>JAJMJX010000009.1:60243-307597 GCA_030563745.1 Kodamaea alishanica (nom. inval.)
GAAAAAAAAAAAAAAAAAAAAAAAAGAAAAAAAATTCCCCACGCAGCGGAAGTTTTTCTGCGCGCAATTAAAATTGAAAAGGGAATTTTAACATTGGTTGCCATACCCGCTACCGGAACGATAGTTCAAAATTAAAGAAATTGTGCTATTTGTCTAAACAATAAGCACCAAACATGACTAAATCTAAGAGAAAATCGGTTAGAACCTCTCACTACCCTTCCTGAAAATTCATTTGGTGTGGTTGCCAAAATTAGATTCGAGTCTTGTTCGCGCGTTAAAACCGTTGAATCGCCGAAGAAAAACTTTAAGTTTGCCGAACCCGCAATTCAAGAAATTACCAAAAAAAAAAAGGAAGTAACCTCCGAAAAATAGGAGCCGCGCACGGTGTTTCCGGTCTAGTTCCGAATCGCACGTCATAGCGAATTCTAACAAATCTGATAACTCAAATCCATATCGGAATCAAAACTACTAAACTACATTTGAATGTTATGCTTAAAAACTGTATTAATTTATTAAAATTGTATGACTATAAACCCAAATGATAAACCCAAACCAAATAACCAAGAACTGAAATTTAAATATGCAAAAAGATCAAGTGTCTTAGTTAGTTATTATATTTTGCCATTTTCTGTAGTTTTGCATAATCCATTGGTTATTTAAGTTTAAAGATTCGTCTTGTTCAGACATATGCTGGCAAGGCACTGAAGAAGTTATGTTGCAAACGACGCATTCGTATAAAAAGTTTTGTGGAGCGGAGGTGGAAGTAATATAAGATGGCGAACTAGAATACATGCTCGAATCACTGTTCGAGTATGTGTAGCTGTAATCACTTTCATATTCATCTTCTATAGGATATTGAGTAGGAGATTGAGGAATATCCAAATCTTCATTGAATTCAAAAATTGTTTCGTTATCGTAACCAGACATTGTGTAAATTTGTTTTTATAATAGCTTTATAGTGTCAGTAATAATAGTACTGCTTTGTAGTTTAGAACTTGTTGCTTGTGTTATTGAATATATTTAAAATTTTAAATCAAATCAGTAGAGGGATTTATCTACTTAAATATAATGGTTATAGAAAAATGTTGAAAGCTTGACTCAGTCCATAATTACTCATTTTACGAATTGTGGTTTTGTGGAGTTAGTAAAAATATTTTTCTTCTACCACGATGGTGTATGACACATGCTATATGACACATGGCTTGCGCTTTTTTTAAGTGGGTACCATGTGTGTGGTACCCAAATAAAACACAAAACTGTGGAAAATTATCCACAGCGCTAAAAGTGTGGTGGAAAAGTGTTGCAAAATTATCACTTCGCACGTGCACGTGTTTTCTAGTAGGTTCGAGTCATTTCTCTAAAAATATTCGCGGATCTTTTGTTCCATCGCGTGAAAACCGTGGTTCGGATCTAGAACTTTTGTTTTTGTTGCGGGCATTCGGAGTTGAAAACCCGAGTGGCGCGAGAAGCAATATATGTTTTCAATTATTTATTTAAAATCTTTGCCTTTCTTGAACATGCTAGAATGAACGAAAAGTTTTTGTTTAAATTATTGAAACGTTTTACTTTATTACTGCCTTGAAGAATAAACATTTTTATTCCACCCATACCTATTTTTTTTCAAAAACATCTTTAAACAAATTTATTCTATTACGTAAGCTGATTATACAATATCGTATGCTCTTGCACTGATACGATTTGAGATTTTGCGCGCTGGTTGCAACTATAGGATCATTTGGATATTACGAGAGGTTTAACCGCTCTAGACTAACTGCCAAATAAGATTATGAAGTGATATTTTAGTTTTGTGTAACTCTGATTCTGCCGCAAGTGGAATGATTCTGTCAACTGTACGAATTTGGTAAAATATTATATTTAAATAGACTACAGTAGCAAGTGCAAAGTACTCTATCTATCAATACCAACCCAATCACTTTGACCTCGATAAAGCACTAGAAATAGTGTTCTTCATTCAATAGTGACTAAAGTCAGAAAGTTGGTGGAGCAAACAGATTTCATATGGTTCAATCTCTATTTGTGGGGGCCAGCATAATCGCAATAATACGTCGTACTTGCAATGTTTACAATTATAATTAGTAAGAAAATAAAAATTTTTAACTGACAAGGTATGCAAGAAGAGCATTGAATAGAAGATAAAAAACCGTAGGAATTTTTTTTTGCAACATAGAAGTGGTTATAATTGATTTTGTGAAACAAAATTAGGAAAACTATTGATAAAAAATCCACGAAAACGCCCTCGATTTGGGCGTAAACGCAAATCATGCAAAAGTTTTGGAAAGATCATCCAAGTATCAGTGACACGCGTAAACTATTAAAACTTAGTAATGAAATAAGTCGTATGAGTCTAGCGCTTATTTGATATCACCTCATGGTGAACCCAACATTGCCAACGTTGAACTTGAAAAATGCATCGTGCTCAATGCTTTTATCTCTGAAATTTGGCACAATTAATCGCATTTAGCATGTTGGTTGCAGCCACAAAAACATTTTTAAATATTTGCACTTTGAAATCTTCGTGCACCACACTAGAAACCAAAATAAACCGATCAAGAAAAAAAATACACAGATCAAGAAAGAACCACAAATCCACAGGCTCCACAGATTTTAGATCAACCAAACCACAGGATCCACAAGTCATAGAACAAGGTCCACAAATTTAAAAAAAGAATCCCTCAACGCCATCACTTGATTGTTTAAATCCCGTTAAAAGTTTGCTTTTCTCAATCAAAGCTCGTAAGCTTCAATCATGACCATCCACACGTTTTCCATATTCGATAGACACTGTAATTGTATATATAACAGAGAGTTTACTAACAATACAATAAATAAGAACAATCTGGCCGATTCTTCAAAACTCTTGTTTGGTATATTATACTCGCTAAAGAACATATCTTCTAAATTGATTGATCTGGACCAAGAATCATTGTTGACAAACTCATTGAAATCGTTTACTTTGGGACTGTTTAGAATACACTACTATGAATCACTTACAGGTCTTAAGTTTATACTTGCTAGTGACTTGGCAATTGATAATTTGCAGTCTATACTATGGGAATTATATTCGAATTACTATGTGAGGAACGTCGTCTACAATGATTTGTCTCCAGTAGAATTTAAGGATGAAGATAAAATCTCGAATGAAAAATTTATACTCGAAACGGATGAATTTTTAAAGTCATTGCCAGTCTTCATATAGGAAATACTCATAAAAAAAGTTTAGTGAAGAATATTATCATTTGCCGGAAATATCGGGAGTAGAGTTCAATTATATAGAAAAGATTGCCAGATATTAAATCTGGGCAACTTGGCATGATAATAAAGGTTGAATGAGGGGCAGTCTACGCGACAGCTTGGTATATATTTTAATGACACGATTAAGTGTATTTTTTTCTAAAAAAAGAAAGAAAAAAAAAACAATTTCTTTGGTGTTAGTTTTTCCCCCTCTTGGTATCGGTGCACCGATGAGAAATCATGTACCCCATTCGGCATCTCAACTTCTGCTGAAAAAATCACATCTGCAATAATAGCAGTTTTTAAGGCTGCAGGTGCACACTAATCTAGTATTGTAGTAAGGATGTCCAAAAAAAAAAAAAGAAATGCTAAGAAAAACCAACTTCGAGAAAAAACCGAACTGCAAAATGCCATTCTAAAAGATACAAACATCACGGTCTTTATCCAGACTAGATCCATCGGAAGAGGGGGAAAGAAGAAGATCATGTATTTTTTCCTTTACCTTATTAATACTCGATATTATTCCTTCATTTTCTAGAAACCAGACATTTGTAAATATAAAGTGGTTAAAATGAAAATTGATCCTAAACCAGTACAATTAAAGTCTGCATTCGATGAGTTCGCGTTAGTTGTACTCACATGCATGGCTCAATTTTTGACACAAGCTGGTATCACGATGTCACTTAGTACAATGAATATAGTCATAAAGTCACTCAGTGGTGATGGTCCTATAGATGATTCACAAAAAGTTTGGTTTATGGGTTCATTTGCACTTACTGTTGGTACTTTCATATTAATTAGTGGTAAATTTGGGGATTTATTCGGGTTGAAAAAGATGTTTGTTATAGGGTGGGTTTGGTCATGTATATGGTCATTGATAACAGGTATGTCTGTTTACACTCATTCGGTCATTTTTTTTATTGTATGTCGTGCCTTTCAAGGTATTGGTTTTGCATTACTCTTACCTTGTGCCATGGGAATTTTGGGTAATGTTTATGCCCTGGGTAGTAGAAAAAATTTAGTTTTCGGAATGGTTGGTGCAAGTGGACCCACAGGTGCTGCAATGGGTGCTATTATTGCGGCTGCTATTTCTGAATTTTGGTGGTGGCCATGGGCATTTTGGCTTTTGTCTATTGCTTGCTTTGTTTTCGGTATTTTACTGATTTTTTACGTACCAAAATTACCAACAAAATATCCAGCAAAGGAAGCTTTTAAACAATTGGATATCGTTGGGTCGCTTGTGGGTATATTTGGTTTAATTTTATTCAACTTTGTATGGAATCAAGGTCCCGTAGTTGGATGGTCTACAAGTTATATCATTGTTTTACTTGTATTAGCGGTGGCACTTATTATTGGGTTCTTTATTATTGAATTCAGAGTTAAATACCCATTACTTCCACCCGCAATTTTCAATGCCAAGGTTGGTCTTGTTTTGCTTTGTATTGGCCTTGGATGGGGGTCATTTGGTATTTGGCAATATTATTACTGGAGTATTATTTTAAATTTGCGTAATTATAGTCCATTCAAAGCTGGTTTAACTTATATTCCTTTTTTCTTTTTAGGAATAATTGCATCTGTTGCTGCTTCTATCATCATTTCCAAAACTAAGCCATCATATATCATTTCATTTTCATCGGTATGTTTTATGTGTGGATGTATTTTACTTAGTATTATGCCCGTTCATCAGTCATATTTTCAAATAACAATGGGTCAACAATTCATTTTATGTTGGGCAATGGATATGAGTTTCCCTGCTGCTGCAATCTTACTTTCAGATTATTTACCATTACATCATCAAGGTATGGCTGGTTCCTTGGTCTCTACTGTTATTAATTATTCGGTTTCCCTTTTTCTAGGAATGGCATCTACAGTCGAAATAGAAACTTCCAAGCATGTGACCGATGTATTAAAGACATATAGAGCGGCTTTATATTTTGGTATCGGTGTTGCAGGTTTGGGTGTCATTTTTTCATTTCTATTTATCCTTTTACAGCATCAAGACCCTCCTGGTACTTTTAAGGAAGTTAATGAGAAAGACGATGAAACCGTAGAGATTTCACAAGAAGTAAGTTATTCAGATTAACATAAAAAATAAAAATTAGAATAGCATTATATAGGTTTAATCATATTTATTTTCGGGACAGTGGCATTTGATCTGTCTTTTGCAATCATTTTTATTTTTTTTTATTGCACGCGGTCTTGTATACAGTAGCGAAACAAATAGTAAACAAACTTGATACTAAATTAAAAATATAACCACTTATAACTATTGATGTCCGAAATACCAGTTTCAGATATAAAAGGACCAAGTGTCACCTGTTTGAATGAAAAAGATAAATTAATTACTCGTAAAAGAGGACTGAATAACGATACCTTATCAATAGGTAAAAGAAGGAATTCTTTAGGATTTGAATTTGTCAAAATTGACAACATAAAAAAATCAAATATACCACTACCAGATAAATCTATGGATAATGACATGAAAAACACTAACATCCTGGGAATTCCAACGATAAGTTCGCCGCGTGAAAGCATCATAGATATCAACGCTTGTCTCAATCTTAAGCAAAAATTGAATCCAGTAATGGAATCATCTTTAGCAACAATGCAGCCATTTCATTTCCAGAAACAAAATCAAAAACAACAGAATAATAGATCATCCATACATGATTTGGATAAGCAAGTATTTGAATTGAATGATAAGATTGAAGATTTACAAGAAGAAATAAGTTCGATTGTTAGAGAACAAAGTAAATTAAGAAGCAAAATAACAGATTTAAATAATTTAGGTACTTCACAGCAATCGATATTACAACGTGAGCTAGAAAAGTGCAAACGTGATAAATTAAATAAAGAACAAATGTTGCAATTACAATTGCAGGAATTAAACGTTAAATTGCAGGACGATTTTAATGAATTAAAGTTCAACATGTCAAATGAAGTTTCAAGTGCAAGACTATTTAAAGATGAAGAGTCTAAGTTCGAAATAGATAATTTAAAAAAAGACATGGATACCTTAATTTCAAATATAGAAAAGGAAAGAAATTTAAATAAAGAAAAAATTAAAGAAGAATCTGAACAATTAAAAGAAAAATTGGAAAAATATGTTAAATCAAAAGAGTTGGAAACAAATAATTTAGCCAATTCATTTGAAATTGAAGAAAAATCACTTGATGAAATTAATAAAAAATTACTTATTCTTCAAGAAAATTTTCAACAAAAAACTGATGAAAATAAAACGATCAAATTTGGTATTCAAAAGATTGAAACCACAATAACTGATTTCCCCAGTTTGAAAAATACTTATTTAAACAAATTAGACAATGTCGATAAAATATTAATCGAAAAAAAGGGTAAACATACAGTCATTGATTCTAAATTAAAACAAGTACAAGACGAATTTTCATCAACTTTAATCAAAGTTCAAAGGCAAGATCTACAAAGAAGAAACTTAGAAAATTCGATTATGGATTATGAAGGAAAATTACGTGTATACGTAAAAACTCAACTTGCTTGTGATTATCAATTTAATAAAGTTTTCCGAGATTGCACTTTTGAATACATTATAGATGAAGCAAGTTTTTTAACAAATACGACTTTAATAGGTACGAATGTTTCTTTAATATTATCAGGAGATCAAAATCAAGAGTTGGTACATACTTGTATATTAAATATTTACAAACATTTATTATCCAAAACTCAAAGCTATCCTTCTTGGTCTTTTAAATTCAAGTTCCAATTGGTTTCCATAAATCAACAAATTCATGACTCACTCAATCTGAACTCACCTATACCACTTGATACACCAGACCAGCTACAAAGTCAACAAATGATATTGGATGATTTAAAAGAATTTCAATCCATTTTGCATAATAAAGATTCAGATAATACTGAATTATATATAATAAAAGTTAATGGAATCAAAGATAATAAATCAATCAAAAGTAATTTTTTTCTTTATGATTTAACACATTTTTCAATTGAAAAGCAAATTAAAGAATTATCAACATTCTCATCAACAAATCAAAAATCTTTACTTTCACATCTTTTCAAATATTCCTTAAATCAAAGCAAATGCCTTTTCATTTCAAACATTTCAAATAATCTGATACAACTATTAAATATTTTGGACAAAATTCATTCAATAGATTCACCCTATAAACGAAAAAACTGATTATTAATTAAAATAAACCTTTAAATTTACATTGTAGAAACCAAATCATGTAAAACCCATTTCAATTCATCATTCAGTCCAATATGTGCATCTGGTCTAACTTGAATTAATGGTTTTGTATCTTCTTTCTTTTCATCCTTAGGATTAAGCTTTTCTTCAATAAGAGGTTTGTTTTCATTTGGAGGTAATGTATAATCTAAAATTTGAGATTGAGCATAATCATTCTCCAACATAACATTTGATAGCCTTATTGCTGGTCCACATGGTTCAATCAAATGTGGAAACATTTCAAATGTATTAAACATATCTTTAACATTTAAAGTAATATCTTTACTATTATTTGACATCTCTTCAAAGTTTCTCTTTTTAGATTTTTCATCTTCTTTTTTAGATAAATCTATTGGAATATAATCATTATTGGTATATTTATTCTCTCGATATTTCGCCACATCAATTGCACTTTCTACAATATCTTTTAAATGAGATTCAAGTCCCAATAAAATCACTTCCAATACTTGAGCATTCAACATTCCTGTCAAGCCATATTCTCTCATTGTCATAAGAATACGTTTGGATAAATTATCATAGTCTGGTAATTCATAATTTGTAGTTGCAATTGGAGCATTAATACCTTTAACTACATCTTGCTGCCATGCAACTAAATTATTGACATTCAATTGTTGTTTATCCTTATCTTGAATCATAGGTATTTTGGGTAAAAGTGTATGTCTTGTTAAAGTAATACCTGCACTTAATTTATTCTTTTTACCTGAATCTTTTGTAATATTTTTAATTCTTCTTCTCTCTCTAATTGGTAATTCCATAATATTTTGTTTAAACTTTTCATATTGTGAAGATTTAACTTTATTTGTCTTTGAAACTTTTTTATTCCAAAATGATGCAACTAATTCATTTGATAAATCAAGTGGAATATCTCTTAATGAATTTGCAAAATTTAAAAGTAATAATTTATTATGATAGTTAATTAATGCTTGATTATTTAAAATTGGTTTTATCATCAGTACAAATTCAACACGAGAAAGTTTACCTATTAAGAACAAACTAAGTGTTTCATGATATTTTTCCCAGTTTCCACCTAACTTATTTTGAAATTCTCTGATGAGCTTTTCTAATTCAGAACGCTTATTTTGTTTAACAGGTACTGTAGTCATCGTCTTCTTTATTTATATTAATATTTAAATTTTTATTATTTTTGATTTTTCACGTGTTTTATTATTAATGAATTGATTAAAGCTTATTGCGGAGTTTATTTGAATCACACCTTTCATGAGTCTATATTTTTTTTATTTTGATTTTTTTTTTTAAAGAGACATTAAATGTCGTCAAAATGTCGTCGCTTACTTTAATACTTGAACCGAAAACTCGGCAGATTTTACCAAAGAGGTTCTAATTATTAAACTAAAGTAAGAAATCAAATATCAAACACAACATCATTAAATCGTTTGATTTGTCAGCCAAGAATACGATAAAAATAGACAAATTACATCATTCCGTTTGTTGTTTTTTTCCATTTCTTTTATGCGTTAATTAATCCGCTTTATTAAAACCATTATCAATTTCTGTAAGACTATTGAGCTCGTTAAACCTTGACAGCGGAATTGATAATAAGATTTTTTTTAACCGCATTATGTATCTTGAAAAATTCCGCCTTTTATTTGTATTCCGTTTTATTTCAAAATTCCGTTCCTTATCCCCTCTGCGCTTCCTAATTAAGGAAACTAAAAAATTGAATAGTGGGGCTGCATTGCCATCTCATGTTTATTATATAACCCATAAAATTGCATCATTATTAATGAAAATCAAAAAATTACTCTTCTAAAACTTGATTTCAATGTCTGATAAAACATCGATGGAAACAAAACTGGAACTGTATGATTTGGAGAAAAATAAACCTTCAACTCCAAAACTTAAATCAATATTTGATCCTTCATTACATCGACTAATGTTAACGGTTTTGCGACAAACATTTACAAGATATGTTGCTATTGGATGTTTTGTATTGGCAGTTTTTTCAGTTTATTGGGGGTCTATGTATAATCGTGATTCACGTTTAAAAAATTTACCAATGTTGATGGTTATAGGAGATCAAAATATTATAAATGGAACAGAACCAATCATTGGAAATTCGATGCGTGATTTTATGGATTCAGAATTGGCAAGATTTTATGGAAATTGGCATATATATAACGAATCTGAATTTTCTATTCAAGCTGAAAACCACAATAATTCAATCGAACAAGAAATTGAAAGAGAAATTCATCATCAAAAATATTGGTATTCATTATATGTTAAACCTAATGCAACTTATAATTTACAACAAGCCATAATTAATAATGATAATTCATATAATATCTCAAATAATTCTATTGTTGCTATATTCGAAACAGGTCGTGATTTTTCTTCAATGCAAAATTTTGTAACTCCACAAATGCTTGGTTTGGGTAATTTTTGGAATAAGAATTATTCTCCTTCTATAATGAATCAAATTTCTGGTAATAATACTGGTATTTTAACAAATACTCCAATAACTTGGACTTTATATGATAGAATTCCATTCACAGATCCTGTTGTTACTGCTGCATCACAATTTGGATTGATTTATTTAATTATTCTTACATTTGTTCAATTCAATTTTTTTATTGAAGTTAATAAAAAAGTTGGAATGTTTGGAATTAAAAGATTACATCTTTTATTATACCGTTATTTTATATCAATTTTATCATATTTATTTCTTTCTTTATTTTTCTCACTTGTCACACTTGGAATGCAAGTTGACTTCCAAAAAGCTTTTGGTCATGCAGGATTTTTAATCTATTGGCTCTTTACATTCTTAACATGTGTTGCAGTTGGATTGGTTAATGAGATCATGGGTATGTTTTGGCTGCTTTATTTTCCTCCATTATTAGGATTTTGGATGGTTTTTTGGGTTGTTATCAATGTTGCACCAACTTTCACAACTTTAGAACTTTCTCCAGGATTTTTTCAGTATGGCCGTGCTTTACCAATTCGTAACTCATACGAACTTACAAAAGTGGTATTGTTTAATACTTGGAAGGGCAATATGGGACAACATATAGGGATTTTATTTTCATGGTGTCTAGTTTTAAGTATCTTGTATCCAATCATGGTTACATATGTTGGTAAGAGAATGAAGGCGAGAATGATGGCACAAGCAAAGGCAACAGAAGCAGAAATACAGGGTCCTCCAAAATAAGTAGCATATTAAATCATAGAATCACTTATAATAAATAGTTAATAATTAAAGTTTAATAATAACTTTTTCATAAAATCATTTAATAGCTCATAATTAACAATTCAAAAATGGCTTTAAAGGTTTAATTAAAATTTCAACAGAGAATATTATTAATAAATAAAAAAATAAATTAAAGAATTTGATATGACTCCTAGCCTTTATTTGTGTAGGTATTAGTTAGATTATTTAACCAAATTATACTTTGATTTGAAATAGGTGACAAGTAAATATAATCAATGATAAGAAATACACTATACATAATGAATCTTTTTATCTTTTAAAATATGTTTGGCTATTTAATTTTTGTACGATAATCTCAAAGATTTTTTCTTTAGTTGTGTTCACAAACAAAATTCTGCCGCGTAGAAGATAATTCAAAGCGGGGTACAGAGTGGAGTAGGGCATCGGAAATCTTTTAAATAAAATCTACACTATAATACAAAGATTATTCGATTAAATAGATCAAAACATAGAAAAAATACCATCCAATACATGTAAATTAGTATATCGATTGTATGCTAACTCTCGATCGAGAAAAATCGATTCTTCTTTATCTCCTTTGTGGTGCATATACTGAAATTTTATCCTTTATCTTTGTGTATTTTTTATGCGGCCCTGTTCGGAGCTTATTTTAAAAATCAGGAGAAACTCGATTCGTCATTCCTCATCTCGGATCTCTAGATTACGTGTTTTAAATTGGACAATATATAAGAGATTATTTATACAAGATTGAATTTTTTATTATAAATTTACCTTTTTTTTTAACCTTAATCTTTGATTATCAGTAATTTTTTCTTCAGATAACATCCCTGCAAAAGAATATTGTTGAACTTTTATACGAAGGGAGAAAAATAGCAAACTTTTCGGAAAAAAAAAGTATATCCCTCCAAAATATTATTTACCAATCATTACATTGTATTGTTTTAATCACATTGCTATTCAACAATAATAAAAGGGATTAAATCTTTATAAAAATAGAAAAATATAATATAAATTACTTTAAATTCGCTCATTTTATTTTCCCTTAATTTTAAAATGTCAGATTCATATCATTATTCAAGGTACGATATGCATTCAAAGCTTACTAAAGAAGAATTTAGATTGCAAGATCCAAAATATAGGACTTGGGGTCCTTATTTAGGTGAAAGACAATGGGCCACTGTTAGAGAAGATTATTCTCATGATGGTGATGCATGGTCAGACTTTCCTTTTGATCATTCAAGATCAAGAACTTATCGTTGGGGTGAAGATGGATTGGCTGGTGTTTCCGATAATCGTCAATTAATTTGTTTTTCAATGGGTTTGTGGAATGAAAAGGATGATATTTTGAAAGAAAAAGCTTTTGGTGTTACCAATTCTCAAGGTAATCATGGTGAAGATGTTAAGGAATTATATTATTATTTAGATAATACTCCTTCTCATTCTTATATGAAATATTTATACAAATACCCTCAAAATAAATTTCCTTATAAAGAATTAATTGAAGAAAATGCAAAAAGATCAAGACTAGAATGTGAATATGAAATTACTGATACAGATTTATTTAAAAATAATGAATATTTCGATGTTGTATTTGAATTGGCAAAAGGTGATACTGATCCAGATGAATTATTATTCAGAATTACTGCTTATAATAGAAGTGATAAAGTTGCTCCTTTACATATTTTACCTCATTTAGTTTTGAGAAATACTTGGTCTTGGGGTTCAGAAGAATCAGAAATGGTAAAACCAAAATTATCTTTGGAAAATAACTATACAATCAAAATTGAACATGAAACTTTTGGTACTAAATATTTAATTTTTGCTCCAGCCCCTGGTTGTGCCGAAGATTCTCCTGATGTCGAACCAAAAATCTTATTCACTGAAAATGAAACTAATACTCAACGTTTATATAATCAACCAAATAAATCTACCTATGTTAAAGATGCATTCCATGATTATCTTATCGATGGTAAAGAAGAAGCAATAAATCCTGAAAATTTTGGTACAAAATCAACGGCTCTTTTTTCATTTGATTCGAGTGGTGGTGTTCAACCAAATGATTATGTTACACTTCGTTATAAATTGTCAGATAAACCAGAAGATATTGATGAATATGAATTTGATCAAATCTTTTCAAGACGTCAAGATGAAGCAGATGCTTTTTATTGGAAAGTATCTCCTTTACCAATTAGTGATGACTTGAGACAAGTTCAAAGACAAGCTTTTGCAGGTTTATTATGGACAAAGCAATTTTATTATTTTGTTCATCATCATTGGGCTAATGGTGATACAAATACTCCTAAACCACCACCAAATAGAGCAAATGGTAGAAATAAAGATTGGAAACATTTGTATATTAATGATATTCTTTCTTTACCTGATAAATGGGAATATCCTTTTTTTGCTGCTTGGGATACTGCATTCCATTGTATTCCATTCGCTATGATTGATCCTGAGTTTGCCAAAAATCAAATTGATTTGTTATTAAGAGAATGGTATTTACATCCTAATGGTCAAATTCCTGCTTATGAATGGAACTTTTCCGATGTTAATCCACCTGTTCATGCATGGGCTGCTTATAGAATTTTCAAAATTGAAAGAAAAATGTATGGTATAGAAGATATTGATTTCTTAGAAAGAGTTTTCCACAAGTTAATTTTAAATTTTTCATGGTGGGTCAATAGAAAAGATTATGATGGTCATAACTTGTTTGAAGGTGGGTTTTTAGGTTTGGACAATATTGGTGTTTTCAATAGATCTGAAGACTTACCTACTGGGGGGAATTTGGAACAAGCTGATTCAACTGGTTGGATGGCATTTTTTTCTTTACAAATGTTGAATATTGCTTTGGAATTGGCAAAGACAAGACCAGTTTATCAAGATATTGCTTCTAAATTTTTTGAACATTTTGTTTTAATTGCTGATGCCATGAGTTATAGAGGTGCTGGTAAAGGTGATACAGAAACAACAGAAAAATCATTGTGGGATGATAAAGATCAATTTTATTATGATGCAATTAGATATAATAACGATGATATTCAATCTTTACCTGTCAGATCTCTTGTTGGTTTAATTCCTTTATATGCTTCCTTAACTTTAGAACCAGAAATTTTGGATAAATTACCCGATTTTAAGAGAAGATTGGATTGGTTCCTCGAACATAGAAAATCAGTTGCTGAAAGAAATATTGCTTCAATGGAAACAAGAGGTGTTGGAGAACGTTTATTGTTGGCTTTGGTTAATAAAGATAGATTATTGGCTATCTTGGATAGAATGTTGAATGAAGATGAGTTCTTATCTCCTTATGGTATTAGATCTTTATCCAAATATCATAAGGATCATCCTTTTGAAATGGATGTTCATGGTGAGAAATATACTGTCAGTTATTTGCCTGGTGAATCTGATTCTGGTATGTTTGGTGGTAACTCTAATTGGAGAGGTCCAATTTGGTTTCCTGTTAATTTCTTACTTGTTGAAGCTTTACAAAGATTTTATTTGTATTATGGTCCAGATTTAAAGGTTGAATGTCCAAAGGGTTCTGGTGATTATTTGAACTTGGCTCAATGTGCACAAGAAATTCAACATCGTTTAATGCATTTATTTATTCCAGATGAAGAAGGTACTAGAGCTTGTAATGGTGATGATGACTTGGTTAATAAAGATCCATTGTTTAAAGATTACGTTCCCTTTTATGAATATTTCGATGCAGACACTGGTAGAGGTTTAGGTGCTCTGCATCAATGTGGTTGGACTGCGGTGATTGCCAAATGGATTCATGACAATGGTGTTTCATGTAGAGTACCAAAGACTCCAAGAACTCCAAAGGGTCCTAAATCAGCTTATCATGAAGATATTCCTTCAGATTTCAATGATAATATTAGACAATATGTACCAAAATCGGGTCCATTCCCAGGTAAATTGATTAGAAGAAGATCGGGTAAATCCTTATTAAACTTAACCGTGAATGCTTTGGACTTGGATGTTGATGAATCAGATCATCATTCAAATCTTAGTGCTGCAAGAAAAGCAGGTGATCAAGGTCCTTCTATTCCTGAGAGTGAAAATGGATTGTCACGCTCTGATTCTAGAAACTCTGTTGATTCCAGTACTGCTTTTAATGATGATTTGTTAGATCAAATTAAGCTGGCTCTTAACAGATACAACTTGAGGGAAGATGATGTTTCAAGTGATGAAATTGAAACAAAGCATAATTAAATATTGGGCTCTCTTTAGTTCTATTTATTAATATAGATTATATATACATTATTTTTTTTGTAATATCTTGTCACGTTCATGAGAACGTGATTTATTTTACCAATAGGTCTTTATTTTTTTTTAAATCGTTTAGCTTAAGGGTTATCAATTCGCCTTCGGAAAAACTATAAACCAAATAATGTCTGACAATTTCGAGCTGTATGAATCAGATTTCCAATTGGCTTTACAAGAAGCAAAGGCCAAGTTAGCACAGATTTCTTCTGTTGAAGGAGGTATGTATCTAAACAAGCCATTTATTTTATGATGATACTAACTTATTAGATCAAAGAAGAGAATATTTAAGAGTAATTGAAACTGCTACAGATGAAGGTTTAGAAGTTTTAGAACAGATGGGCATTGAAGTTCAAAATTTGCCAAGTAGTAAAAGGTCTGGTTATAACACCAAGATACGTCAATTTAAATCGCAAATTGATGAAGCAAAAGGTAAATTAAAGCTGTTGTTGGATGATGAAGATAGACATGAGTTATTTGGTAATAGGTACAGTGACCAAGATGAAAGTGGGCTTGGTGGGTTACACGATGAGCAAAGAAGACAGTTATTACAGAATAATTCCTCATTAGATAGATCGTCTCAGAGATTAAGAGATAGTCAGCGTATAGCATTAGAAACAGAAGGGATTGGTGGTAATATTCTCAATGATTTGAGGTCCCAAAGAGAGCAAATAAGTGGATCCAGAAATACACTTCAAACGGCAGATAATTACGTCGATAAATCGATCCAAACTTTGAAATCGATGAGTAGAAGAATGACTGCAAATAAATTCATTAGTTATGCGATTATTGCTGTCTTGATTTTGTTAATCTTATTGGTCCTTGCAAGCAAGTTTTGGTAGACCATCTTTTTCAGTTCTTTTTAATTGATTTTGTTCGAATTTTTTTATGAATATTATCGATTTTATTTTTACTATTATTATATACTTTGTTAATGTTTCAAGTCAAATTCTATTTGTTAATGCTTTATCAAATTCTATTTGTTAATTCTCCTATTTTATATGTACTCTTGTTCATGAGAAATGATTCACAGAAATTATAATCTGGCATCTGCGAAAAAAAAAAAATTATTAGTAAAGTCAAAAGTAAAACTGACTACAGTGTTTCAAACACAAAGTTTTAAAGCTGCTTAAAGGAACTAGTTTTTCAAAAAGTTTAAGGCTGCTTTAAATTTATATCCAAAAGCATTTAATCATATCTATTCAAAAATACGCAGATATGTTCAAATTTTCTAATATTATAAATGCATCAAAACGTTCAGTCGCTAGATCGATAGGTGTTAGATCAAACATAACTGCTAAAAAGCCTATCAGTTTTATAAAGCAGTTCCACCAATCTACTCCAAAGTTCCATGGCCATATTCAAAAGCCAAACCCAGGTGAAGAACTCAAGATCACCTTTATTACAAAGGATGGCAAACAATCCACATACGAAGTTGCAGAAGGTGACAACATTTTAGACATTGCCCAAGCATATAATTTAGACATGGAAGGTGCGTGTGGTGGTTCATGTGCCTGCTCAACCTGTCATGTCATTGTGGACCCTGAATTCTATGATGAAATCCCAGAACCAGACGATGATGAAAACGATATGTTAGATTTGGCATTTGGTTTAACCGAAACTTCTAGATTAGGATGTCAAGTCAAAATGACAAAGGAATTGGATGGTATAAGGATTGCTTTACCTGCAATGACTCGTAACTTACAATCAAGAGACTTTAATAATTGATCTTCTTCCTTCACTGTTTATAAATAGTCTAATACAAACTGTATATACTTTTATTTAAAGAAATATAAAATGAATTTAAAATGTTTATCACTATTATTGATAAATGGTGTGATAAAATTGTCTATATGATATACCTATATTACGTCATTATATCAATATTATGTAATGGATAAAGTTAAAAAAAGCAAAACTAGATACACGTTCTAGAATTTTACCACTATTTTTTTTGTTGTTTATGAATTGTCCCGCGTCAAAATAAAAAAAACTAAGGGTTATCTTGATACACATAAACCGCAAAAATCAATTTCATCAACACATCCTAATTTTTCCTTATTATCAATTGATATAAATATAGAATCTTCAAATTCCCCTTAAAGTTTTATTATAAATCAAATTCTTTAATTTCAAATCGTTCAATTAATATTGTTCTAGTTTAGAATTTGCAACTATCCTTAATTATTTTTCCTTATCAGCAGCATTTCTCGTGATTGATTTTTGCCTTGATCTGATACGGATTCAATTACCTTTAGACATAAAGATACAGAGGTATTATCACAATGCCTGACTTCACAAACTCACAGATCACTTTAAGTAAAGTGTACGTAAAAAATGTTTATCATTTTATTGTTGCATACCAAATTACTAACATTTCTAGTCATACCAATCCCAAAAAAGGATATAAACTAGGAACAGTTTCTGCTACTTGGAAGAAGATCAAGTCGGCAGCTTCAAATCCAAAATATAACAATGGAAATGATACAATCCTTGATCATTACAATAAAGAATCATCCCTGGGTAATGATGAGTTTGAAACTACCGCCGAGCGTAATGATGATTTGATTTCAACATCTCCTCCTCCTTCTCAATCTACAACATCATTTCCTTCTGTGAACGCAGAAAACCCTGCATCTGATACATTCATGGAATATGGACCCAGTGGAGACCTAGTCATTCTTTATCCAGCATCGGAAATAATCGAAGTATGGAATTGGAAACCTTTATCTACCAATACTAAAATTGACGATGAAACCCTTTATTTATTATACCAGGTTCAATTATCTAAAAATATATCCGAATCAGCAACAATCAAGAATCTTGTCGTTTTATCTCGAGACTACGACAATAGTTATAAAATATTAATAATTAAACAGTTCGTTAACAAGATTATTTTAGAACTTCATTCGATCGATATTTCTTCGAAATTATCTTGTATATTGCAACATTTTGAAATCCCTTCCTTACTTTATGATTCATTGGAAATAAGTCTGGCCGTGTTTACTATCAAAAAAAGTGAATCATTCTTACTTATAGGTTCTTCAACCGGTTATATATGCATCTACAAGTTAATAAAGGACAAAAACCAAATTAAAATTATTGAAGCAAATACTAATGATGAATTACATTCTATTCGAAAAAAAGCATTTCAACAATTAATTAACAAACATCCAAACTATCAAACCATATTGTCAAGTGAACTAGTAATAATTCAAACTAGCTGTGATCATGATGGAACGCCTATTTTCGATTTAGTCGATGGGTGGTTTGTGTACTCGCCCTCAAAAGAAGAATTTAAACATCTTAATGCTATCAATAGCACTAAACCTGTGTTTCGTTCAAATTCCCAAAAAGATCCGTTAATTACAAGTAAAGATGGGAACTTGGAAGATGAAGAGCATAAAAAGAAAAAAAATCTGTTGTATACTCCAGTTAAATTGCCTCCTTCTGGGCCTTTGTTAAACAAAGTTTTGTCATCATTTTCAAACATTGCAGTTGACGGTATTTTTAAACTATCTGAGATTAGCTCTTTTAAAGTACAGTCTTATTTCAACAATAAGAAAAATAAAGAAAATTCAACTGTTGCAACAAATGATAATGGTTCCACTAATAATAATTCTGTGAATGTGGATAAGACGTTAAATTCGATAGGTAAAACCGTGGGTAAACTATTTTATTCTACTGCAACCACAACAGCGACAACCTTACAAAACACCACTCGAAACTTGAAGCCAAATAGTAATCAGTTGGTTAAAGTACTTGATTTGTCCAATGATAAGGTATTGGGTCTTATAAGACCCCCTGGTGGAGTATCTGCCGTTTCATTGTCCCCTTATGATTTACAATTAGTACATGCAACATATAGAGGTGATGCATTGTATATGTGGGATTTATATAAACTTCCGTTAGAAATTTCATTGTTGGGAAAGTTTAGAAGGGGTAAAACTTCTGGTATTATTAAGGAAATATTTTGGTTTATTAATAACTTCAATACTGAAGTTATTAATTTAAGTGGCAGTAATATTAATGGAAATCTGGCTTCAGTAATTACTCCACATATTGACAACATTCATTCTAGTAATGGAAATTCCAGAAGTAAGGAAATAAATAAAAATCTTAAACCCAATGGTAATAATTCAGGGTTTGGTTGTATTACTAAGGCCACTGGTTCAATTCATTGGTTTAATGTTAATTACCTACTGGGAAACCTGAATGATAATTATCCAAAGGTTTTCGGTCAGACTCATAAGTCACTAGACCCACTGAACCTTGGATTCTTAGACTCGTGGATCTTACCTGCCTTTGATGCAAAAAAGTTTGTGGCTTTTCCTTCAACTCAATTATCTCAACTGGAAACTACATGTAGAAGAATAAACCAATTGGCTGTCGTTGACGGTAAAAATCAATTGAAATTGATTTCAACTTTCAATGGACGTCATTTCTTCAAATACTATTTGCCAAATGAACCTGTCAATCAAAAGTTTGTACCCTATTACGAAGAAAATAGTGATTGTTTTGATAACCTTTCAAATGACTGTTCTAATGATTCGTTTAGGATTAGTCCCTTATCACAAGCAGAAATTGAAACCTGCTCACCTTTTTTGAATCTTATCAATAATAAAAAAATCACATTTGAAACTTTTTCATATGAAAAAACAGATGAGGATACTGAATTCTTTAATAACTTTAAAGAGTTTGGGAATCCAATTCCTGTGAAAAAGTTAGAGTTCCATCATGATCGTAAGAACTCTGCTTTAAATGAAGAATTTAAAGATGATTCGGATAAATTTTCGAAGCAGCTTACAAGTAAAGGGAACATTCAAATGACTATTGATCCAGATTTGGTAAATGAACTACTTGAAGAATAAGATATGAAGATAGGATAATTTATTTTAAGGCCGCTTTGCTGGCTTTTTTTAAGAGTTGTTGCCTACTATAGAACAGGATTAAAGTAACAATTATGGATAGTTTATATCGTGGATTAGTTGTAGTATTATAGTACAAGGAATAACTAATTTTCGTAGAAGTTAAATACCGCAAATCACTTCAAAATATATTGTTTGAAATAGCAGATAATCGGTATGTTGTTTTATATCATAAATTTTTATTGTAGAACTTTATAAAATTCTTAAAATACCATTCTGATTATTTCTAAAACAGCCCCACCACAGACCAAGAATAACAAAACGATCAACCAAGACTTTGATACTGGAAATACAGTTTGTTCGGAGGTTTGTCTTGGCTTACCTTGCTTATTCACATTTTTTTTGGCAAACTTAGCGTTAGCAACTCTTTGTTTTGGTGTTTGTTGTGCCTAATTTTGTTAGTTTCTATTAATTGTATATACTCGTCTTTTGCTTTCTTATACGTACCATTGTTGTAAGATAAGTATAAATATGTCTTAAAAGTCAAAAATTAGATAAAAAAATTAAGGAAAAACCAGGCGTCTTGAAAAGTGTTTGGTACTGACGTGTTTAGATTTTGACACAGATCAAATATTGATATCAGTAAAAACTTAATTTCTATTGCAGTTTGGATGTATTCTATACATTTCCAAATCTATAAAAAAATAGCGCCGCCTGGTTTCGATCCAGGGACATCAGGGTTATGAGCCCTGCGCGCTTCCACTGCGCCACGGCGCTTTTATGAGGTTTAATTGAAAGATGATTTTGGTAAATGTGTCAATTTGGCGATTTTTACAATCCAGTTTTCAAGAAATTAAATATAATCAAATAAGTACTGTAAAGATGATATGACTCTTGTAAAATGATCCCTCATTACCATTGTATATAAAAGTAAAATGTCTATAAAATGTTCATTCCCAAGTACTGTTTAAATATTGAATTTTAATTTACTTAATTTCTGTTGAAAAGATGCAAAAACCTCAAAATATACCTATATTCTTGATGGTAAAAAAATTCTTATGGTCAAATTTCAAATAGACGCATTCTAGATATTGAGTTTAGAATAGTTGAAGAGTTCAAGCGTAATTTTTAAAGGCAATCCACGTTTTTGAAAAATTCATGTATTGGTTGGTCCAGGTTTTGCAACATTACGATTTTAATTAGCGATTTCAAAAATGAGAAAAAAGTAAAATCAACATTGAAGGACCAACACGCATTATTTTCATGACTGATAATTATGATAGCTATTTAATGGATCAAAGTGAACCACTTCCTTTGATAGACATACCACGCAACGATAATGATAAAGATGAAAATGTGACTCAGTTTGACGGGCAATCACTTCAAAGAATGGGATATGTTATTTTGATCTCCACCTGGTTAATCTTTACAGTGTCTATCAATACCATTTTTGGTGTATGGAGATATGTTATTGAACCCTTGAAAGTAAACATGTCTTTTTACAATTCAGTTTATGCAGTAATGGAATCTGTAGATAATTACGTGCTTAGGTTATGGTGTATTTACGTCATTGTGTGGTTGTGGTCAATTATGTCATGGATGGGCCTTAAATTGTTTAGACACTCAAAGGGTATACAAGGTTGATCTACAATATCAAATAAAAAGAGAAAAGATTTCTAATTCTCCAATTGTTATTTACGACCCATTTTCGCCTCTTGAGCTCGTCCAATCTGCGCTTCCAGATTGTCTACCCACTGGGGCAGAATTTGAAGGTGAAGCGGACACGCCTTCTTTCTTTTTGAGGTCATGTTTCTCTTGATTATGGATGACAATCACTTGAGAATATAAAGCATTCATTTGCAGTTGTATTCCAATTTCCGAATTTGTAATATATGCATTAAAAAATTCTATCAATTTTTTGTAATTGATAAATTTGATAACGGTGGATAAGGTGGACGAAGAAATCACCGATTCTAGCGGTATTTGCTTTGATGGAGTGATATATTTTTGAGAAAGATCTATTATATAGCCATCATTGATACCTATAACGAGACTCATTTTTTTACCCCAATTGTTACAATATAAATGAGGATTATCGAAAGAATTTTCACATGGATCCAAATGAATCCAACGTTTTAGTTTAATTGAGTAATATTCGCACCATACGTGGTCTTCTGCATTCCAAACGTATCTCAATCTATTAGAACTAGGTTGTATAAGGGCATGCAAGATTAATAAAAAACAATTAACCCACTCTCCACATCTTCCTTTGCGGAACTTTAAAAGTGATACTGGGTTATTCATCCGTGGAAACTCAACCAAAGACTGACATTGTTGACACTTAAAATTCTCAATAACCGAAATTTCATCAATATTCTTCGGTGGCCTAGAAGCGTGGGTAAAAACTACATGCTCATCAGTACAACATAATGGACATTTTGGCTTATTGACCCATTCAAAAAAGTCTTCCTTAAAGTATTTCAAAGTCTGCAAGACCAATAGATCCTCGTATCCATATACATTACCTTCTTCAGCCTCCCTTTCTTCTAAGCCATTGTAAATCTTTTCTAAATCAATTGTATCCAATGCAGCATCCAAAGCAATAGGATCCTTGTACTTGATGAGAGTATCCGCCAACCCTATGATAGAGGAAACAGTGCGTTCTTCACTTGGATTGGAAAACTTTGGGGAATTCTTCATCAGTTTTTGTGCAAGTGCAAGACATTGTGAAGCATATCCAGTAATGAGCCTTTCAGCAAGATCAGAATAGTTTATATTGGCCATCATTTAGTTGTGGAGAATCAAATAACTTGATAGAAAATTGAATATTCGAAGTATGAAAATTCGCGGAAAAGGCAACATCAAATTACACATCTTTTTAAATATTAGTTTTGTATTTCTATTGTATAAAGAATTGATTTATTTGTTAATGAAGAAAGTAAATTCTTATTCAAGCGGGTTTCAAGTAATGTGGGAATTACTTGAAGTTTAGGGGCCGAAGAAATTACGAAAAGATATTAATGCATATGCTCAAACTAAGTCACAAGAAGATGGTTTTGTGGTCTAGTTGGTTATGGCATCTGCTTAACACGCAGAACGTCCCCAGTTCGATCCTGGGCAAAATCATTCTGCTTTTTTGTTCGTGAAAAAAAATCGGAATCTTTGGGAACCATTCTTTAAATACTTAGAAAGGCTCTATCTTTTTAGTTATATCCATAGAAATAATAAGATTTTTTTGCATGATGGTATTTTATTGATACTTATAGAGAATAGATTTGTTGCACCATAAAAAGGAAAAAACGAATTTATGTACGGGCCTAGTTTTTTCAGAAAGAGAGTATGTAATATCTTGATCGGATTCGACATTTTTTTTTCACATATTGTGTATTTCTATTCTACAGAGAATGGATTTGTTGGAGAATGTAGGAAGGAAATGCGTATTTATGCACACCCGCGGGTTTCGCGAGAAAGTCTACCACCCACTAAAACCTCCTTGAGTTAATTGGTGTCTCGTTTTGTTGATTTCAATGAGAAATTGCCGTTTGTTGTAGCACTGGGGGACTATACCCAGAGAGCCCGACGAAAGGAAGAAAAAGGAGAGATTTTAGCCTCAAGTAAAGGTTGAAACGAGGCCATCGGGGCGAATCAAGGCATGATTCACTCATCTTTCGACTCTTTTGACTGAAACCTTCTATCATATTAATCACAAAATACTTTTACTACAAGAAGTCGGTCCCTTGGCCCAGTTGGTTAAGGCGCGGTGCTAATAACGCCGAGATCAGCAGTTCGATCCTGCTAGGGACCATTCTTTTTTCAATATTTTTTTGTGTGACGTGATCAAAAAATTACTTCGTTCAAAAAAATTGATTGGTGTCATGACCCCAAAAAATGGCCCAAAGTACACAGTCTTACAACAAGATGAACATAAATAAATGTGTATAAATGAATAAAATACAATAAAAGAAATGTGGGGGATTATATGAATTAGAAGACCTTAGGATTAAATGACCACATCTTGGGCCAATCTCTTCTTATAGTCTAAGATAGAACCATTCCATCTAGTAGCATTCTTATTTTCAATCACGAAAATGTCCTTGGCAACCTTGTCTAATAATCTGAAATCGTGCGAAACAATAACAACACCACCATTGAAGGCATTGATAGCTTCAGCTAAGGAGTCGATTGTGGCCAAATCCAAACCGTTAGTAGGTTCATCCAACAAGATCAAGTTTGGAGCTTCCAAAGCCAACAAGGCAAAGACAACACGAGATCTTTGACCTTCAGATAAGGTGGCCATTTGAGAAGTTTGACCTTCACCAGTTAAACCGTAACGACCCAATTGTTGTCTCCAGTATTGGAAATCTTGAGAAATGTGAGAGAATTTGTCACGGACGAATTCTAATGGATTCTTGGTTAAATCTAATTGATCAGCAGAATGTTGCGAGTAGACACCCAACTTGATGTGAGTATGCTGGATAACTCTACCCTTTTGTGGAGTTAATTTACCTTGAAACAATTTCAATAATGTGGACTTACCAATACCATTTGGACCAACAAGAGCGACTCTGGAATCCATATCGATACCAATATCCAAGTGCTCGTACAAGTTGTCTTCCTCGTTACCGGAATAAGAGAAGGACATGTCATCAAAAGCCAAAACTGGAGGTGGTAATTTGTCAACATCTGGGAATCTGAAAGAGAAGACCTTGTCTGGGACAACCGGTTGGATCAAACCATCGGCTTCCATCTTGTCCAAAATCTTTTGTCTAGATTTGGCTTGCTTAACCAAGTTAGCATAGGTACCAGCAGATGCAATGAACTTTTTGATATGAACAATTTCATCTTGTTGCTTGTGGTATTGCTTCATTTGGTTGGTTTCCAATTCGGTTCTGGTCTTAAGGTAAGAATCGTAGTTACCACCGTAAAATTGCAAACCCTTCATTCTCATATCAATCATGTTTGAACAGACACCGTTCAAGAAATCTTGAGAGTGAGAAACCAAGATCAAGGTTCTATCAAATCTCTTCAAATATTCTTCCAACCAGACACATGCTGCTAAATCCAAATGGGCAGTTGGATCATCCAACAAAAGCAAAGTTGGCTTGACGAAAAGAGCCTTGGCCAATGCAACTCTCATTCTCCAACCACCAGACATATCCTTGGTTTTCTTTTTAATAGTAATAGAGTTGAAACCCAAACCGGTTAAGATAACAGCAGCTCTGGATTCAAAAGTGGATGGATCCATTTCATCAATCTTTTCATAAATACCGTCCAAAGCTTGATTTTCTGGACCATCTTTTTCGATAATAGATTCGACCAAGTCTTCCAATCTCTTCATTTCAGCTTCAGCTTCTCTAACGACATATTCCAAAGCAGAATATTCAGTTGGTTCAGCTGGTTCATTCAACAAATAGATATCGATATGTTCAGGAATTGGGTATTCTCTGGCAGCAATGGACTTCAACCAAGTGGACTTACCACAACCGTTTTCACCCAATAAACCGTATCTACGACCATAGTTCAATTCGACGGTGGAGTCTTGAATCAAAACCTTACCGTGGAACAACAAAGACACGGAGGACATTTTGATATCTCTAGAAGTAGCCAATGATTCCAAGACACCGGTTGTAACTCTGTCAGAAATACCATCATCATCGGTTTGCAATTTCAATTTGGCAATGAGGGAGGCTTGGTCATCGACTTCCTTTTCTTCAGAGTCCTTAGCGGCCTGCTTCTTAGTCTTCTTAGTAGCCTTACCTTCAGAGGCCTTCTTGGCTTCTCTTTCTAAACGCTTTTGTTCTCTCTTAGCTTTGGATGAAGAAACACTAGACATATTGACTCTATAAAATTGTTATCGCTATTATAAGATCCTTTGAAAGAAGAGAAAGAATGTGAATAAAATATGTGCAATTACAATTTTTTTTCTCTGTATTCGATGATGTTAAAATTTTTTTGTGCATTGCTCAAAACGGAAGGGTAATTTAGAGAAAATGGAAAGCAGCAGAATCATTGAGAAAAAGATAAATTAAGATAGACTAGGAACTGAAACAATTTTACGTAATTTGGCATTTTCTTTATGAAACACGTCATCATACCATTAGCATTACTTTGAGAAAAAGTTTGCATGGTGTTAAGGCCAGCTTAAAGAGATTTGCTTTTTAATGTACATAAGTAACAACGAAATTTCGCAACAGCCTCTCCCTTTCAGATTTTTGCAAAAATCTAACTGATTTGGGAATTTCGTTAGGTTTCACTTATCGCGATTTCATTAGAGTCGTGAACAGAGTGAAAAGCAGTAAACCAAGCTGAAATATTCTTTATATTTTGCTTGATTATCCGCTTACTCTTATTAATTTATATAAATTCGTTTGACTTCTGATCTCTTTACCTAACCCATTATTCTTATTCGATAAAGTTTTTTTTAGTGGCGAAACTGTCGACGGCAAAAAAATTCCTAGTGCACTCGGCGCAAATAAAATAATCTCGTGAGCATACCATTATATCTGCATCCTTTTTTTTTTGGCTTACAATTACATCAATAATCAAACGATAATTACCTTCACCACCATTAAATAATGCTGAATGAAGGTAAATCTGCCATTGGCAGTACAAAAAATCCGAAATTGCCATACTCAGAAACTGAGCTTGGTAGAGAAGTGCACTACAATTTGGATTACCCAACTTCAAAAGAGGTTATCGCTAATCTTCAATTGGACCCCACTTCAAGATTTTATGCTCGTTCAAGACCAAGAACTTTGGATTTGAGTAGTATGCTACCATACAAAACAGAAACTCCCAAAGATCAAGCTAAGTTCTTAAGCCATATTATATCGCATATTTATATAGCCATAAAGACCTTAGATTTACAAGGATCTCTTTCGGTCTCGGCAAAAGACTTACAGGTTTTGAGGGATATCGCCAATAGTGGCAATGCTGATGACATGGATATTGATAACGAAAATGAAGAATTAGACACTAATATGGATTATGACTATAACGCTGATTATGACTATGATTATGATGATTTTGATAATGACTATGATGACGATGATGACGAAGATGACTCGGATGAGGCTTACGATGGAAGTCTCGGCGATTCTGGTAGTGGAGGATCTGGTGCAGATGATGGCACTGGAGGTGACATCGATGCTGAAGGTTTAGATGAGGATGGAGAATCGACCATACAACATAAAAAGTCATCCAAATCTGCTTCCAACGTTAGCATCTGCACTTGGACTCACGAATTATTAGTTTGGCTAAAAATGAAATATGATATGCCCTTAACATTAAGATCTAGTTTGGTTAAAGTTTACTATGCTATATGTCTTTCAAGGGGCCAACACTTGAATCTTAAGATTTATACCAAGGCGTTTGAAGCATTGACAAAGAATGATAATACATTCTTACTTAGGGAAATGGGCCTCGTATTACCTTGGAACCCAATGTACAACGAATTGTTGAATTTGTTCCCACCAATTGATTCTTCATTAGAACAATTCGAGAAAAAAGATCATAAGTTATTGTTACGCTTGGCTTCGAGGGCAGCCAGCTTCTTTGAACCTAACAGCTTGCCTACCCTTTATTCAAAGTTGGGTAGCAGATTTACCATTACGAATGCATCTCTCGTCGCATCAACTATGACCCTTTTGCCTCATAATTTCACTGCAGGTGGTATTGATGATGAACTTGATATTCGTCATTATATTGCATCTTTTTTTTATATGTGGTCTAAGTTGAATAGAAGTGCCGGATTCGACACTCAAATTACATCAAGATTGGGCTTGACTGCTATGTCTGCCCTTAATCATATTAATGACAACAGAAAAAATAACCTTGAGGTAACGGTGACACTCACTGAATTTGGTATTTTCTCCGAATCTCAAATGAAATACGTTGTAAATACATTAATGAATAGCTTAAGTATAATGATTGAAAAATATTCGTCATTGAAGGCCAAATACTTTCATGGTTTCGCTTCCATTATAATATACTCATTGACCGACAAAGGAGAAAATATTATGAATTATATTAAGACTCTACTTAATGCAATTGAGAGTTATGTCCATCCTTCAAATACTGGAGAATGGTCGAGACCAATTTCAAAATTAATATTGAGTTTAATATATCAATTCCATAAGAGGTATTGTTCTGAAAATGAGAGCTATGGTACCTTATATAATTTGCCTGATAACTATAAATTGAATCGGGATTTAACTGATGATTTTATTTCAATGATGTTACCTATTATAAAGATAGGTATTCAATCTAAGAAAAGTAATGTGATTGATGATTTCATCACTAGTTTACAATTATTAGCGTATTTGAATCCTCCTAAGGTTTTGGAGTTTTTCCTTTTAGACATTTATGAGTCCTTGGAAGGTGTTATTTCCACCCATAGGGTCACTGTCGCATTTAGATCAATTGAATCTTTAATCAGGTATTTTGCTTCCACTCCTATTTATAGGGTCCACTTGGTTAGGCTTTTACTGATGTCGCTACCAGGTATTGATTCGAATGATTTAGAGAAAACAATCCACACATTGGATGCATTTGCCTCAGCTGCCAATTTTGTTCCTTTCCAAGATTTGAATGAAGACGGCCTTGGAGACCCTGGTTTTGCGATTCAATTCACTCAAGACCATTTAGAATTCTTACAAGCCAGATTATACTCCGGTGACGAAAGTTCTAGATTTGAAGTTGACGATGAAACCGAGTTGCAAGCTTTGAAATCTTCGACTTCTGCTTTTAAATCAATTATTAAAACATTGACCGAAAGAATATTCACTTTGATGGAAAATATTCCTGATCCCTCAAAGAGTGACGGTATCGAGAAAGATTTTGCTGCGTCTTTACCTAAATTATTATACGTTTTACTAGAGTCTCTTTCGGATGACATTTTTCAAATGTTTCGGAAAGATTTTTTCGAGTTTATTTTCAATAATACATACCATACAATTTCAGATGTTGCAGCTGAAATATGTGGGGGTTTGATCAAGCGAGATCCAAGCTCCTTTAAAAAATACTCGGGTATCTTGATAGATAAGATTAGAGATGAGATTGTGGAGAATGGTGCTGGTACAGCAAGAACAGGTGTTGACATTGTCCCAAGAGATCAATCTTTGTTTTGGAATCTTGTAATTTTGAACGAATGTATTGGTAATGCCGGTTCTTATGTTTTGGAGCAATCTCAAAATTTGATGGAGCTTTCGTATTTCTTGATGGACACTATCAAGGGTCCAACCGTTTTTGCAAGTTCCTACTTAGTAAACCAGATCTTACAATCTGTTACTAAAATTAGATTAATGGAAACTAGGTTGATTTCTCCACATTATGAAAAGACTTATGGTATTGACGAAAAATGTTGGGGTGCATTCCAATTTGATGAATCCAGATTTTCTAAAGAAAATACAGAATTTGAATGGTTCTCCCCAAGCGAAAAGGATGTGAAATTTGCCATCGAGTGTTTTAATGGTCACGTTTCAAAGAGTTTGAAGAATATTCATGAATTGATTAAAGAATATAAGGGACATAGTAGTGAGGATTCATCCGTTCAATTAGGTGATGAAATCAGAATGAACCTTTTATACATGGGCTATGCGTTAAGTGGTGCATCATACATGTTTGACCCTTCTTTCAATGAAGATATTCCTAAATTGGGTGTCAAATTACGTACGCGCCTTTTGAAAAAGTCCTCCCGTCGTGAAGATTTAAATATTGAAGAGACTAATGCCGGTATTTCAATCCACGAAAGTCTCCAAAGCAATTTACAACAAATTGTGGAAGGTTTAAACGAAGAAAACTTGGTCGATAATATTTTTGAAAAGACAGAGACCCCTCCTCAAGAAGATTTTGTCATTAGCGAAAGTGATCGTACCAAAACTGAAAACCTTTTTGAAGATTCTGCTAGAGCAACACCAACTATTGGTGACGTTGATATGTCTAGTATGAACCCGTCTGTGACATTTAGAGAAAGAAAACTTTACACATCCAACTACTATTTCGGTGATGATATCCAGAACAGGAGAAATAACGAGATGTACTTGAATTTGCATAGAACCCGCCATTTGATTGGTAAAAGTTTGCATGTAATTTGCAAGTTTTTAACTACTCATTTCTTTGACAATACTAAACTTTTTAAGCATTTCTTGTATGTTGTTAATATTTGGTTCAGTGATGTTGGTAGAGAAAGAATTTTGGACTCAAGTCATGCCAAGATTCATTTTGGATATATTGGTTCAATCCAAAACATAAATAAAATCCGCAAGCCTTACACTAGAATTGCTATCGGTGCTAGACTTGAATCTTATCATTCGTTGAGAGTTGCATTACATGCTACTTCTAGAGCACAAACCAGCTTAGAAAAGACATTATTGGAAGATGTTGTTAAGTTATCTGTCTCCACTTATATGGCAATCTCCAAACCAGCACAAGCCTTGCTAGTTGATGCAATGAAGAGAGTTAGTGGTTCATACAATGTGATTATTAAATCCGCATTCAGATATCTTCTGAAAGCTTTGGAAGAAAATAACGTGAAGAAAATAGAATGTGGACTTAGTATTTTCACATTAAAAAAGATTAAATCCAAAATCCATAATGATTATCTTAATTTGCCTAAATATTTAAACATTTTGTACCGCTGCTTAAAAGTTGATAAAATCGAAGTACAAAAAAGTTGTCACAAGTTGTTTCAAGGTATATACGACAATATAGAAGCTCCGAGCAGCGTTTGCTTAATTGATTTGGATGCTATCAATGAGATTAGGCCACCAGATGATTTGGTAGATCTGGAAATTAAGTTGGTTCAATTAGCCAAGGAAAAGAAAAGAAAGACATATTTTGACAGGTTAAGAAAGATTGAGGACATTATTATTTCGAATGAAAGTAGCAATTCTTACTGGAAAACCACACTGATAAATTTACATTTGTTGGTTAATTTACAAACGGACATTGAAATAGAAACTAGACGGGAAGTTTTTCAAATTTTAGCTAAGGAAGCTTCAAGTGACCATCCAGTCAATTCTCGTCTTGCTTTAAAAGGTGCAACTAAATTAATTAACAAGCTTTATTTCCTTCAGAACATTGGATATGATTTGAATAGTATTTATGACTTAAAATTTATTCCTAAAGACTATAAGGTTGTTGATACTTCTCCTAAGAACAATAAAGGCTATTATAAGTCTTGGAAAGACGAGCTTAGGAACGTTGAAGATCCTTCTTATTTTATTGACTTTAAGGCTTCTTATGGTTGGTTATTTTGGGATGATAGCATGGTTGCCGTCACGAATGAACCATGTTATGTACTCGACTTGAAATCACAGGATGAGGAAGCATTGAAGACTTTTTGCAACTCTATTACAAAAGACTGGTTTTTGAACATTGTTAAATTATGGGTAACAGATAATGAGGCAAATTCAGCATTTCAGGGTACGGATGTATTCATCACTTCTGCAATTATTTTATTGTTATCTAACGGATTCATTGAAAATTTCACTTTTGAAGATTTATTGAGTATTATCAAAGAAATTTATGTAAACGATGATAAGAGTTCACATATTGTTGTTTGTGAATTGGTTGCTGGTATTTTGCTAGGTTCGAAATGTATCAATCCTCAGCTTGTCGATAGACGTGATGAATTTATTCTGGATTTATTATCTAATATCTTCATGAATGATTTGTCGCCGGATAATAAAGGTGTTTGGAACATTTTTTCGTGGTGGACTCCAGCACACATTGATTGTAGGAGATTTCCTAGAATAATGAAAGTGATGAATGATTTTAGTATTGATGTTGATTCGGACTCAGCTATCAGACTGGCGACCCGGATTAGTTATGTGAGATCATTTGTTGCATCTGTGACTTGGAGTATTTCTGATCCTGATCCATTATTGAAATTGTGCACCGAAAATGTCAATAACAGATATGAAGCTATAAGAAGTCAAATCGGATCTTTGTTTGCTGTATTATCTTTTCCATACTACAGTGAATCTGTTGCCGATAGCAGGACATTTGTTGAAAATTGTAATAAAGGTTCTGGTTTGATTTTGTATGAGGATAATCAAAATGATTTCAAGAGTAAGCCAATTGATTTGCTTCCTGAAATTTTTGAAAAAATTGAAAATTGGAGACTCGAAGTGGAGAAACTTTCCCCTCAAGAGATCTTAAAATCCAATTATATTTACACTTCTACTACCGTTTTAACTTGGTTAAACCAAGAGTTGAATACTAGTCTTGGAATATTATTTCAGCCTCTCGTTGACAAGCATATTGTTCCATTCTTGTTGAAGTTGATCAACATGAAGGACGTTTGTCAGTTAGGCAATATTGATCCAATTACTGTTTTTAAAAGAGTTTCACAAATCCCATTTACTCCAAAATATTTGAATAATATTGTTGCAATGCTACAAAAATACTCCAAAGAGGATTTAAATGTTGTTCAAACTATTATTATGGGTGAATTTACTGAGACTTTTTATTTTAAAAATTTGATCATACTTGATATTGAACAAAGACAACAAATTATTGATTTGACTCAGAAGTTGGTTTACAATAAAAACGTTGAAATTCGAGAATCTGCTGCCCTGACTTTTTCAGGGTTGATACATAGTTCTTCTCCTGATGAAGTTGAAGCTTTAGTTCACAAATACAACGCTCTTTTTACCAAGGATTTAGATAAGGTTAGAAAGAAGTATGTTGGATCTAAAGCAAAAATTGAAACATCGGATGTTGCAGCATTACATGGTGCGACATTGGGTCTTGGTGCGTTGGTGAATGCATTTGCCTTCCTGTCACCACCACCAAAGTGGGTTCCAATTATACTTGCAACATTAGCAAGCAAACTGAGCGGGCTTCCAGGTGTAATAGGTAAAACTGCAAAAGAAGCATTAGGTACTTTTAAGAAAAATAGGCAAGATACCTGGCATATTGACAGTAAGGTCTTTAACGCTACTCAAATTCAAGATTTGGAAGGTGTTCTTTGGAGAAGTTACTTTATTTAAATATATTTGAATAGTCATATTAATACATAATTGCCATTTTTATGAAGAGTTGAAGTTAGTTATGGCGAAATAGCACTGCGTTCATGATTCATTGACTTTTTTTTTTTCAATCCTTTTGTTAAAAAAATTTCCGTTTCTTAATTATACATTTGTTACATCTATTATGTCAAGCTACTAACTTCAAAAAGAAAATCAGAAAAGCTTATAGTAGCAACACCGGCTAAATCTTTATCGTATTTTTTGAAGATATCAGTCAATTTACGTAAGTAGACCAACAATTCAATGAAAGCATCAAATTTTAATTTCCCCACGCCAACACCTCCAGATGAACTCAGAGAATCTTTGTAGGAAAATTTCTGGAAAAGATTCAATACTAAATCGATATTTAACTTATACCCAATAGTTTCTAAAATCTTTTGGAATTCTCCAAATGAAATATCACCCGATTTGTTGGTGTCTGCTTGGATAAACAACTTCTTGTACGCAGACAAGTATTTCCAAAGAGATACAAACTGATCAAAGTTAAGGGACTTTAAAGGGGCAGCTGCAACATCAGATGAACTGCTAAATAATTTCACCATTAATACAACAGTCAGATCTTGAAATCGAGTTTGATCGAAATTGAGTAAAGCTTGCGACAATTCATGAGGTGAAATCTTACCCGAGTGGTTTGTATCTACTTTGTTGAAAACAGCTCTCAATTCTTGTTCAAGTTTCTGCTTTGAGGATGCCTTTGGCGATGTCTCAGGTAGCGACTCTTTCTTGGAAGATTTAGATTGCAATTCAGGATGAGGTTGCAGTAAAAGATTTGAATGCTGTGGTACGGGATTCATAGCTGCAGGTGGCTTTCTATGAGAGTTAGACGGAGTTGAATATTGAGGCTCTGAATACCTTCCACCCTGTTGACTTTGGCTGGTGTGTGAAGTATTGTAAGAACCCGGTGGACTTTGCGAGCGGTGATGAGTATGTTGCTGAGGAGCAGGAGCAGAAGGTGGCTGTTGCTGATGATGCGCTGATTGGTATTCATATCTCTGGTCATAGGGTTGGGACAGCGACGAATATGATTGTTGTAATGGAGGAGGAGCAGTCTGTTGGTAATACTGTTGTGATTGTTGGGGTGGCGGTGCTTCTTGTTGGTACAGATGGGAATGGCTCGAATAGCTAGGTTGATGTTGTTGATGTTGATGATGCGAGACAGGTGGTAAGGGATGGTTATATACTGGTTGTTGAGGCGCTTGTTGCGGTTGGTAGTACTGCTGTGGAGGTGGATTACCGTACAGGTTCGATTGTGGCATCGAATAATTCTGTTGTTGGTGCTGTGGAGGAGGTGGGTTCGAATATTGCTTTGGCGGTTTATAAGCAGTTGTAGGTTTAACCGAGGAAGACAGTTTTCTTGGTGCACCATTCTGATGTGAATGAGGTGGAGATCCAACTACGTACGAAGCCTGTTGAGGCGTAGGGTACATGGGTAAATCATCTATAGGCATGGTCTAGAATCAGTAAACTTTTGATTATCGCCACTCAATTGTTTGATAGCGTGTTTGATGTAGTAATGTTGATTGACGCTTTTTATTTTGTTTCAAACGAAAACTTTTTTGCGGTATGTATCTAGACCCTTCTTATTATAGGCTTGTAACTAGAAATTTCCTTTTTGGTTTTCTTTATTGCAACTCGCCAAACTTTTTAGTATGTTTTCCAAATGGTTAGAAACTTGTGTCGTGTAAATCTAAGCCAGGCCAAAAAAAAGAGATCCTCAGGGCTAAAATAGAAACTTTTTTTTAATTCAAATCAAGAACAATATGCGATTACTAGAATGCAACGAATATTCAGAAAATATACGAAATAAGGTTTGAGATAAAGAAAGGAGCGGAAACAACTTGAAATAAAAATAGGAAATTTAAACTGAATAAATAAGGCAAACCAAAATTAAATACGAGCGCAAACGAAATCTGTGAACAATAGAATCAGAGATCGCGCTCTAGTAAACCTTCATTAGAAATGCCGAAAATCGAGACGGCAAAGCAAAGCGGACAAAATTCTGCAGAATGGGTTTAAACCATTGGCGGTGCAGTATTCATAAAATTGTAGTGACAATCGGGGTTTTCAGGTTGGGAAAATACTTGTAAGATGCTACTTTAAGAATGGCTATACTTTTATAATAAATTGATTTTTTGATTTTTTTACGATATTTCAAGTCCTATAATTTATAACTGCATATTATTAGTTGCAAAATCAATTTTGAACTCTACTAAATTACAATACATTACCAGAATCAAAGAAATCACATTTGGTACGATATCTTTAAATTACAAGAGTATTTCAATTAAATTGTGTTACCTTTTTTTATTATCAAAAATAAATTATACTGAAATCATTATACAAATATATAAGACTAGTACATTTAGTCACGTCTTCTTCTGACATCTCTTCTTGGACCTCTGACTTGTCTTTCAGCTGGAGCAGCCTTCAATCTGGTCAATGGCAAGATTTCAGCAGGGAGGTTCAATTCTTGCTTCAAGAAGTCAACACCTTCATCAGTCAAGGTGTAGTAGTAATATTGCCATGAGAATTGGGTCTTAACGAAACCCTTGGAGGTCAAAGATTGCAAAGCCTTGATGACAAACAAGTTTCTAGTGTCAATTTCTTCGTGCTTTGGTTGGTTAAAGTCCTTCTTAGCGACGACAACACCTTCTATAAAATTAGTTAGTATATGATTCCAATCTGGTGATTATGCAGCAAGAAAAATTAATATGTATGAATACATTCTGATGATGACAATATATTATTTGTGATAAATCTTTTGAACACTACTGATCTCAATGATTCCCCTTGATCAGGTTTCATAGGTTACTTCAATCATACTTTCATATTAATAACATTTAGATCTTAAGGGTTCCAATTTTATTTTGGATATTAATTTGAACATTATCTTATTTGTCTTTTCTTATTGAGTTTGGACCAACGACATCATATATTCATATCAAGTTTTCTGCATTACATCTCAGTGGTTTCATTGATAATACATACCTTGGAAGAGGTATTGGTGGATCTTCTTTCTTTCTTCTCTTGGAATAAGCATGGTGACTACTATACGACTATTACTGAACGACGTTCCTTTAAAAGGGTGAAAAGTTGAATAAAATTCTTGTATAGTTTTTAGAAAAAGTTCCAGTGCCAAAGCTAGAAAGATTTTTCGCACAGAAAATTTTTCGGAGGAAGCTGCGACAACTGTGAGGGTATAAAAAATTTGCACATAAACGCGAAGAGGTAAAAATCCGTAGTGCAATATTAAACACAAAGATATAGAAAAATATACCTGCAAAGTGCACGTGCCAAAGCGAAAAATAAAGGGTATAAACCCTAGGGAGAAAAATCGTCCTAACAAAGAGAAAAGAAAAACTGCAAATTTCCAATGTACAGTACGTGTAAATTAGCTGCCGGGTGATTTCCTACGATAAACTTGCAATTTACATTTGTGCTACTATTAGAAGGTTGCAAAAAATCTAATTATGAAAAAAATAGTATACTAGAATAGCTAAAAATACTAAAGTTCTTTAGACTTACACTATATCAGCAACATGCTGGCCTTTCTCTATTTTCTAATTGAACCTTCTTACTTTAATTGCTCACTTCAACAGTGGAAAAACTGGGTTAAAATGTAAGCCATGAAACCTTGGAAGACTCGTGTATATAACTGCAGAAAATTTACTTACGTTATATCAAACAAAAGTATTGTAAAAAATGTACTCCAAATACATGAACGTTCGACTTTATATTTTCTGTGAAAACATACCTCGATTTCATACAATAACCCCAAGGCTTGATAGGAATGCTATTTTGAGTCAATACCCAAAACAATTTACAGCGTAAATAGATTCAAAGAAAATCACTCATACCAACTTGAAGATGTAAACTCTTGTATGTCTACAAACATGCAAATACAGCTGAGCTGTACATTTATCTGTGTTCAGAGACAATTGGTTGTATTTCGAAGATTTCAACAGGAGTCATGCCAAATCTATCATTATACTCATTACCTATTTCCCCTTACCTTTTGACGCTTTCAAACACTTAATTAGGATTTTCACAAATGAGTCAGTTAAAATGATTATTGTGTATAAACGAGTCAATTAAAGAGCTGAGTTTTCAAAAACAAGAAAAAACTGAATACTATTACTTCATATAAAAAAAGACTAACAAATTTTAATATACACAATATCCTATAGATCTTATTGAATTGGTTTCTAATTAAGTGATTTTCTGCATATACTTGGCTTTAAAATTAACAAAGACACAAGACAACAAAACTAGGTAGTTTTGAAATACTACAGCAAATATACTGTCATATCGAAAAAAAAAAAGAATTATATATTGCGGCAAGGATCTTATCGCAAAGTTTTTCTTGTATCATTTTGCGAAAGTTTAATAGTTTAGATCTGTGCCATTTGGCACATTGGTTCCAACTCTTCTCGTAACGTTTCGCGTTTACCCGTCAACACAAAGATAGTTTCTTCTATCAATTTAAAAAAGCGGGTGGGAAATTCGGTGGTTCTCTCCATCCACATAAGGGGTTCTGCCCCATATGCCAGTAATGCTCTTGAGAGCTCCTTGGCGTGCAAACGCCGGGCGGTACCATCAGAAATCTAGGTATTTGAACTTCGGGACATTTGCCATGGGAAGGTACTGCGGATGGTTGGTTCTTCAATTTGTGGAAGGGCTTTTGAGTGCAATATGCGAACTTACGTAGTAAGTACCCGATACCGATCATAGTTATGAGTTGAGTTCTCTTTTTTTAATTAGGTTCTTACTGAACCATTAAACTTCAGGAGTTCGATTCCCCATACCGCAAAATTAGATTTTGAAATTTGGCGATAAATATTTTTTTTGTTCGGTAAAATATTTAAAAATATAGTTTTCAACATCTTGTGCTAGAAGCAATATATGATTATCGCCAGCATTCGTCGAATCTTTACATCTTTTCGAACAGAAGAAGAAGAAAGGTCCTACTCGCGTCGGGCATTCTTTCACTTGTTGGGATTTTTGGGTTCATGTGTGATATTTTCGTTTGTGGCGCAGAAATTGTCCCATAAGATAAGATAATGATCAAGGTCAAAAACTAAAGGTCTACTTAATAATATTGCAATTTCATTGATGAAAATAATATTTGAATCGAGAAAGAGGGTTAGAAAAAGAACCATTTTCATTATATCGTAAATACGCATATTAAATTAATAAAGTAATAATATATACAAGATCTATTTTTTTAACAATATTTCCTTAGCCATCTCGTAAGCTGTCCATGAGATGGCAGTGCTAGGTACATTGAAAATAATTCTTGGCCTTAATCCTCTGGTGAAAGCAGACATACCACCTTCTCTGTAAAGGGCCTTTGCAGCGCTCTTGAAGCCATTTATATGTTTTAAGTTCTCATTGTTCGTTATGCCTTTGGTTTGTAAAGCAGTCTTTATACAGTCAAATGGGTTGGTTAAAGCGGCAGCAATACCACCCGCAATACCACCACTTACACAGTGTAAGTATGGATTATATGCGTTTGTAGGATTCAAGATCAGTGATGAATATTCGTAGAAACCGAAATTCAATGCTGCAAATGGAATATTTGTAAATAGGGTAGTTGGGTATGATATATAGAATGCAGAAAAACCCTCCTTCTTGTAAATTTGCAATGCTGTTTCGACCAACTTGACACTTGATTTGGTCGAGGACGTCCTTGTAGCCTGCATTCTTTGTTTTAAAACATCAAATGGGGTCATCAATGCATCTGAAGCTGTTGTAGCTGCTATACCTGCACAACTCGCAATCAATGGGTGGTTTTGATCGGTGACGATTTTGCTTGAGTGAGGAGATTCGGTGAGTTTGTTCACCAAAGCCGTTTTTGTAGCCTCAAACACAGAGAAGTAGACGGCATGTGCTGGACCAGCACCAAGCACAACAGAAGAAACACCTCTCCAGAGTGCATAAGCCCCTTCACTCGAGCTGATCTTGGAAATTGAGGAAACAACCGAACGTGATACTTCTTGAGCACCGGCAATTGTACCACTGTTTCCAGCCATTTGCATCCTCGTCTTCAAAGAGTCTATAGGGAACATCACAGTATGTTCCATAATACCTGCAAAGGCACCGGCGCAAAGATGGGCCGTCAATGAAGCATCCTCGGGTAAAGCTTCGTAGTCAATCTCCAAAGCAGCTTCATCCTTCAGGAAAAACTGTATCTGATGTTCCATTATTTATCAATAATTTGTGCTGTATATAATGGGATGTTCAGTAATAGAATGATGATAATTAGGTTGTCAATAAAAAAAATTGCCTTTATTAATTAGTGTATTGGCAACTCGGTATTGCTTTCGGGTAAAAATTGAAAAAAAAAATTTTTGCTGGATACTTTTTATTTTGAGTTTTGAGATATTTCGTCCTTCTATTTTCTAACGTCGATGATGATTTTTGAAATCTTGTGAAAACTCTCGCGAATGAAATTGAGAATACTTCGTATAATTACCTGCAGATGATGTAGTCTCTTTATGTGATTGCTCTGAGAAATCGACTTCACAAAAGTGTAGAATAATAATGGGCTTTGAATATATTAAAATCGATTTTGCTTGGACGTTTCTGTTTAACAAAAAATGTGGGTGAAAATTAGATCAAGAACGGTAGTAAATGTAAGTCAAAATAAGCGATCCTTAGAGTATATACAGTACTTTGTATAGAGAAAAGTATATGGCGAGTATATTGTTGAATTTGGTTGAAAGAAATCTTTTTAATTTCATTAAAATGTAACGGCGTTTCTTACAAATCCGATAAACGGACTAGAAGTAGAACTGAGTCTATTTATGTGAGATAAAAATACGAGATACTACAGTTTTTGTGTCGGCGAAAAACATTCTTTTTTTTTTTAATTTTGCAACTATCGGATGAAATGTGTAAAAACAGTTTACACTATAAACCAGTTCTAATTATTAAAACGCATATGTAACTGATAAAGAGCATTACTTCTCATTGGAGCTAAAATATTTATAAGTAAATATTTCAAAGACTTTTTTACTTATTAGTGTATCTATTTTATTAAGTCATACTATGATTTTAATTCAGTTTTTTGGAAGATTTTAAGTAAAATTTAAAACAAATCATATTGCTCAGGAACAATGGTCTTTACTTTACCAGTATTGATACAGTCAATAACGTTTTGAATCGTCCAGTCCTGCATGTTCTTTCTAGCTTCGTAAGAAAAGGTTCCCATGTGTGGCAAACTTACAACATTTGGCAAGTTGTACAATTCGGGAGAAACAACTGGTTCATGTTCAAATACATCTGCACCAAAAGATCCAACTTTACCCAGCTTTATAGCTTTCGTTAATTCAGACTCATCAATAATTGCTCCGCGCGCAGTGTTAATGATGATAACACCGTCCTTCATTTTGGAAATGGCTTCTTTGTTTATACTATGTCTTGTTGCATCATTTAATGGGATACTGATACAAATAATATCTGATTGAGAAATAAGATCATCGTAAGACGCATATATGGCACCATTCTCTAACTCAGCTGACAATCGACTTCTATTGTGATAAATGATCTTTTCAAATCCTAATGGTACTAATCTGTCTCTGATAGCACGACCAATTCCACCCATACCCAAAATACCAACTGTTTTTCCCTCGGGGCTTCTTCCAATTGGTGCACATTGATCAGATCCTTCCGGTTCCCATCTGCCTTGCATCAAGAAATCGTGACCTATTTGATAATTCCGCAAGGCAGATAATACCAAAAAAAGAGCTGTATCAGCAGTTGGAGCCTCCACAGGAAGCGTCACGTTACTCAATTGGATTTTACGTTCACTCAAAGGAGCAACATCAATTTGATCATAACCAGCTCCACAATGACTGATACTAACAAGGTTCTTTGGTAAATATTTTGTTAATTCAGCATCAAATCTCCCAGTTTGATCTTTGCTTTCGGATGTACGTACAACATGTGTAATATCCTTGTACTTGCTTTGTAAATCATTCAAAAATTCTTGTCTGTTCGCTGAAGTACATTCGACAATATTGGCAATTTTACTTAATTCAACCCATTTGTGTTTAGCAAATGCAAATTCACCAATTTTTAACACTTGAAGTTTAGTCATTTTAATTTTTTCAAAGTATGAAATGTTTAATATTCAAAAAATTTCAAATTCAAGAGAGTACTTATAGTTTAAATTCTAATTTGGGGGAAGAAAGTGGGGCAAAGGACCCGCGTATCTCAATATCCCCCAAAAAATTGGGCTCATGTTTTTTCGTGGGGGTTCCCAGTTTATCAGGAATAACCTTGAATAAAACCCTCAATAATGAATACAAACCGTTTATTAAAAGACTAATGAACAATAACATGTTGATGAGGGGTGTAGAATATTAAGAACTTTTATCATTTTCTCATTGGTTGCTGATTCATCAAACAATTGGTAAAAATTTAAATTTGTCTTTATGATATTAAAAAATCAAATTCGGAATTGTACTCGGTATTTTCACTAGGTTTTTACAAATTATATTCTTGTACCGATTTTAAATCATAAATTTTTTTACTTTGCTTATTTATTCTTATTTTTGAACTTAATGGCTCTAATTTAATCTAAATAATCAATGAAGAACCGTGATACTTGAATGCATTCTTTGTTGAAGAAATTCCCATTTCTTGCGATGAAGAAGATCTTGTTGGGAAACCTTCAAAGCTATAAGCATACTTGGCAACAGAGTGAGCAATCAACTTGGTGTTAACAACCCAAGCTTCGTAGTCTGGGTTTGACAAGTCATCACACAATTGATGATAACATTGGTCAAACCATTCACCTTCTTTACCACCAAACTTTTCAACACCTTCCTTTGTCTTAACACCTTCAGCACCGGTAGCAATACCACCTGATGGAATACCATTGTCCAAAAATCCAACATAATCGGATCTACCATCTAATTCAATGAGCGAATAGTTGTATCCATGTTGAGTGAACCAATCAATATATAATTGCTTCAAATCACCCGATCCTGCTGGATGGTCATCATTGTTTGCATCATAGACTTGATATTCGTAATTTGGAGAAGCCATCATATCATAATCCATAAATAATCTAATCTTTGAATTTTCAGTTTTAGATAATGTATTAGCATAAAAATCTGAACCGAGTAAACCTTCTTCTTCAGCTGCCCACCAAGCAAATCTGACAGCGTTATTAGTTCTGTATTTTGTCAATTGTTTAGCAACTTCCAAAAGCGAGATGGTACCGGAACCATCATCATTAATACCAGGACCTTCAATGACAGAATCAGAATGACCTCCAAGGAAAACAACGTTATCATGGTCACCGAAAACGGTTTCAGCAACGATGTTCAATGTGTTGATAGTTCTGACATAAGAGTCAACGTATAAAGTGACTTCAATTGAAGCCCTTGGATCATTAATCAATTTGTCGATATATTGTTGAGCATCTTGTTGAGAAATCGAAACAGTTGCAACTTCATCACCTGTTGGAGTTCCCAAAGTACCATGAAGAGCACCTTCTTTATCGTATATTATGGTACCAAGAGCACCAGATTTGCCGGCAGCAGAAGATTTGATACCGAAGGCACATTCACCTCTTTCAACCAAGACAATTGAACCATTAGTGAATTCTGGGTAATCTTCTAAATTACACCCGAAATTAGAAGCCAAAACTAAGTTACCATGAACAGGTTTAATGTCAGCAGTTGGAGGTGTTAAACTCAATGCAGATAAAGATTTTGGTTGGATACCGTCAATCAATAAAGAAAATGAATTAACCTTTGAATCAAGAGCAGGAAACTTTTGTGAGCTGAATTTATAATAACCACCAAGTTTTCTTAATTCAGATACAATATAATCGATAGTACCCCAATGACCTGGAGAACCAATCACACGAGTTGGATGTCCATAAAACTTTGTTGATTTTTCAGCAATACTATATAACTTTTCAGCTCTCTTTCTTAAAGATTTTTCAGTAATTAAGTTTTGTAATTCATCTGTATCAATAATTGGTAAAGAATTATATTTTGCGGCGGAGATAGGAGCAACATTATCAGAAGTGTCAACATCACCATTTTCGACTTGCAATTGGAAGACAGCTTGTTCAGCAACTGGAAAAGCAGTTACGGTTGTTGTTATAGCCAACACGGTGGCAATTGAAATTGAAAATTTCATTATAAATAAAGTAAATATAAATTTTTATAAAAGAGGAAATTCGGCAGATTAATATATTCGCTCTGCCACAATTGGAATGAATTTACCGGAACCGAAAATCCGATGAGACCTAAAATGCGCACTATATTTATTAGATACAAGATAGAGTTATAATCTGACGTTTAACTTTTTCCGTTAAACGTTTTGTGACATGAGCCGTTTCGTCATATGGATACCTAATTAGGTCATTTTACTGCTTGTTTTAGATTATACAAAATACTTCAACATTTATTTATTACAATTTAGTGAATACATAAAAATGTTTAAAACAAATTTGTTATATAAAATTACTCTATTTAATATCTACTAATTTATTAATTAAATCGGAAATTAAAATTTCCGAAATTAAATTGGCCACCTCCCTGGAATGGATTACCTTGATGTTGTTGATGACCACCCATTGGATTATTTACATCATCACCTCTATCATAACGTTCCTTAAACTCTGGATTTGATAGCACTTCATATGCTTGATTGATATCTTGCATCTTATTTTCAATCTCTTCTGGTGTCATATCAGTTCCTTTATATTTATCCGGATGATACTTTAAAGTTTGAGATCTATAAGCCTTTTTGATTGTACGTTCATCTGCTTCACGATTAATATCTAGAATCTTGTAATAATCTTTTGAAGGAGTTCTATTTTGTTGAACTTGTTGTTGATATTGCCTTTGTTGTTGTTGTTGATGAAAAAACCTTTCTTGTTGTTCTTGTTGTTGTTTTTGTTGTCGAATTCTTAATACTTGTTCAATCTTAGCATATTTTTCTTTAAATAATAAAGTTTTTTTAACATTAATTCCAAATGAATCCATTAAATTTTTAGCTTCATCAATTTTTTTCTTTTTCAATAATTTATCAATTTCTATAATATGTTTTGGTAAAAATGAATCATCTGTTTTAGAACAATATTGAATTGAAAATTTAAATTTTTTAGTTGTGATTAAAGATTCACAAGCTAATTTATTTAAATTTTGAATAAATTTAATTTGTTCAATTGAACCAAATTCAGACCAAAATTCATTTGCTTTATATAATAAATAATCATAATTATTATTAATATTTGATAATTTACGTAATTCCAATTTTGAAGCCTTTATAGGTGAATTAAAAAGAAATTCAACAATAAAATTAAAATCAATTTGAGGAATTTCTAAATTTTCTTCAATATTACTTTCAAGAACATTATAAAGTTGACCCATTTCTTGAGAAATAACTGCAAAATCTTGAATTTTAGTTAAAAATTTAGATGAATCACCACAAGGTTTAAATTCATTATTAATTTTTAAACAATGTTTAAGTGTTTGACGTGCACTTTCAAATCTATTTTCAGTAAATAATATAAAATTTGCTAATTTTGAATAAAATTCCAAATTATTTAAAGGTTGAATTTTTAATAATTTTGATAAATCAGATATAATCATTTTATTTAATGTTAAATCATTATCACCAATTTTTTCAAATCCCTTTTTAAGTAATTCAAGATTTGCTTTATAATGTAATTCATTTGATGCATAATTAAATGGAGTTAAAGATAATACATGTTGATCTAATTCTTGAATACATCTTTCATATTCATTAGCTTTAAAAAAATCAATTGAATTTTCATAACAAGTATTCCATAATTGAATTTTATCTTTAATTTCAATATCATCATTTGTTAAATAAGGAAATAATTGTGAAAATTGTCCTTTATCTAATAATAAATCAACTAATTTACTTTTAGCAACTTTATTTGTGGGGTCAAATTTTAAAACATTTTGTAAATCAAGAATTGCTAATGATTCCTTTTTTAAATTAATTTCAATTAATGCTTTTTTTAAATAAATTTGTGGTAAATGATTAATAATTTCTTTATTTAATAATTCATCAATTTTTAAATTATTTAATACTGATTCATATTGTGCCAACACATCAACTGTTGGACCATGACTCGAAAATAATAAATCCAAATTCGATATTTCTTTTAATATTGAACCATCTGATTTAATAGCATTTGAAACTAAAACGAAACATGAAATCGTTTGCCATATCAAAGATTGGTATTTCATTATAGGATCGAATACGTATTCAAAATTTATTTGTGGGTTAAGGAAAAATAAAAAAACCACTTGTCAAAATTTATTTGCATCTTTTGCACGTGCTTGACAGATTTTCATACAAATTAGAGTAACAGTTGTCATAAATTTTAATATATTTAATTATTTAAACAATTTAGCCAATGAAACAGCACCTTCATCATTCTTGGACATAACTTTAGCCACAGCCAATTCGAAATCTTCTTGAGTAATATGTATTCTTCTTTCTCTTAAAGCATACATACCAGCTTCAGTACAAACACCTTTTACATCTGCACCTGAACAACCATTCATTTTTTCAGCAATTTTTTTTAAATCTATACCTCTTGTTAAATTCATAGATCTTGAATGAATTTTAAGAATATCTGTTCTAGCTGCAACTGTTGGTGCTGGAAATTCGATTTTTCTATCTATTCTACCTGGTCTTAAAAGTGCAGGATCTAAAATATCCAATCTATTAGTTGCCATAATAATTTTAATATCTTTTGAACTTTCAAATCCATCTAATTGATTAAGTAATTCCAACATTGTTCTTTGAACTTCAGAATCACCACCAGATGAACCTTCAACACGAGATGATCCAATAGAATCGATTTCATCCATAAAAATAATCGATGGTGCATGTTCTCTAGCCATAATAAATAATTCACGAACCATACGAGAACCTTCACCAATATATTTTTGAACTAATTCAGATCCAGAAACTCTAATAAATTTACATTCGGTATGATGAGCCACAGATCTAGCTAATAAAGTTTTACCTGTACCTGGAGGTCCATATAAAATAACACCTTTTGGTTGAGCAATCCCTAAACTTTCAAATAATTCTGGATGTTTAACTGGTAATTCAATAACTTCTTTAATTTCTTTAATTTGTTTATCTAATCCACCAACCATATCATATGTAGAATCTGGAACTTTTTCAACCATCATTAATGATACTAATGGATCTACTTTATTTGGTAAAATCTTGTGTAAATCATAACTATCAGATTTTAAACAAACTCTTAAAGAAGGTGTTAATTTTTTAATATCAATATCTTTGGTAATATTAACAATATATTTACCTTCTGGATGCACTTTAACTAAAACTTTTTTAAGACCCATTACTTTAACAACTTCCCCGACATATGATCCTGGTTCTTGTAATAATCTTAATTCATCCTTTAATTGTCTTACTTTAGTATTTAATTTGTTACGTTGTGCCTCCAATCTTCTTAAATTTTGTGTGGTTTGTTGAATCTTAATCTCTGCATCTTGTACTTGTTGTTCAAAGTATGGTCTGATCCCACCTTCATGAACATATGGCTTTTCAATTGTTGTCATGCTGGATTTATATGTTGTATTATGGTTATTTCGATCGTTGTTGCCACCGAAATTTTCTTAAAAATCGATTTTTAATGTCGTATTTTTTTGTCGAAGCAAGAATTTTGGTCGTGGGGTTATTAAAGATATTTTACTTTGTAATAAACTTTTAGCAATTATTGTGTCGCGAAATTTTGTTCTTGAATCAATTTAACTAAAACTACATAGTCAATATCAATATTTATTTGCCTGTTAAACCTTATAGAATAATCATCGTAAAGTGATATTTAGAAAAAGATGAGAATAATACCAATATTATTATTTTTACTTCCAATTACATTAGCATATCAACAATATTGCCGTTGTCAATGTAATACGAAACTGTTGATCCGACCTATCCTTAAATGCGGCCTTTGTACCGAAGAGTTTTGCCTTCAACAAGATCCAGATTTGTGCCAACTCGAGCTGAGAAATATACAATCGGACATTGTAATTAGTTGCTTCCAATTAGAGTCGTTAAAAGAAAAGTTAATTGTATATCTGTTTGCAACAGTTGTACTAGGAATGTTGATATTTGCAGTGTACAAAAATTATTTTCTGATTTAAGTTATTTCGGGTATTATTACCTATAATCTCGTGGTAAATATGAGACTGTTTCGGGGGTAAATATGAGCACAACCTCAACTCCGAGAAACATTTAAGACGCGCACTATTGTTTGGTAAAGATCGTTTGATTCGATCTATAGTTAATTCGATTTGATCTACTATCTACTTCATATATCTATATAACACATTAATGACGTAATGATTCGATTATAAGAACAAATAATATAACCTCTTGTATTAATGACTATCGTACAAAGATTATCACATTTTGGAAGAGAAATTTTCTTATGTATTTTGCCTCGCACACAGCGAGGTTTTTTTTCTCTGATAATTTTTAATTTACCACGGAGCTCAGCGCTTTTTTACTGCCTCACGCTAAACATCGTACCTCCAATCGAGGGCAAAAAAAAAAAACTCTAAAGTTAGGAAAAAAATTTTCATTTTCAAAATATAAATCTCTTCAAATCGATTTTTTTTTTCTTATTCTTCTGAATTATTAGAGGATAGACTAAACTTAACTATTCCTACTAGAGAGAGACGAGTTTGTATCAGACTCTCACTCCTTAATCACATATATCAAGTATAGTATCTTGATAATTGTCATCAGTAGATTTCCAACATCATGACTGACAATTCTGCTCCAACTGAGCCAAATCCAACCCCTACGGCTGCCGAAGTTGTTGCTGCCGCAAGTGGGTCTAAAAATGTTACATCATCTTCGAGTACTGCTGCTGTCCCTGCTACCGATATTAATACTGAAAAATCAGGTAATTCAACACCTTCTCAACAGTTCAGCTCTTTGAATCAGCAACATCACCACAATAACCATCATAACAATAGTTATTACAATAACAATTCTGGAACTTACAACAAGCACTACAACAAAAATTTCAACAGACAGAACTACAATAACACTAACAATGCAACTAATACCAATACCACTGCTAATTCTAACAGTAATAATACCAGCAACAGACAACATTATCAAAAAAAACCATATAATGCCAACCAAGGTGGTAAATTCCAACAGAACTACAATTACAATCAATACCCTCCTAATGGTATGTACGGCTATGGGTTTGTAGCATCTCCATATGGTTACCCTATGATGCCACAAATGCCATATGGTGCTCAACCACAATACGTCCAAGCACCTCCAAATTCTACCCCAAAGGTTAAGCTCACCACTAAGGATGGCAAATTGGTTGACCTTGAAGAAAAGAAGAAGAAAAATAATACAGGCAGCGCCGTTACTCCAATCTCATCTCCATCACCAGCAAATGCCGTCCCTGTAAACACAAAAACCTCAGTTCCTTCTCCTAACATTGCATCTGCGACTAACGTCACCGAAACTTTGCCTGTCGTTGCCCCATCTCCTGCAGTCGCTCCTCCTGCACCAGTAGCACCAAAGGTGAACTCCGCTACCGAAGAGTTCATGAGAAAGATCAGAGAAAAGGCTCAAGCTGCCAAAAAGACCGAAGCAAAGACTAAAGTAGAACCAGTACCAAAGGTTGAAGAACCAAAGGCTGAAGAACCAAAGGCTGAAGAACCAAAGGTCGAAGAGCCAAAGGTCGAAGAGCCAAAGGTTGAAGAACCAAAGGCTGAAGAGCCAAAGGTTGAAGAGCAAAAGGCTGAAGAACCAAAGGCTGAAGAACCAAAGGCTGAAGAACCAAAGGCTGCAGAACCAAAGGCTGAAGAACCAAAGGATGAAGAACCAAAAGATGAAGAACCAAAGGATGAAGAACCAAAGGAAGAAGAACAAAAGGATGAAACCACCGAAGAGTCTCCTATTGAAGAATCTACCGAACCAGAAGAATCTAAATTCACTATTTCTGAATTCCTTGCCAGAATATCTACTGCAACTGCTATTCAAGATATCTACTCTACAACTTACCCACAAGGTATTTCGAGCCCTAGTTCCGAAAGAAAGTTGGAAGGCAAGAAGTACAGATATGACCCACAATTCTTGGTGCAATTTCAACACACTGCAACATACCCAATGGATTCTGAATTTAAGACTAAAATTGAAATAATCGAACAAAGCAGAAGAACAGGTGGCCCAGGCGGTCCATATCACGGTAGTGGTTCTGGTGGTCAAGGTGCAGCTCACGGTAGAAACAAGTACGGAAACTCAGTGCCATCTAGATTTGGTGGATCCCAAGGTAGAGGTTCTCAATTCAATGAAACCAGACAAAACTCTAGATCTGGTTCAAAGAGAAAGGGTGGGGCTGGTGGCTCCTCCAGAGACAGATCTAGTAGAAAGGGTAACCAATCCAAGAGAGGCGGTAGAGAGTTAAGAGAAAAGGCCGAAGGTGAAGAAGCTTCAGAAGAAAACAAGGTTGATGACAAACCAGCTGAAGATGTTAAACCATTGGCTAAATCTGCTAATAGATGGATTCCAAAGAAGAAGACCGATGAAGTTAAGTATGCTCCAGATGGTAGTGTCATCTTAGGTAAAGAAGATGTCGAAAGAAAGGTCAAATCCCTTTTGAATAAGATGACCTTGGAAATGTTCACTGAAATCACAGATGAATTGGTCACATTGGCCAACCAAACCAGATTTGAAGAAGATTTGACTACCATTCAAACTATACTATCATTTACATTCGCTAAAGCTACAGATGAACCTCACTGGTGTAAGATGTATGCAAGCTTCTGTGCCAAGTTGATTTCTTCTATTTCGAACGAAATTAAAGATAATGCTGCAGAAGCCAGAGGTGATGAAAAGGTTTTTACTGGTGGTGCTTTAGCAAGAAGAATCTTATTGACTACTTGTCAAACTGAATACGAAAAGGGTTGGGTTGACAAGTTACCAACTAACGAAGATGGTTCTCCATTAGAACCAGAAATGATGTCCGACGAATATTATGCTATGGCTGCCGCTAAGAGAAGAGGTTTGGGTCTTGTTGAGTTTATCGGTCACTTGTACAACGCGCATTTATTGAATGATCAAGTTATCTTTGTTTGTATCAAGGATGCTTGTAGAAAGGAAAACAGTGAAGAAAACTTGGAAAATTTCACCAAGTTGCTTAAAACTGTCGGTCCAAACTTGGATTCCGATGAAAGAAAGAGAACTGTTTTGAGCATTGCTTTCAAGAGAATTGCTGAAATTTTGACTGGCGATGATCAAATATCTTCAAGAAGTAGGTTTATGTTGATGGACTTGCAAGACTTGAGAGATCATAAATGGAAATCTAATAAGGGAGATGAAGGTCCAAAAACTTTACAAGAAATTCACAGAGATGCTGAAATTCAAAAGATGGAAGAGCAAAGAGCACAAAATGAAAGAAGACAAAAGAGACACAACGATAGCAGATCCAACTCTTCGAGAGGCCCATCTGCTTGGAACAACAACAATACCTCTGGTAACAACTCCGGTAACCATCCTCTTAGGAAATCATCTTCTTATATCAATAGAGACCAATCTGGTTCTTCTGCTAATTCAGCAAAGGACGCAAGCAGAGCTGGTTCCGAAGGTCTTCAAAGAGAATCATCCAAGAGATCTGAATCTTCTCAATACAACAGATTTGCCGCATTGGTAGATGACGAAGTTAATGATAATGAAGAACATGAAGCCGAGGCCGAAGCTGCCGCCTAATCAATTCATGAGTATATCCTCTTATTGAATTTTATTTAAAAAAAAAAAGAAAGAAGAGTTTACCGTTTAGTATTAATTTCAAGTGATGGTTTTATTTTCATTCTTTTCAAAAATTGGCAAGCATCGGAATCATTTTCATTATTATATCCTTAAGTCTTTGCATTTAGATATTTTGTAATATAGTCGAATTTTCTTTATCTTTACCCGTTATTTTTATAACCATATATTTGTTTCATCTTATAAATTGTATGCATTCATTGTACGTAGACATATATATAAATCTTTTTACATACATACTAGTTTATTTAGTAATTTTAAAAATCGAAGATTGCTTGAGCGTTATTCTTTTTCTTTGTTTTGTTGGCACTTCATTTATGTCCTCATTCATAGAAACTCCTTCAGAAACAATAGCATTTGCAGAATCATTTGGGGCTTGGAAATTTGCGTTGTCATCGAGGTGTTTAACTTTTCTTTGGTGCAACGCAAAATAATTATGCCAATTTGATTCAGGTTTTTCCTGTTGTTCTTCCGGTTTTTCAATTAGCTTGTGTTCTGGAATGCTGAATTCTTCGCTTTTTTGAGTAAATGGCTCCGGGTTTGTTGTTTCTTTCTGCGAATCTATTGACACACCTGTCAATGTCGATTCCACTTTGTTCCGCGCTTTAGTTTTATTTTGATCCCGAGACAATTGTTGTTTTACTGTTTCTTGGGTAGAATGTTCATCTCTCTTCGTATTCCAAAATGATAAATGGCTTATAAAGTTATTTACCAATTCAGGAACCCGAGAAATATGAACAAATATATTGAAAACACCTAAATTATTTTGTGTTGCTTCAGGATAACTGATATATTTCTGGCCCCAGTACATTTGATGCACATTGAACTTGGTGAATTGTTTGTCTGAAAAGATTTCAACGTGTGTGGAATCAGAAAAACGGTTAACAATTTTAAGGATGGTTACATTGATCATAATTGCCACTTCAACGCAAATTAATGCAAAGTAGAATCCCAATTGATAAAAAAGCCTTATCAAATCTCTGATATTAAAAAATAGGACTATTTCAAATACCAAATAGTTGGATATCAAGTTAAGTACAAAGCCGAAGAAGATTGAAAAGTGATTGGTAACAAATTGTCGTGTAGTCTTGAACACAGAATAATTGTAAACTTCTTCAGTTTCAGCACTTCTAAATGGAATGTTCTCTGCCATTTTCGAGGTCTCTGTCGTAGTTTGATTCAGAAATATTTGCTTTTGTGGTGTTGTAAACTTGGCGTCTATTAATTTAAAAGAGATTGAAGTTTTTTGCTGCAAAAAAATATAAAAAAAAAAATAAAAACATTCAATTTATCAGAACACAAGAAGAAAAGCAAGCTTAAAGAATTATGGTCCAAGAATACCCTCCGGTAACTCATCATAATATTCAACTTCAAAGCCTTCATTAGGGAGATCATCAGGTCTCTCCTCATCTAGCCACATAACTCTTTCAAGCGATTCTTCCGAAAAGTCTAGATCGAAATTCATTTCGGATGGTTCCTTGATATTTAGAAGGTGGTACTTTTTCAATTGCTTGATTTGGTGTGGCAAATCCAGTATTCTTGGACGTTGTCTACGTATCCATGCCACACAGTTTGACAACACTTGTACTGGCTCACTATTCCCCTGTAATACCTTTATTTGTGATAGAAGCTTACAAATCGACATATTGTCCGTCTCTGTGTATAATATCGAAAACATAATTAGCTTTGTACCGATAAAATGGGGTGACTCACCATTTTCAAGAAGTAATATCAAATAAATGTTTGCAAGCACTGTAAAGTATTGATCATCGTTAATATTATCAAGACTATATGCAATTGGTTCTGCTTGAAATATATTGCTTTCTTCGAAATCGCTATCGTCAGAAACTTGCATCTGACATAAATATTCATATTCTGAGTTATGCTTGAAATCTGTACTTTTGAAATTGTCCAAAAAGTAATCATCATCATTTTCTTCTGCTTCCGACTTTTCTTGTTTAGCTTTGGAATATAAAACTTCTTCTATTCCTTTTACAGATCTCCTACCAAACTTGCCTCTCAACGCATCAAAAAAGTTTAGAAAAATATTGTTGTTCAGTTCATCCTGTAATCCAGACAGTGTGAATTTCAAAGCCTTTATCGATTGTTTGAGATCAGAGACTTGTAAACTTATTTCGGAACAGTCACCATCAGTCTCAACTTGTGTACTGATCAATTCAATTAAATTAATTCCACGTCGTGTGTCACCATTGGAAGCTTTGATTATTAAAGACAAACAGGGTTCATCATACACCAATCGGGGAACCAGTCCGGAAAGTCGCCTGCTATTCTCAAACTCAATCGCTCGGAGTAATACTAATGAAATCTCATCTTTACTTAACGCATTGAGATCAAACAACTGACATCGGGATAATAGTGCCTTTTGTATTCTTTGTTTCTTCGTCGTTGCACCAACAAAAACAAAACTACCATCTTCCACAAATGGTAAAATGAAATCCTGTTGAGTTTTGCTGAAGCGATGGATTTCATCAATGAAAACCATAATTTTCAACGCATCATTGTCTTGAGTTAAATTGGCTGCGTCACGGTGTTTATTTTCGTTTTTGATTGTCTTTACCAATTCTTTCAAATCACCTATTGTTGTGTCTGTTGCAGACAATTCTACAAAAACATACCCGCATTCATTTGCTATAATAGAAGCAAGGGTAGTTTTGCCAACTCCTGGTGGGCCAAATAGTAACATTGATGGTAAATATCCTAACCTAATAAAATTTGTTATGAGACCATTTTCTTCACTAATCAAATGAGTTTGACCAATGTATTCATTCAAATTCTTGGGTCGAATGGCTTGTGAAAGAGATACACCATTTACTTGCTTCATCCTGTTTTTAATGTTAACATTGTCTTAATTTGTTCTTCTATAAAGTTTTGATTTTATTTTTCATCATTTTTGAATGTAAAAATTTATAAAGCTTTACACAAAATTTTTAAAGCATATTGCTCAAGTTTATTAGTCCGCTTTATTTTTAACGGATGAATGTTTGATATAGTTACATGAAAAAATTATATATGTAAAGAATAAGATTATTGCTTTCTGCCTTTAGCATCCATGGCGAGCGGACTGCCAGCACTGCTCGCCACAGAAGTAGACATCTTTCGCTTTTTCATCGCAATAGTACTCTTTGGATCATCAGGATGAAGCGTATCTGGTGAAGGGGATGATGCGTTCCCTCCCTTTAGCGAAGAATGCATATTATTTGGGAATAGGGCACCGTTGTTTCGTATAGCAGTTTGCTGTTGTTGTGCGTTATTATTCATAAATAATTCAATAGCCCTTGTTGGAGAATTAATACTGTTGATCATTGAAAAACCCATCACCGAGCGTAATTGTGACATTACATCACTTACTTTTAAAAGTCGCATGGCGTTTTCACCAATACCTGAGCTCGAAGAATTCTTGAGTGATTCAGAATTAGAATACAAGTTATTAAAAAATGAATCTCCAGTGGCCTGATGGGTTTCCATCTTGAATTGGTTCCATTTTCTGTCCAAGCCTGCAAAACTGATAGAACCTTGATAATGTAAACAATGGACATCGATCCAATCAATTCGCAAATCACGATTCATTAAAATCTTTACATTACCATTGACATTTGCAATAGATCCATCTTGATATAAATAATGCATCAGTAATCTCGAAAGAATAAAAATTGATCCATTATTTAACACTTGAAATTTAAGCCCAGGTAATGTCACGGTACATCTGAGCATATTACCACTTTGAAAGTTTGCAGCAAGTAATCGAGGTGCTGTAGCCGTATTAACTTCAAACTGGCGTGCGGCATCATTTGGTGGCGTTCCATCTATACTATAAAACGGCCTTTTATTGCCGCTTTCATCGCCATCATTTTTCTCACCTTGACCAGGGACATTGATCGTGGGAGCAGTAGTGAACCTCACAATCGAATTGGGCAAAAAGTATGCTTGCATTACCCGTTGCCAGTATTCTAGATTGACTAAATTCTGAATAGACTCGTTCGAAATTTGTTCAATTATGTCCAAGATTCTCATTACACCTGAATTTCCCAAGTTTCGTTTAATAAGACGTGCATTAATTTCGTTTTGTAATTGTTCTTGGTCTGATAATTTCATGAATGAGGCGCCACCAGCACCGGTTACAGAGGCATTTGAAGCACCTGGTGTAGAGGCACCAAGCGTGCCCGCAGTACTGGGGTTTGATCCCTGGATTCCCACTTTATTAATGGATGGACCACTCATTGATTTCTTCTGTTGTTGTAATGTATTTGGGGGTATTATAGCACCATTGGCTTGAGTTGGTCCGATGACTTTTTGAGTGGACATCTGTTGCGGACCATTCTGTGCTGGTAGTCCTCCCTGTAAATTTTGGGGTTGTTGAGGTTGTCCCTGTTGTGGATTTGTATGCTGTGTATGCTGTTGTGGGTTTTGCTGTTGTCCATCAGTCCGTGGTTGGCTTTGTGGGGTCGGTTGTTGTTGTTGAGGTAAAATGGGGGTAACGTTGTTTGGTAATTTGTTCGCCATTTGAGGAGCGACATGTAATTGTATATTGTTTTGTTGTTGACTTTGTTGAGGATTTTGTTGTTGACCCATAAATTGAGGATTAAACGGCTGGGTTTGGTTTCTCATTTGTGGAGTATGGCCCTGTGAATTACCAGCAGAGTTAGATGCGTTAGGTACAAGACCATTATTATGAGCATTTATCATAAATTGGTTATTTCCATTATTATTATTGTTGCCAGCGCTATTACCCTTATTACCCTGGAGCTGACCAGCACTACCAGGGAGAGGAGGCTGTGGCTGTGTACCCATTTGCTGCAAAGTCGCTGTTCTTTGTACGCCAGGCCTTCCAGCTACCCCTTGTACAGCTTGTTGTTGAGCTACTTGAGCCTGTTGTTGCAATTGATGCTGTTGTGCGAGCAATTGTTGATGTGTAAGTTGTTGAGGTAATCCATTAATCTGGTTTGCTGAAGGGCTCATTGCACCACCATTTGGATTTCCATTTGCTTGCATTGCCAATCTCTGCTGTTGTTGCTGTGCTGCAGCTGCAGCTGCTGCAAACATTGCTGGATTCTGGTTAAACATCTGCTGCTGTTGTGGCTGCTGTTGAGGGTTCTGAGGATTCTGTGGGGGATTATGCATTTGCTGCTGCTGTTGTTGAATAAGAGGGTTGTTAAACCCTTGGTTCTGATGCATAAGGGCGGCTGCGATGGTCTGTTGGTTATTCAATCCACCCATATTCATGCCCATGTTCATCATGTTAAGATTCCCATTCATGACGATTTGAGGATATTTATGAAAATTTGAACAGTTTATCTAGTTCGAAATGAAATTTAAAAAATGGTCTATTCTGGGTATATATCTAAGAATGAACGACAAACAAAAACTTGAAAAAAGGACCTGCTCTTTTTTAATGTAATTTTTTTTCGTGAGTTTCTGATTGATACTTCTTTGACTGTTTTTTTGAAATTATTCTTCTTATTTTCTTCGTTGAAGTCCCTCACTTGCTCTATATTACTTAATATCGATGTTGTTGTTTTTTTTTTGCACTTGTAAATCGATTGGCTTTTTTTCTTCTTTTTATAAACGGTGAATCTTTTTTCTCGTTCATTCTTGAAGGGTACAAAAAAGTTTAGCACAAGTTGACTCCCTTTTTCTCTCGATATATATCTTAAAGCTCCGAAAAAAAATAAGAGGCGAACTTGACGTGCCACAGAAAATACATTACAAGCGAAATAGTAATAGTTCCATTCGGTCTATGTGAGTTTGGTTTATATACTGCGTAGCTATGAATATTTCAAGAGATTGCCTCTTTAGAACTAAGATCCCTTTACTTATTTGGGATAGAGAATAAATGAAAACGGATAAGAAAACGTGATTTTATCAAGAAGAATATTGGCAACAAATCAAATATTGCAAAAAAGAAATTGGCAGTGAAAAATTAGGTATGGAAACAAATTGGTTAAAAAATAAAAAAAATAAAAGAGTCGCTTCTCGCGGATCGACAGGTCCCGCCTTTTGGCTTGTAATGATTTTTCTTTACTGATAAATTTCAATAAATCATCTGGGTTTAATGAATATTTGGTATATTTTCTTCGACATTTAATTACCCCAGGCTGTCATACAAATTAAAAGCAAGATGCATATTCATTTACTTCAAACAAGTCTAAATACCCCAGAGTATGTGCAGTATTTTTTTTTGTAGATTTCTTTTGTAGACCGTTCAACAAAACTGATAGACAAAGTGTAGTTAAGGAATATTTGAAAATTCTTGTCTTTTGAATTGAAAATGAAGCTAGTTGCTTGGCTTTTGAAAAAGAGAATTCTAAAAATGACTTGCTTTACAATCTTAAAAAAAAATCGGATATTTCATTAGACATCTGTTGATCAAACATTTCATACGATCGTTTGTTTACTTACTATAAACTCTTAACCTCAATTGTTAAATGCTAAAATCAGACTGCCTTCAAGAGACTTGGTGCTACTAATATATCGTATATACCCAGGATGTGTCACTGTTGGTCTGCGTGGTTTTATCGATGTCTTTAAATTGACAGAATCCCCATTTCCATCTTTATCTTGAATTTCTCTCGTTTTGGTGGCACGTCTTTTGAGTAATTTGTTAAGTGTGTCTTTCTTTTCTTCTTCCAACTGTTTGTTTTTATAATCTTCTCTTTTTCTGGCATTTTCAGCCTTACGAAGTGCGATTTCTTCTTCACTTTCCTTCTTTTTTGGCTTACCTTTTTTGTTATCACTTAATTCAATAAATCTATCAGAAGAACCACCATCTATTTCATCTTCCAAATATCTCGCCCTTTGTCTCTCTGTCATCTTCGAAATGTCCGGATTAGCATGTGGATTATATTCGGTTTCTTCATCGGTTAATATCAAATCGGCGTCCAAATCTGTTGGTTGTATTTTTCTCTCAGGGAGACGACGATTCTTTTTAGGCATCACTTCGAAATCATCTTGTGAATCCTCCTCATCTTCTTCATCTTCATCGTAAAATGTTAATTGACGTTTACGAGTCTCCCTTGTGGTTGATGGGATTGCATTTTTAACGCTTGTTGTCTTGGGACTAGACTTATTTGGGCTCAACTTCAAAATAAGCTTCTTACGCGAAGGTACGGCTTCTACCTCTTCGTCATCTTCGTCATCTAATCTTAATTCTAAATCTTCATCGATTTCGTCTGGATCTTCAATTTTATAATTATCCTCCTCTTCATCAGAAATTGGTAAATCTTCATCATCCAATTCTTCTTCAAGTGCTTCATCCAATAATTCGTCATCCGCGTTGGTGTCACTTAAATCAGAAGAATCATCATTGAGGGCTTGACTTGACTTGTCATTTGATAGAGACTCGGAACCAGAATCCGTTTCATTTATACTAGGGGCAGCAGCCATCGTTTGTTTGTGTGTATAATTCGATTTATACAAATTTTTTGAACTTATCGCACCAATTTTTTTTTCTACTTACTTAACTTTACTATATAGTTAAAAATAACAAATGAAATAAATAAATTCTGGTGATAGAAATTATGCCTGTCCACTCATGAATAATCCCTTGATGCTCCTAACTTCATCTCTAACCTCTAAAACAAGGTTTTTCTTTCTTTGAGGCTTCCCATCGGCGGCAGGTATCAATCGATATGCAAAAGGTTCCGAATTATTGAAGTATACCAAGTCAACTTTATTTTGCAATTCTTTCAAGCTAAAGTTTGAAATACGATAATGCGGCACTTCCGATGTCAGATATGCAATACATTTATTTAATGTTTTATTAAGATTTTGTAACTTATTAACAAGTCTGGTTTGTACAAGCCTATCATTCTCTTCATATTCTCTATCTCTTTCAATGATTGTCTTGTATCTCTGTTTATCCAAATGTGAGTGATTAGTTTGAATAATTGCATCAGCATATAATTTTCCACTTCCATCTCCCTTATTAATAGCAACTATTGGAATTTGAGAAATTCTTCCAATCAAGTTGAGATAACAATCGCGTAATTTGCCTCTGAAATGATCCAAAAAATCAATCCTCCTTTCAGCTGTAGTTTCTAAAAGTGGTTTTAAAGCGAAAACACCAAGTAAATAAATCAATGTGATTCCAAAAGCGGAGCCTCTAAGGAGGTTTAAAAGGAACGCAGAGAGCCGCGACTTTTTTCCTGCTCGAAGAGTATACAGAGTTGGGAATGAAGTTTCAGGGATGGTCAATATAGGAACTCTATTCATCTTATTTATTCTTATATTCTAATAACTAGGAATATTTTGAAAGAAACTAGTGATTTAAATGATTTCAACTTTTCTGGGGAAGAGGGGAAAAAACCCTCGGTGAAAAGTTTTGATTTATGCAGGAAAATTAAATGGATGATAAAGTGTATTAAATTTACATCATCATAAAGTTTATCTATATTAATTGTTATATGTGCAGGCAGTCTTTTTAAAAACAATCTTGATATTTTTTATATCAAGTATTTACAAGGTATTTATATTCATTAGTCATTAATCGATCAAGTCTCCCGCACTTTGAATATACGGTTTTGACTGGATATGCTTCAGTTTTTTCTTTGAGTATTTGTTGTAATATCCATGATTTGTATTACTATCAAATTTAATTTTTCCTTCAGGTGTAGTGAACTTACGTAGTTGTGAAGACTTTTGGCGTGTTATCAATTCACCATTTATTGAAAAATTGTGTAAATTAATACTTTTAGCATACCCTCGTCTTTTTTTCATCAATTCAAGTTCCGAAAGTATCGACTTCTTTTGTTGTATTTTTTCTAATTTGCGATCTTTTACTCGATTAAGAATACGCTCTTCTTCTTTCTCATTTGGTACCCATTTAGATTGAAGTATTCTTCTAATTGCTTCGGGTGATATTCTATAGTGATTGGCCAAGTCAATTGTACGCATATTAGGCATTGTTTCTTTGAGGTTGCGAATATCGTTCATTTGTTGATGTGAAATTTTACGTGTAGGATTCCAGGTGCCATATCTTTTCCGATGGGATTCATCTCTTTTATCCCACATGGCTTTTTCCCTTGGGATAGTAGTTGCCTCTCGCATTTCTAGGATTTGCACATGTCGTTCTTCATTTGTTATACGTTTCGATTTGCCAGGTATTTCTTGTTTTTGTTTTGCTATATCAGATTTCTTTAATTCTTCCTTGATAACGAGAAGCCTTGATGAGTGGGTGAAATTTCTAACTCTCGAAAAAGTGCCAGGACACGGATTCACTACTGGTAGCACTAACCTCTTAAGCGAAAACATATATCTTTATATGTTTGAAGGATTTCAAACAAATAGTGGCTCACAGATAATTTGGCTGTAAACCTTTAATTTAGATCAATTTTTTATTCAGGCATAGAAATGACATCTCTTTTTTTTTTTGTTGTAGTTGACTTGCGACTTTTTCGTTTTGATATTTGAACTGCTTTTGAACAACAGAACAATTAAGTCTATTAACACGAACTTGATTGACTCGTAATACCTACAACAAATATAATGATTACTGACGACCAGTTAAACACCATTGCATTGAGTTTTGGTTTTGTTTCCGTTGCATTGATTTTGATTTACCATGCAATCTCCACTAACCTAAGCAATTTGAGAAGTTAAATACCATGTTTGACATGGAACTACACACATGAATATTCATTTCTGCTTTCAAAATTGTGATTCCTGTTTTCAATGGTAGGTGGTTAGGATTGTTACAATGTGGCTATTGAATGATCTATCGTAGATTTACGACCGATTTGTATATATATATTTGACATATATATGTGTATATTAGAAATATATTATTGAATTGACTAATTTGTAGCATTTTGGTTTACATGTGAAATTAAAAGATTTTATTTAAATAGATTTCTTATTATACATAATAGATATATCTGAATATCAATCTTGGTACTTATTTAACTCATTGCTCAAGTTTCACGTGCTTGGATCTTAAATATATAAAAAGTTCCATGGCTTCTTTTGCACAATCATTGAAAAAGAAAGAAAAGGCCAGTTTGTTTATATTTCTCCCGAAAATTTGATTAGGAAAAAAGAGCTCAAAAAACACAACTTGCCATCAATGATTAAATTGGCTTAAAGATGTTTTAGATAAACCTAATTGTTATTTAATTCTTTTATAGATTAATCAAAAAAAGCTTTAAATAATCATACGCCTACTAAATTTTTGACAAAATCAAAGTACTGATTAAACTCATTTTTACAACTTTGGAGTGACCTTTTTAAATAATTTGTTCGCGCAAATTATTAAAAACTGCATTTCATTTAAGTTGGCCACTTTTTTTTAAAAATCATTTCGTCATAGCATTTCAGGATAGGTTTTGACCTTTACCGCTAAACCTTTAACTCTCGTTCTTCTAGACTCCTTCCAAGTCTCCTCAAATAATGTTTGACAACTCTGCGGCTCCCGCATCTAAAGATGTATCGATGGTGGATGTGTCATCAGCAAATGACAACACAGATGATAGTAAGTTCCCACCAAGAAGAAAGTCAACTTTAATACTTACAGATGATATGGATAGAATGAACATAGATTCGGATAAATCAGAAACTACACATGTTGACAATCAAAAAATACAACAAGAACAGACTCAACAATATCAGTCACAACCTTCTCCACCAGATTTAAATTTGAATGTACCAGTTGATATTAAATGGGTTCAAGGCGGTGATAAAGTCTATGTGACAGGATCTTTCACTGGATGGAGAAAGATGATTGGCTTGACTAAACAAGCAGATAACTCCTTTCTTATTACTTTGGGTTTGCCTGTTGGTACCCATCGTTTTAGATTCGTTGTTGATAACGAGTTAAGATTTTCAGATTATTTACCAACAGCCACAGATCAAATGGGTAACTTTGTTAATTATGTCGAAGTCACCCCAGAACATATTTTGCAAGCCCATCCACAAGCTGCCCAACAAGCACAAGTTCAAATATCTCAACAATCGGATCTTGAACAACAAGGACAGTCTGTAACAGCCATCAATCCTACAGATGATGGTTCTTCAGAACAAGCAAGGGAAAAACAACCAATTCGTACCAAATCATCGATAGGACGTTCAGCAAGAAGTGATTCGATGTGGGGATTGATAAATGATGACGATGATATGGGTAATGGCTATTCACGTTATCACGATGATATTGATGCTGATGATACAGGCAAGCGTAAATATTACTACATAAATGACATACCTCCTATTTTTACGGATCCAAAGGTTATGGAGCAGTACTATGAAGCCATCGACAAGCAAGCAAAAACACCAAATGTACAACCTCAAGCTTGGTTACATCCACCTCAGTTACCACCACATTTGGAAAATGTTATTTTGAACAACTTTAATTCGCTTGATAAAGATAATAATTCGGGAGCTTTACCAATCCCAAATCATGTTGTTTTAAATCATCTCGCCACAACTAGTATTAAGCACAACACCTTGGCAGTAGCCTCAATAGTAAGGTATAAGAGAAAATACGTTACACAAGTGTTGTACGCTCCTTTACAACAGTAGTGGAATTGTGGTCTTAACTGCATGGTTTTATGACAATTTATTTCACATAAACTTTCAATTCATATCCGCGTGTCATATTGCCGTTATTTTCCATTCCAAACTTAACCTTGTCATAATGCAATTTGTAAAATACTTGTAAGTTCATATTCAAATCTATTCAATCGGTTTTAACTCCAACTATTATCATTTTATCTTGAAGGCGATATAATTTAATCATTCATAATTAATAAGATACGCATATCCATTTTAGAATCAAACGATAAAAGACAAATTTTTAAACGTAGAAATGATATATAGAAGAAATTGAGAAAATGAAAATGAAAAAGAGAGAGAATCCTTCTAAATGTATTCCTTAGTCTTAGACTTTCATAGATACTACAATTATGGCGATCCATAAATTGAATATTTTCACAATCCATACTCCGCTTCAGTATTCAATTTCAATGAGCTTTTGATTAGATGTGAAGCAGTGAATACCTTTGTTCAGACCTTTTTTTCTACTGCTGGCTTCATGAACTCTCAAAGGTCTTGAAAAGGGAAACATCAAGTCAAGAGAGAAAAGCAAAAATATTTGTTTTAATTGTTTAGAGGTTTTAGCAACAAGCAATATCGGATTCGAAAAGCATGCAAGCATTTCTCGAGTTTTAGTGGATTCTTGATTCTTTTACTTCTACCCTTTGGCGACCCTTTATTTATCAATTGATTAATATTTAAACTTTGTTCGTTGGAACAAGTATTGTTCGCTTTATAACCCATTGTACAAAGACATTTGTCAAAAACTTACCGCGATTTAATCGTACTAATAATATACAAAGACAGTTAATCAAGATAAAAATTATTCACTAAACTAAAAACAATTCATAAAGCATATTTCATTTTGAAGACAAACTGAGACCTTAAACATTACAACTAAACTCTTTAAACTAACTAGTAGTTATCATTGTTACCATAGGAGTTGTTGTTGTTACCATAAGAGTCATTTTGGTTAGAACCGTAGGAAGCGTTTTGGTTAGAACCGTACGAGTCATTCTGGTTAGAACCATACGAAGCATTTTGGTTAGAGCCATACGAGTCATTTTGGTTAGAACCGTACGAGTCATTTTGGTTAGAACCGTAGGAGGCATTTTGGTTAGAGCCGTATGAGTCATTTTGGTTAGAGCCATACGAGTCATTTTGGTTAGAACCGTGCTTATTCTTGTGTTTATCAGAAGAACCGTATGAGTCGTTGTTGGAACCATAAGAGTCGTTGTTATTTCTGTTGGAAGAACCATACGAGTCGTTGTTGGAGCCATAAGAATCTGTGTTAGAAGAACCATAAGAATCGTTCTTTCTGTTTGAAGAGCCGTAAGAATCGTTATTGTTGGAACCGTAAGAATCGTTATTGTTGGAACCGTAAGAATCGTTATTTCTGTTAGAGGAACCATAAGAGTCGTTGTTATTAGACCCGTAAGAGTCGTTGTTGTCTCTGTTGTCCTTGTCCTTACCGAAGCCGAAAACCATTTTGAAGTAAATTTATTATAAATAGAATATATTCAATTGCTGCGAAATTAAAAAGAATTAATGATTGGGTTTTGACCGCCTTTTATAACTTTTCAATTATGTGGGTTAAAAGTCTATAGCCCCATTTTAATTGTTGCTTCTAATTTCAGAATTTCAAAATTCCACGTTGCTGTGATCTAACGCCATTGAAATTCACAATGTAATCTTTCCCCGTAAGGGTTTTTATTTTTGATTCGCTGGTACAAAATAATTAAGGAGATTCATGCAACTGAAAAAACAAAAAGAAACAAAAATTCTCTATGCAGATTAAAAGCCACCACGATCATATCCTTGTATTTGTCAGTATAAAATGTATTGTTGGTTTAGTGTTTTGAATTTCATCGTATTGTTTAAGAAGCAAAAAGTGTGTAGATATTTTGAATCATTTGTTATGGTATCCCTTAATTGAGTAAAGATCCATCTATAATTCTGTTTCTGCTTAAATAAAAGCTGGAACTACACGTTTTCAGTACCGTTGTCCTTTATTTCTAAATATTTCAACATCAATTCATTGAACACGTTAGCAAGTTTAATTGTTGCTTTGTCCCACACTATAGACTTCGTAGAAAATTATTTTTTCAATATTTTCTTTCTTTTTCGTTTTCACCTGTCGCAATATTTGTTGATATGTACTTGCATCGTCTAGTGATCGAAGATCTACTCCATGACAAGTTTTGTACTCCTATAATCATTAGAATCATGTTAAAATTGTGGGTTTTACTTTATTATGGTTCATGTAGAATGCAAGCAGATAATTGTAGAAGAGGTTTTCAATCCTAATGCTCCCCATGGAGCTTCTTGATCGAATTTTACATCAGAGGTTGAAGCTCCGTATTACGCGGATAAGCATCTTTTATGAGAATATACTCGTCATAAAGAAACTTTACATTTCTTTTTGGAATTGAGACCCAATTGGTGGTGGGTATATGCCCCGCATGAGAAAAGCTTCATCCTGTATCCGAAAAGAATCCCTTTAAATTCTTTCTTCTTTTTAGAGATCGACCAGATTTCACAGCATGTTCGAAACTCTTGTATATTTCACAATTCTTAAGAAGTCTTGAAGTACTGTTTTTACTTCATATTGTTACTCACCAGAATTTTCGCTATCGCCTTTTAATTATAACCGTTCATTTATCTTTGCTCTATTTTTGTACTCTTAATTTCTCTGTTTTTTTTCTTCATTTTCACAGCCAAATTAACTAGTTCAGAATCATCAACATGTATACACTTTTGAGGTTAAACCGATGGTGTAGCTCGACAAGAATTTGGTGCCGAGTGCCGTACTCCACTCTAAACACAGCTAACGCTTCTCCCCCGCATGTTGAGCTGAAATGGTTCTATGCATCAGACATCGCAAATACAAAGCCAGACTGGTACAACTATAAAAAGGAAACGAGCCCCGCAAAATTTGTCCCATTTTCCGAATATGATTCATCAAGATTAGAAAGAAAGTATGGAAGGCAGGGAACGGGCGTTGTTGAAGTCAATGAAGATAAGTTATTTCAGGTTGATTTGGACACAATGGAATTATCACCGGTTTATTGGGAAGGGCCCACTTACGAGGTGAGGCGGGGAACCTGGTTCATGTCGAATGGGACTCCCCTACCGGCTTCCTTGTCGCATAAGATTGAGAAGGGGTATATGGAACGTAAAGCATGGCAGTATGAACCAACCCCTGTAAGTACTTCCAAATTGACAAAGGAGATTATCCGAAAATTCAATGGAAAGGATCAAGAAAAGCCAGACAATGCGGCCGATGATAACAAAACACTCAAATTGAATAGTGAATCTGATGCTCAAAGTGATGAAATCAGTTTAGCTGATGAGCAGGATATTCTTGACTTGAAAAACGGCAAACTCCTCCTATATTTCAACGAAAAAGATGCTATTCTCTTCCCAAGGGATATAAACCTGTTTCAACTTCGTGTGATCCGTAACTTTGGCCCCAATTCTTCGTTGCTTTCTGTCGAATATATTCAACGAGGATTTCAGGACGGTATGACCAAAACTATTGTAGATAACTTGCCTTCAAATCCTATCCCCAATGTCACCGATATATTCCTGAAAGAAGTGGCCGGCTTGTTCAATCCTTCTGAGCAGAGTAAAGACAACTTCATTGGAAAGGACGATCAGAAATCGGCCTTGGAAGCCGATTTTTCATTGCTGGAGAAGCCAGCTCGTGAAATCGATCATTTGGTTCTTTGTATCCACGGAATTGGCCAGATTTTGGGTCACAAATATGAGTCAGTCAATTTCACTCATAGCATCAACGTTTTGAGGAACACCATGAATTCAGTTTATAAAGAAAATGAGTCTTATCAAGAATTAGCAGGCGCTGGAGAGAATGAGAATAATCGGATTCAAGTTTTACCGATCTCTTGGAGACATAAGATCGACTTTCACCCTAAAAAGCCTTTCGATTCGTACGACGATAATGGTGAACCAAGGTTGCCTACATTAGCCCAAATCAATGTGGATGGTGTGAAGCCATTGCGCAACATATTGGGTGATGTTGTATTAGATGTTTTGCTCTACTACGAACCAGTATATATCGATAAACTTTTTGACGCCGTTGTTTCTGAGTTGAACCGTGTCTACAATTTATACATCGACAGGAATCCTACTTTTAAAGGAAAGGTCCATTTGATGGGCCATTCACTTGGATCAGCCATTTCTTTCGATATCTTATGTCAGCAAACAAGAGACAAACATGGAGATCAAAAGGTTAAAAATGCATTGGACTTCGAAGTTGATAATTTGTTTTGTGTTGGCTCTCCGGTCGGTGTGTTCAAGTTGCTCGAGCAAAAAAACATTACTGCCCGTACTCCAGATTTCGACCCTTCAAGCGAAGGTAATCTGGCCGTTTCTCCGAAATGCAAGAACTTATATAATATCTTTCACCCGTGTGATCCGGTTGGTTACCGTATGGAACCTCTTGTCTCCCCCAAGTTCGCCAGTTTCAAACCTGAATCGGTTCCCTTTGCTGTCAAAGGCATTAATACTCAATTCAAGGAGTTGGCCAATCTCAGTGGCGAAATCACAGAGAAATTATCAAAAGCACTGAGCTGGTTCAGTGGTAGCTCAAAAAAATCACAAGAGTACAAGTCTGTCGAAGAAAAGATTTTCCATGAGAATGCCCTTGGCGATATCATTCGAAGTTTGGCTCGTACTGAAAAAGTTGAGGAGCAACAAGTATCGGGCAGAAAAACATTCAAACTCGAAGGTAAAGAATTGCAATATTTGGTTGGATTGAACCAAACTGGTAGAATTGACTATTCTTTACCAATGGGAGTATTCGACTTTTCACTTGTGAGTGCAATCAGTGCACACGTCAGTTATTTTGAAGATAAAAACACCGCTGGCTTCATAATGCGCCAGGTTCTCGCTACAGGAAAGGAAACAAAATCAAAAGATGTAACATTATATTAAAACAATCATTGTATATAGATACTTTATTCAATCAACAAATCGTCTATACTTTGTTCTGCGTCGTGTTTTATCAACTCCAACATACCCTCAGGTAATATGGGAGATCCATTAGAATCAACAATGTAGCGGAAAGGCATTTCAGTGGCCTCATACTTGCTGTATCTGATTTCAGGGTAATCCAAGAATGTAATCTTATCAAACTCAACCTGGTCTTCGATAATTCTCTGTGTGGTTCGAATGGCAGTGTCTGTTGTCATCTGCAAAGCTCCTAAACGTCTACCAGCAAAGCCATACTTCTTTCTCAAGATTCCTGTTCTGTCGATACGTGGATGCGACCCCAAAATACCACCAAAAACAAAGTAATCGAATTTACCAGCATCTTCAGTAACCAACTCTGTTTCTGCAGCTGGGTCAAGAAGACAGACACGGGTCTTATCCACCGCACCATTATCAATATCAACGCACTCATCAGTGGTCCATTGCAAACCCAAGTCCACCAACCTCGAAGGAATGTCATTTTCGGTTGTTCCTTCTGGCAATGATGTCAAAATAAGGTTTTCTTTACCAACTTCTCTAATTATTTGAGAGTACTCTAAGATAACCCACTCAGAAAAACCTTCTTCCATATGTTCAATGACGTATTTCATAGCTGCTTTCTTTCTTATCTGTAATTTTCAACTCCATCTCGATTTTTTTTCAACCCGCATTTTATATCAACCGTTGCCAAAAAAATATTTAGAGTTAAAAATGCACAAAAAAACTTCAGTTCCTGTTATTGACTGCAAAAACAATATCAATACACCTTCTAAAGATACATCTCTTATTGTATACGATAATATATAAAAACAAATAAAATTCCCTTTGAAAACTTAATTAGCTATTTCTTACAGCAATTGATCTCACTAAAAGCCAACCTTGAAGTCTTATCGCAATTAAAAGAGTTTGAGTTAATACCTTCTTTGCCTTTATTGATTTGGCTTGTAGTCTTCGCATATGAAGGCTTGATATCAAGCACTGGATTCTCGAAGAAAAAGTTTCTTGGCCTTAACATCAAATCAAAGATTTCGGTTGGCATTACAGGAAAGTCTTCAGGTGCGGGAAAATGGGTAATACCAAAAGTATGGAAGAAAACAATATCCTTATTTTCTACAACATCAGATCCGTCTCCGATCCATTTTCTGATACCACGAAGTCCATCGCCACTCCATTGAGCCACATGATCACCAGATGGATACAATCTACCGTACCCACGGTTTTCATCCGAGTATGGAACAACTTGAGTCGAGTTGACAGCCCATTGAGCCCTTTTTCTCACAAGCGAACCTTCTTGGGCCAAAACTGGGGAACAATAAGTTGAAACTAACTTATAAGAAGCTGGCTTCCCTGAATAAGGATTCACAGAGTTTGGATTGAAGATATCCCAAGTTCTAGCCGTTTTGCTTTCAAAATTGGTAATCGAATCGGCAACATTCTTAAAAGTGGTCCTTGCGCAATAGAATGCATTACCATACATGTTTTCAGGCAGACCAATGGGAAATGGTGAAGGCTTTGCATCAGAAGTTGCAGCCGAGTTGTAATCACCATCGATTCTTGGGTGTATACGCAATGAAAACAAGTGTTGATGATTGTGTGCATTGACCATTGGATAGACTTGAGTCCCCCATGGACCGATGTCCTCATCTTCGGCGCAAATGAAAGTGTTCAAAATACCAGTCAATCTGATTTCTAATTTGATTGTGCCATCCTGTCTGAAGATCCAATAAATGCAATACTCATAATTAGCGGCAGTGAAAATTTGTGAAATGATCAACTTTTTACCTCGGGTGATAATTGTAGTTTCAAAATCATCTCTAAAGTCCAGGTGCTTGAAAAGCAAACCATCATCTTCTTCATGGATACAAACAGCATTCTTAATAGTCATAGGATCACCTGTGTTCAGTGGGAAATGAGCATCCAAATAGTGAATCACCCCCTTACAATCACACCCTAGAGATAATGGATTAGTGCAGTTTCCGGCACCGTACTCACCAATATCCAAAGCGTGTTTTCTTTGATGCGGGAAATCAGGAGATCCATAAGGCACTATCATTTCAGCTAGTGAGATTCTATGGAACATGGGTCTGACTTTCCCGTGGTCATTGTATGTGATGTCACTCAAAACAATCCCTTCTCTATAATTGAACCCAATGTGTAAATTGAAATTGGACCAGCTAATAACGTTGGAATCCATCTCGAAAGAAACCCCCTTTGGTTGGATAATATCAATAGGTGTATCATCCTTTCTATAACCAGTTGGATTTTCGGCAGTTCCCCATTTTGAGGCAACATGGTCTTTATGATAATTGGCGTGCTTCATCTTGGAAATCTTTCTACGCTTGACTGGGATATCGATCAAGATAACTTTCCCCAAATTCATATCTACAATAGGACAGAAATCCAAAGGATGTGAGTAATGAGAATCATCTTCATTGGATCTCCAGTACATCAATGCCTGTTGTAACCTTCTCAGTGCCCCCCATCTTTCATCATAACCAATAGCCCAAGCATCACAGTAAATGTTTTTCATTTGATCACGAGGCAAACCAATGATTTCACATTGCTTGATAACCTCAGGATCATTTCTGACAATCTCCTCAGTCACCTGTAAATCATGAGGAGTTAAAATTGGCTGGACGTCTTCAACTTTGTTGAGTTCAACGAGGATCAAGTTGCCAATATCAATAATTGCTTCATGAATACCCGTTTGACTGTCTTCAATAACAACGACATATGCCAAACGTGGTGGTACCGGGCCATTCTTTTCTTTCCATTCGTAGTAGGCTCTTTTCATGGGTTCACGAAGAGTGACAGTATTAAAATTGAGCGGCTTCTTAAACTCATTTTTAACCAACTGTGAAACGGCATGGATTTCTTTTGCAGATAACGGATCCAATGGGTGTTGGGGAGCAGGTGGTGGAGAAATAGACGAAGATGAATGTAAAGCAATTTGCTTTAACCTTTCCATCTTTTAACTTGGTGACAAAGGATTCAAAAGTCTGACTTTATCGATTTTTTTTATATTGTGGAGGTTTTGTTATCTCTCAGGAGTTGCAAACCAAATCGGGCAATGTAATCCCTGGGGAAATACCTTCCCAATTAGGCAATTTTCCTCAGAGCCGACCCTTCTCTTCGCCATGTAAAGGTATACGATAACATATTAATTAGGCTTATGAATAGATATACAATATTTACAATTACCCATAGCTAATGCTTTCTTGATATCGATGTTGAAAGGCTCAATTCCAAACTGATCCAGATCAATAAGGGCAAGAGCGTAAAGCCAAAAAAATTTAAGATACTCCAGCATTCGACCATTCTGTTGTATAGTTGGTAGAATGACTTGATAAAAAGAGGGAGTAAATCTGTTGTATCCGTCGTTACACTATTTAAGGTGATGTGTGAAACGAAGTTTAGAATCACAACAGTAAACATCGATGTCGTTGAGCTAGCAGGGTCAACTCTCAAAGTGCTCTCACTGCTAATCAAACACTCGTCATTCAAGATAAAGTGCATCAAATTAAGGAAAACATCATTAAACACAAACATCATCGCAAATGTAACAAATACGATGAAGCAAACATAAAAGCAAATGAACTTACATACAACATTCGTAGATTTGGGGAAATACTTGAACGTGTGATACACATTTTCAACGTATATCAAACGGCCGAATTTGAAGCAAACATCAATTATGTATGCAATCATAAGACTGACGATCACAAGGTTCGCCTTGAACACAAAGTGCTCGTTGGCCGATGCAAATATGATCGATGAGTTAAGATCGAGGCTTTCAGGAAGCAAAAAAAATGATAATATTAGCACTATAATTGTGATTTGTGAAATGCGCTTCAACCAAGTATTGTTTGTGAATTGTGAAAATGGTGATTGTGTTGAAAGCGGTGAAACTGCTTCATCTTCCAACTCGGACTTTTCGTTGAAAGTATAGGTGATTAATGACTCATCAAAAGAGACCGATTTTTTATGGCTCTTGACTACTACTGCTTTCTTTTCTTCTTCATCAATTAGGTTAGTATTATTCATGAACGAAACGTATTCAATGCATCTCAAAACTGCCTTACCCAAACAGTGAACAGCAGTTATTCCAACCAAAATCACCCCAATCATTTTGGCATCCTTCCACAAATATACCAGATTAAGACTTTGGTTTTTTAATGGATTTATTAGAGAAACTTTCTCCAAATCTGGTCTTTGTTCAACATATCTTAGTAAGCGAGGCAAATCTAATAGTACCTTTTTAGCACCCAAACTCATTGTAAAACACCATATATTGATGATCATTAGCACCATTAGGAAGTGACGCATATCCTGCGATGCTGAATACTTGTTGTATCTGTGAATATAAAGTATGTTCGTTCCCACTATTGCCACTCTCAGCACCACAGTGAAATAGCGATTATCTTGCCACTCCCGTATTGTGTTTCCCACAATGTTCACTATATCGTGTGTGCTATATTCCATGTTTCTGTTTCTTTTTAGTCTAAAATAATGTCTGTCGATTTAGGATATAATTGGCTTTCATAAGTATATATAAAATGTATTTGTAATAGAATCTTGGTAAATTAAACGTACGCAAAAAATGCAGCCGTTAAAACCGATTTTTTCTTTTAGTTGCGTTCTTTTTTTTTACCCTTTTGTACATTTTTACATCCGTTCTATTAATAATAGTTAGAAGAAATGAGTAACCTCAAACAATAATCAAAAAGTCACAGCGGCTAATCGGAGTTTGAAGTGTCACAAGTTTCTAAAATCCGTTCCTGATTGTACGAAACCACCTGTTTTTGATGCCCCTACTCAAGAAGCCTACGCTCTCCTCACTTGAGTTGTAACTATTGTTATTACTCCTCTTTCTCATTGATAATATTTGTTATTTTAGTTCTTTTGTTTGTAACTCATTTTTATTATCCCTTAAATAATACTGTTTAGTTTAATGTTTACTAAATTTGAGTTTCATCACAAAATAATACACCGGACGCTTTCAATGCAAATAATTGAAGAGCAATTCCAAGAAGAAAAAGAAATATGATCTTCTTTTATGTCAAATGACTCTAAATCCTGTTTATTCCCGATTAGTTTCTTCTACATACAAACCACAATGTACTGTCTTCAGACTAACATTCAAAAAATAACGTCGAGTTTTTTTATACGACCGATCCTACAAAAATTTTTATATATATGATGATTTATATTATTAGAAACAAACTTGAACTATAAACAAAAATATGTGCTAATTTTTAAGAAAAGAGCTTACAATTTGTCATAGTATTCTTCGTAACCTGGGATTTCGGACTTCATACCTCTCTTTTCTCTCTTTTCCTTGGCAATCAAACCTGGCTTAGAGCTTGGATCAGTAACGTCACCACTCAAGTTGGTCCAGTGGTCAAAGATCATTTGTGGGAAAGCTTGACCACCAGTAGCTTGTCTCAAATCACCAGTGAAACCGAAAGATTCGTTAACTGGCAAGTAAGCCTTGACAGTGAACAATGGGGTACCTGGTCTTTGTTCTTCAGAGACAACTTGACCTCTCTTCTTGTTCAAGACAGAGTAGATACCACCAATGGCGTTTTCTGGACATTGGACTTCAACCAAGAAAACTGGTTCTTGGATGGCTGGTTGAGCCAACAACATAGAAGCGTAAGTAACTCTTCTCATGGTTGGAATGATTTGACCACCACCTCTGTGGATAGCATCAGCGTGCAAGGTAACATCCAAAATGTTAACTCTAACGGATCTAAGGTTTTCACCGAAGATTGGACCTTCCTTGGTAGCCCATTGGAAAGCAGCAACGACAGAATCCTTGATTTCGTTCAAGTATTGAACAGCCTTAGTTTGGTCAACAACCAAGTTAGGACCGTTACCATCTGGACCGAAACACCAAATCTTTCTGGCATCAGTGACATCCCAGTCGTGCTTGTCAGCCAAAATTCTGGCTCTAGCCTTGAAATCATCCTTAGGGTTGACGACACCAGATTCAATATCAAGAGAAACTTCTTCAGACAATGGTTCAGCCTTAACGTAGATTCTGTTATGCTTGTTTGGAGACTTGGACAAAGCAACCATGGAAGATTCAGCTTCAACGGTTTCTCTGTAAGAAACAACTGGTGGAGAGATCTTCAATGGAACACCAGCGTGATCGTTTTGCAAATCGGAAAGACAAATTTCCAAGTGCAATTCACCGGTACCGGCAACAATGTGTTCACCAGATTCAGACATGTAAGTCAAGACACAAGGGTCAGACTTGGATAATCTCTTCAAACCTTCAACCAATTTTGGCAAATCGTTGGCGTTCTTAACTTCAACGGCGACTTGGACAACTGGGGAGACAGAGAACTTCATAACCTTCATGTTGTGGGAGGCTTCACTGGTGGTGATGGTACCAGACTTCAACAAGAATTGATCAATACCAACCAAACCAACAATGTTACCAGCTGGACAGTCATCAATTTGTTCGACGAATCTTCCCATCATCAAAACGGTTCTTTGAATAGACTTCAAGAACAAGTCTTCCTTCTTACCAACGGTATAGTTTGGACCTTGAATTCTAACCTTTTGACCAGATCTAACGGTACCAGCGAAAACTCTACCGAAAGCGTAGAATCTACCCTTATCAGAGGTTGGGACCATCTTGGAGACGTACAACATCAAGTCAGCCTTAGGGTCACAGTTCTTGATAGCAATACAAGAAGCATCGTCAGATGGACCTTCGTACAAAGTTTCAGCTCTGTAAGCTTGAGCGGTAACTGGGGATGGCAAGTGGATAATAATCATTTCCAATAAGGCATCGGCAGCTGGCAAGAACTTTCTCATGACAACCTTCAATAAAGCCTTACCTTCCAATTCCTTTTCTTCAGCCTTCAAGTTGATTTCCAACTTTTCCAACAAGGTTGGAATTTCTTCCTTCTTGAAGTTCATGATGGCAGCAAACAATCTGAAGATTGGGTCCAAAACGAACATGTTGAAAGCTCTTTCCAAAGTCTTTCCATCGGTGTCCTTGTCCTTGTTAGTCCACTTCTTGGTCTTTGGGTTGAAGTAAGAGTCACCCCACAATCTTTCCATCATCTTAATTCTGTCAACACCGAACTTCTTGGAGTATCTGGTGGCGAATTGTCTGACGGTGAAAGCCCAACCGTGCAAACCGGAACCGAAGGCAACGGTACCCTTGTCTGGGTAGACTTGAGCATCACCAAGAGATTGGTCAACGTAAGTAGAGATAATGACGTTAACGGATTCAACAGTTCTAGCGAAGGATTGGTACAAGTCTTCCTTGGTGACTTGCAATTCCAACAAAGCTCTGTCAACCTTGTTAACAATGACGACTGGCTTAATTCTTTCACCAAGAGCTTGTCTTAAGACGGTTTCGGTTTGGACACAGACACCTTCAACACAGTCAACAACGACCAAAGCACCATCGGTAACACGCAAAGCAGCAGTGACTTCAGAGGAGAAATCAACGTGACCTGGGGAATCGATCAAGTTAATCAAGAAAGAGTTACCAACGGTCTTTTGGTTGATTTCCTTGACATCGTCATCGGTCATGGCAGCGTACAAAGAAATAGCGGTAGACTTAATAGTAATACCTCTTTCTTGTTCATCCTTTCTGGTATCAGTGAATCTAGCTTCACCGGCCTTGGCAGCTGAAATAATACCAGCTCTTTGAACCAAAGAATCGGTCAAAGTAGACTTACCGTGATCGACGTGAGCAATGACAGACATGTTACGGACGTTAGTAACCTTGTCCATCAAGTCACGGATTTGTTCAATAGTGAAAGCAACTAAATTTGTTAGTATTTTGTACAAAAATATTAATTAATGAAGAATTAATGACCAAATTAAAGAACATGGTGAAAAATTGGTAGTAAGCGAACAAACTTCTGATGAAGTTGTATCGAGAACAATTGAATCAATTGAGTCATTATGTTTTCTTGATATCAATCCTATTCGCTTTGGTTTTACATACCCATCTTGTATAATAATTAATTGGTGTTGAACGTAGAGAACTTTCAAGAGCCAACTAAAAAGAAAGAGAGATTAAAAAAAAAAGAGCGAAGAAAATTTTTCCTTTCTTTATAAAAATTTTTTCCTGTTCGTTGCAAAAGTCAAATTTTCGTTCTCCTGAGGATTGTTCCCCCTTTGAAAAGTAATGCCATCCCTTTGATGAAAAATTTTAATGTTAGTGCGGACAACACGAGGGGAAATTCCTGAGTTACAAAGATAATTAAAGCGATAATTACCTAAATAGGCTGATTATATAAGCTAAAATTGCGATGACCTTTATATTTGCGGGTATATTTAAGTCTGGTACCAAAATTACTTGAATAATTGACTTACCCGGATTCATTATACGATTCAATCAAAATATACGATTAATAAATCTATTAAAATGGAAGTTTATAGATTTGAAGATATTAATATTGAAGAAAGTAAAATGAAATTATTCTGACAGAGTGTAAACATTATAATGAAAAATAATAGAATTATTAATTAAAAGATTCATAGAATCATTTAAAGATTATGAAATAAATTATGATGGATTTAAAAGAAGAGTAGCCGATTCTCCTTTCAATAGGTGTTATTGAATTAACTAATATCATGTTGCCTGCAAAAAAACGATTTAAACAGTCTAGTTTTGTTAATTGTTAACAAAAGTATGATCTAAAATTATCTCAATCTCGATTATTCAGATATTCCTCTCTCTTCATCAGGTATGTGACTATGATACTTTATTTTTGTTACATGTTAATTAATTTTTGTACTAATGTATATCCTATATGCATCTAGGCTATAATAAAGGCTCTTTGGCCGAGTGGTTAAGGCGGTAGACTCAAGTTCTACTATCGTAAAGATGCAGGCGTTCGAACCGCCTAGGAGTCATTATTTTTTTCAAATGAATTGAAGACTAGAGAAAGGAATTGACAAGCTAATAATGTTTATCATATTTAGTGTCATGTTTTGACCTCTTTTAAGTACTCTTGTTTTGTGAATTAGTCGATTTCGCCTGTTACATTCTGTTAATATCTGAATCTATAATACTCTAATCGAGTCTGGTAGCGCATTCCGAGTCAAAAAAAATATTCGCAACAAAATTAACCAAATCGTAATACCTTTCACATCACCATGAAGACCATAACTGTGCTTATATCCGGTTCAGGATCGAACCTACAAGCTCTCATAGATACACAGGCTGCCGGTAAGCTCAATGGCCAATTAACTGAGGTTATATCATCTAATCCAAAGGCATATGGCTTGGAAAGAGCCGCCAAAGCAGGCATTTCAACCAAAGTACATGCTCTAAGAGAGTATTATAAAGATATTCCAAAGGAAGAAACAGAACAAAGAAAGGAAAAGAGGGAATTGTTCAATACTCATTTGGCAAACTTATTGATCTATGGGTCTATTGATACAAATAAGCCATTGGCAAATTATAAGAAGCCTACACTTATAGTATGCGCCGGTTGGATGCTTATTCTCCTGCCTTCGGTATTGACTCCTTTGGAAAAAGCAGGTATCACGATCATAAACTTACACCCTGCCTTACCAGGGGCTTTTGATGGAACACATGCTATCGAAAGAGCATGGCAAGCTGGTCAAGATGGTCTTCTCACAAAAGGCGGTGTTATGATTCACAAGGTCATTGCCGAGGTTGATCGTGGAGAACCGATTATAGTTAAGGAAATCGATCTCATCAAGTCAGACACTTGTGATCAGTACGAAGAAAAGGTCCATTCTATTGAACACATTGCGATTGTCGAAGGTACCAATAAGATCTTACAAGAGTTAGAAAACTAGTAATTAAACGAGCCAATAAATTTTTTATCGATTGAAAGTATGTATTTTTATATGAATTAATATAAACAAACTACAAGTTGGCGATAACTTGCTTGGTGAAGTGAGAAGTGGAGGCAGAACCCTTCAAGTCACCGGTTCTGTTTTCTGGACCAGAGGCGATGGTCTTCAAAACGGCGTTTTCGATTCTGTCGGCATCGGCGTTCAAAGACATGTGTCTCAACATCATACAAGAAGACAACAAAAGGGCAGTTGGGTTGGCTAAACCCTTACCGGCAATGTCTGGAGCAGAACCGTGAACGGCTTCGAAAATAGAAACCTTGTTACCCATGTTACCGGATGGGGTCAAACCCAAACCACCAATCAAACCGGATGACAAATCGGACATGATGTCACCGTACAAGTTTGGCATGACCATAACAACGTTCTTGTAATCGTTTGGATCAGCAGTCAACTTAAGAGAGGTATTATCCAACAATTCAAAGTCGAGAGAGACTTCTGGGTATTCCTTGGCAACTTCCTTAGCTGTGCTGACGAACAAACCGTCGGAAAGCTTCATGATGGAGGCCTTGTGGACAACAAGCACATGAGGCTTGTTGATGGACTTGGCGTATTCAAAGGCATATCTAATAACCTTTTCAGATGCTGGTCTGGTGATCAACTTGATCGATTGTACGACACCTGGAACAATTGTGTGTTCAATACCAGAATATTCACCTTCAGTGTTTTCTCTGATCAAAACGGTGTCAACGTTTTCGTATGGGGTATCGTAACCAACGATCGATTTACATGGACGCACGTTGGCGAACAAGTTGAAGGCTCTTCTCAAGGTCAAGTTCATTGAGGTGTGACCCTTACCAACTGGAGTAGCTAATGGACCTTTAAGGGCAACCAAATTCTTATTGACCGAATCGACAGCTGCTTGTGGCAAAGTGGTCTTACCGTCAATCAACAATGGAGTCACATCGACAGGTTCCCATTCGATAGGAACATCGGCAGCAGCGTAAATGTCCTTGACTGCTTGAGAAATTTCAACACCGATACCGTCACCTTCAATCAAGGTGACTGTGTATTTACCATTAGCACCCTTTTGACCGGTGAAAGTACCTGCAACGTAAGATCTGGTCAATCTTGGGGTGGCGCTAATCGGAGTGGATCTGATCAAGTTTCTCAACATCTTGTTATGTGTGTGTAAAATTTGCTTAACAAAAGAGTAGATGTTTTTGGTAGTAGTTTTTTTTTCTTCGGGTCAAAAATCTCGAAGATTTTTTTTTTGATTGGTGATTTTAGGTGCAAATTTTGAGGGATGCACTTTTTTCCGATCAGAAAACAGAAGTGATTAGGAAATAAATATAATAAAGGTAATTGAGGAAGGTTATAAAGTGATGTTTGAAATCTATTATGAGACTAAAGTGTATACCATAGCTGATTTGTAGAGGTATCAACTAATAGTGTGCAAGATCAATCCGAATCACTTACTTCGGATTCGATCGGAAATTTTTAGTTGTTTCTGTGTTGTCCAATCAAAGTGCGCGATTTCTCGGACCCGAACTCTTTTGCATAGAGCGGACTTGCCGGCAACTCCGAGAACCGATTTTGTCGGAGATGGATCATCAACAACATGTGCACACGCACGTGAATGAATTACTGCAAATCGGTCCCTATGATATTAGTATTGCAGAGTTTAAAACTTCAAAATGCAGCTTATAATAGATCTTGGACCTTTAATATCAGAAATAATTCAGCTTTAAAAAATTTTAAAACTGATAATCCTATTATAGTTGAAAAGCTTGAATTGCAGCCATTTATGGTTAAATGAGTTGAACAATGTGGACTATAAAAATCCCTATTTCTTTATATTGAGAACTCAAACCACCTTCAATGATTATGCTATATTCATTTATACTTGCGTTAACAAACTACGAGTTTAAGTCTTATGCTATTTTATAAGATATTTTCGTAAATTTTCGACAAATTTTTGAAGTAATTACAAAAACACTATACGAAAAACTTTTCAATATTAAAAACCAAAGCTTCATAATTACCATGGAACTCTAAATACTAAATCCTTCGTGTCTTCAAACTTCTCACTCGTACTCGACTTGAATAAAGTTTCGCTTTGGTATTTTTGCAATGCAAAATAAGCGAGCAAGTGAAAAAAAATTCTGTTAGATAAATCAACCCCACCATAAAATGATACCGACATTGAATTGGCGTTTGGTTTATTTTATCTCGATAGGATTGCGATTCGTATTTGCCCTTTCAGAGTCTTATATTCATCCCGATGAACACTGGCAGTCGTTACAAGTATTGACAAGCAAAATCTTTAATTATCCATCAAGTTTTCCATGGGAGTTTACATCAGATCAACCTGCCAGAAGTTTTGGCCCCTTATATTTAGTATATGGTCCACTTTTGTATACAATCAAATGGCTTAACCTAGAATTAAGTCCCTTGCAAATATGGTTTTTGGCTAGACTTCAATTGACATTGGTTGGCTGGTTGATTACAGATATGTGCATATATCGTTTGTTACCAACAAAACCAGAACGAGTTAAGGCCATCTTTTTCATTCTGACTTCATATGTGACTTTAGTCTACCAATCGCACTTATTTTCAAACAGTGTCGAGACGATTTTGCTCTTGATTGCCGTTACTCTTATTGACGATATACGGTTTTCTAACGAAAACAAAATACCGGTTTCAAAGCGAAATTTATTAGCCTTAGGAATAGTGATCTCGATAGGAATTTTTAATAGAGTTACATTTGCTGCCTTTCTTATTATTCCATCTTGGTTTGTTATTACTTACTTATATTCAAACAAATTGCATTCGATCTTAATAATTATGGGGCTCGTCGTGCCATCAATTGCATTTATCGTTATAGATTCAATCTCCTTCCAAAAGGGACCATTTTTATGGAACGATTGGAAAACATACATCATTACTCCGTTGAATAATCTTTTGTATAATACAAATTATGCCAACTTGTCAACTCATGGAATTCATCCATTCTATACGCATATCTTGATCAATTTGCCGCAGATAGTCGGCCCTTCAGGCATGTTTTTTCTTGCATTTTATAGGTTAAAAGACAGCTACTGGAAAACCATTCCCTTCTTGACTTGTGCCAGTGGGTTGATTGTTCTATCCTTCATCCCTCACCAAGAACTTAGATTCTTAGTGCCATTGTTACCTTTATTATGCTGTTGCTTTGACTTAAGGAAATTCAATAAAAAATCGTCCAAAGATGAAGAAGCAAATTCAGGATCATCGCTTGTTTCAATTTTAACATGGATATGGTATATTTTCAACGCCTTTATGGCGATCTTGATGGGGATATATCACCAAGGTGGCGTTGTACCCGCTCTTAACCATCTTTATTCGAACCCTCCACAACAACCTTTTGTACAAGTCTGGTGGAGAACTTATTCTCCACCGAACTGGTTCCTAGGCGATAAGTTAAATATAACAGTCGTATCCTTAAATGATGAAAACTTTAATTATTCAATTGACAATAAGGGCAGCACAAATTACATATACGATGTAATGGGGTCCGATTTGGATAAGGTTGAAAGACTCGTTACCGATTTGAATGATCTGGGGAAGACAGTGTATTTGATAACACCTATAGCTTCATATAATTTACATTGGGCTTCTGATCCCCAATATTCGTTTAAAAGTATATTCAACTATTCTTCACATATCGATATGGATCATTTGGATTTTTCAAATCCGACTACATTAACACCCGGTCTTGCGATTTATGAATTATTATAGAATTATTTCGATTTACTTATAGAATTCAAATTTATCCTTTTCAGTACCAGTTTTTACTTGCGCAGTGTAGGCTTCTTCCAAATCGCTTTGTAAAATCATATATCTGTTCTTCCTAACGGCTCTTAAACCAGCTTCTTGCATGATAGCAGCAATAACGGCACCAGACAAAGGATCATTTCTCATAATCAACGAATCTAAATCAACTTCCGGAGCTAACGACATTTTAGATGCAATAGTGGAGAAAATCAATCTTCTTTCTCTTCTGTCTTTTAGATTTGGAAATTCAATCTTTCTATCTAATCTACCAGGTCTTAAAAGTGCTGGATCTAAAGTATCGGCTCTGTTTGTAGCCATTATCACCTTGACGGTCGATGTTTGGTCAAAACCATCCATTTGATTTAACAACTCTAACAAGATTCTTTGGACTTCTCTATCGGCACCTGTTTGGGCATCAAATCTTTTTGTTGCAATAGCATCGATTTCATCTATAAAAATGATCGATGGGGCATTTTCTCTAGCCAATCTGAAGACATCTCTCACCATTCTTGGACCTTCACCCAAATATTTCTGAACAAACTCTGAACCGTTGATTCTGATAAATGCAGCTGTTGTCGAGTTGGCAACGGCCTTGACCAACATGGTCTTACCTGTACCAGGTGGACCATATAACAAGACACCTCTAGGTGGGTCAATACCTATTTGCGAGTATAAATCACCTTGGGTCAATGGCAATTCGACGGCTTCTCTAATTTCCTGCTTTTGCATATCTAATCCACCGACATCAGCATATGTGACATCAGGTTTTTGGTCATCACCAACGATTGAGATAGAAGAGTCGGCTTCCGGAGGTAATATATCGACCAATGCATTTGAGTTACGGTGAAGAGCCACAGAGGCAGATGGCTTGAGCAATTCACGGTCCAAAGTGGACAAGATCCTCACGGCATAGTTGGAACCAGTGGTAGAACTAACAATACCTGTATTTTCATCGATAGGTTCCAAAAATTGACCAATCACCAATGGAACAGATTTGATTCTTTTAACTTCTTCCTGTGCTCTTACTAATTCTCTCTTTAAATGACGCTGTTCATCTTTAATATATTCTTCTTGTAACAATAATAATTCCAACTCTTTCTCCAACTTTTTCAACTTTAAATAGACATCTGAATTTTCATCAGCAGACGTTGCTGTAGCCGAAGAGCCGACGACTTTCGACTTATTGAAGACAGAAGACAACGCAGTGTGTGTGTCGAGTATAACTGGATCTTCCATTACGTATATAAAGTGTGGCTATTTGACTGGCTATCACTAAATTGTTTGTTCTTTAAATTGGGTGGCAACTTTTTTTCTTTGGGCACACCTCAAAAATTAACAATCGTACACGACTCAATATGATTTTTATAAGATATCTATTTTCTATATACATTATTTTAATACGTAAAATGTCATTAAACTGCCAATGGCACAGCCAAAGACAGTGGCAAATGAAGCAAGTATCCCCAATTCGATTTTGCCTAGTTGAACTGCGGAGACATCAGAAGACAATAAATGTCTATAGCTTTCTTCAAAGAATGATTTTATCTCTTGCCACGATTTATTCCAGAAATTTAGCGTCAAGTTGTAAGGTTTTACTTCTGCTGGTTTGCCGATTTCAAGATTTTCTATAATTGGATCTGAAAATTCCTTTTGAACGTTATTTTCATTTAAAAGTTGCTCTTTTTCATCAAACATTTGTTTGACTTTCTCTTCAAAAGAAGCCACTAGTTTTTTCCTCTTCCAAGGCTCTACCAAAAAAGTTGCGATGAAGAAAAGAGCAATATTTATACCCATCAAGATCCACGTCCCCCAAGTCAGGGCGCGTCTAATTTTATCTGACCAGATTTGTTCTTCGTGATAACGAGTCAAGATCAGCTGCGTTAACTTTAACTGAATAGAGTCGACCTTCAGTTCGGCATCGATCAACTTTTGTTCAGCTTCTGATTCTCGTTGCTCATTGGCATGATCATTTCTATACAAATCTGTAAATCTCTCTAAATCCTGCAGTGACCAGTTATGCTTACGAGTTAATAACTCGTTGACTTCACGTTGCAGTTGCGACCTGACTTGTATCATCTGAGAATATTCTGTTTTAAATCGTTTCGCTTCTTGTTTAGAAACCTTCAAATCGAGTTCTAATTGGTCAATCAGGAACTTCAACTTCTCAATCGCAGAATATCCTGTAACATCATTAAGTGCACGAGTTGCGGTGAATATGGTTTCTTGGAGTGATTCCAAGTATGCAGCAAATGTTTTGGTTAGCTTGCTTCTCTTTTTTTCCATTGCAGAAGGTAAGTCCTGGTTCTCTTTGAAAATCTCGTCGTTAATCTGCTTCGAAATATCATTGGGTACGTTATCATTTTGCTGGATATCATCTAGTTTATCCTGATTTGCATAAGTACTATTCTGAGTCTTGTTGTCCTGTATAGAATCTTGTTTAATCTGCTTATCAATGTTTATTTCGGAACCGAAGTTGGAAGTTTCAATAATCTTTCTGAACTTTGCATCATCAAATCCTTGTTTTAGTGAATTATCAAACTTCTTTTGATTACAATAATATGAACTTGTGAATTGGCGGCAATTCACATGGGTCCGAATGCACTGTTGGAGTGTATTCAGACACCTAATGCGTAGAACAAGATTCATGGAGAGTAAGATTAAATACACTAAAAATCAAAAGTTTAACGCGGCGAAAATCTGAAAAATCGTTTGATTCAGTTATTAACTATATATTTCCAAAAGTTTATATTTACTGATTTACTAGTCACTCAAAAATTAGTGTCAACCATCCTTTTAGCCAACTCCCAGTCATTGGTTTCGATATAATCAAACACAATCACACCAGAGCCTTTGTTGATGTCATTTTGAAGGTTCCCTTTAAGCATGGCAGTTGCAACTTGTTGGGGCCAGCAATCATGGTCAAAAAAGTTTGCTGCAGAAGTGAAGTTGACAAATAATTTGTCGTCGTTATTATTTGTGTAGTCTCGTGCTTTCTTAGCCATTTCCCTGACATAACCCAATTTCTTCTGGATATCATCAGCATTTTGCACTTCACAAAAATCTTGCACAACCAAATTGCCACAGTCCGCATCAGTGGTGTTGTAGTCCCACCACGAAGCCTCAAAACCAAATTGGTTTCTACGGTCGTCATTATTGACACCAAATCTTCTGAAAAGAATAACCTTTCCACGAGCATCGCCTAGTCTTGGAATATCCGTGTTCAAGTACCAATTATCCTTGTTTGGTTGAATGTATTTGTCCCATATCAAGTTACCAAACTCATCCTGGTCATTGTTCCAATCATTTGTGCCTTCTTGCTTTAAGGAAACAATTACAGTTTCACTTGGATTATTTCTGACGAAATCATATACTTCTTCCAAAACACTAGACAATTTCAATGGGAATGGAATTCTAACGGGGAACTTTCCATGAATAACCTGCAAATCTTTGGCCTTGTCGCCTTCCTTCAAAAACAACTTACCTGCTCTAATGTCCAAGAATCTGACACCGTGTTTTAATTGTTCGGTTATAGAAGCTCCTTGGCATTTAACAGAGGGTAAGGCAGTATGAGAGGCAGCGGCATTGTGTGTGCCAGCAATTGACAATTTCGAGATTCTAATATTGTCATCAAGTTCTTTCATCCATGTTTGATAGTTTACCATTTTTAAAATTAATGTGAGTGCATAAAAAGAGAAATAAAAATAAATTACTCTACTTAAAATCTTTCTATAAAGTCATGAAATTTCAAGTTTGCGATCAACGCACAATTATCATAACATTATAGTTTTGTATCCAATTGTTGCCCTCCTTGCATTCTCGACTGGGAATATTTCCCCAATCGGTCAAGGAACAAAATGAGCAAGGGAGCAAAACTTAGACGAGGGGCAGCAGGAACAGAGTACAAAATAGGTAAAGTATACAGGAATGGAATAGAAAAAGATCTGACTACAATGGCAATAGATAATTTATGTTATAAAAATACGTTTATTTTAAAAATTCCCTTATATACCCTAAATGCAAATTAATCGTAGAAATCAGCCCACACATCGAAGCTGTTGTTATATCCCTTGGTTTCGGGAATCTTGCACCAAACAGCAACGAAATACATAGCTGAAAAGATCCCAAAGATGAAGAAAATACTTCCACCGATAGCATCCTGCAAGAAAGGAACCAGATATGCAATAAGGATTCCACTTGCCCAATTGGACGAGGTCCCTATCGATTGAGCTAATGATACGGTTTCATGACTGGCAAATTCTGAAACCATCAAGAATGGAATTGGCCCCAAACCAACCGAGTAAGCAATGATGAAACCATAGCATCCTAGTATTATAACGGTAGTCTGTTCCCAAACGAGCCCGGTACCGATTAAGAAGGCACATATGCTTGTCATTGTTACAGATGTAAGCATCAAGCTTCTTCTTCCAAACTTCTCAAAGACATTCGACACCAAGATTGATGAAAAAACATTAGCTAACGAAAGCAGTGCTGTCAATACAAGAACGGTCGAAGAACCTGGATCAGCACTGAAAAGAGAACTGAGAATCTTGACACCATAGAATGTGATGGCATTAATACCAGTCAATTGTTGTGCCGTCATCAAAATGAGGACGGCAATAAGTTCATTTCTGTGTTTTTTATTGGTAAAAAATTCATATGTCGCTACTGTACACTCGTCAAATGAACCTCTTCTGATTGATTCACTCGAAAAGATGGGCAAAAGCGTCGAAGTTTCAGAAAGAATTTCCTTAGCTTTGTATTCATTGGTAGACAATCTTCTCCAGTGATTAATTTCGTATGAAATAGTCTCTTTATCCGATCTTAAATCGGCGAGTAAAGTAGTGGCATATGATAAATCGCCCTTGTTCATGACAATCCATTTGGGAGATTCGTTAATTGTGAATAACCCAGCAAACAAAATGGCCCCTAAGAACAGGGCAAACATGAAGATATTTCTCCACTGTTGATCATTCGACCAGAAATACGAAATGACTTGTGATAAAAACAACCCAACGGCAATAGAAACCTGCAATAATGAACCTAATAACCCACGATGGTTAATTGGAGTTAACTCGTTGATCAAGATGGGAGAAATGATGAGTGATCCCCCGGCACCAACACCATTAAGAAATCTGCCGAGATTAAATATGTTTTGTGAGTTGGCAAGTGCCATGCAAAGTGAACCAACAAAATAACTTAATGCGGATAAGGTACTGAGGAATCGGCGCCCATATGCCGATGAAATACCAGTAGAACCAAGAATCAACGAGATCGCCAAACCACCGACGGTGTACATTGTGTTTATAAGGGCTATGCCTTCTTCAGACATTGGAATACACTGCTCATAATCGAGTTTGCCCCAAAATGATTCTTTATAGTCTGCGGAGGGACCTGGCTTATGGAACTGACACGCTAGAATACTAGCTGGTGCATTTAATTCAGATAAATGATACCCAAAGAGAAGCGTGCTTAATGAGATGATTGCGGTGGCCCAACCAAGCTTGAACGTCACCTGATGGGGACGACTAAGATATTCTGCTTCCATTTCTATAAATCTATTAGTGTTCAAATCTCTAAATTTCCGGTTCTACATTAAGTAGCTAACCTTTGAGGTATATATACTTTATTGACTCGATAAGAGTGCAAATAAAGATAAGAAGAAAAAAAAAAAAGAAACGAAAGTGCGAAGACTAAAAATGTCACAAAATCAAATCTAATAAGGAGCTAATTTTAAAGATAGTAGCTACGTAAACTTTTGACTCAGAATCCCCTCAAATTAAGCATAAATAGAAAAGCTTCTACATCAAAAAATACACAATAAAAATTTACTCCATGCTACGTGTCTTCATGCACAGAATCAATTTAAAAAATTTATTGATCTGATGATTTTGTGTATTGATTTCAGCAAATCTGAAATTTTTCACTTATTACTTTTTGACTTCTTTTCGATCTTATTCCTTTTTAGCATTTTCTTTACACATACTTGAAATTTTCGGCATCTGCAATTGTGTTATGTTCGATACACTCCTGCAAGAACTCCTCTTGTACCACTTGTGGAATCTTTTTCAATATATCGTCGCGGTCAAATTTGACACCGACACTTATTTCCTTCATTAAATTATTTATTCTTTCTAAGGCAATTTTTCGCAGCGTCATTTTGGATACCAAAATAAAAGAACACAAGGTCCAATCAAAAGTTGATTCCCCACCAAATCGAGAAATGCGATCTTTAACTCGTATTTGCTCTTCTTCAGAGTCATTAATAATGTAAAATCGTATATCCTTGAATAAATAGCGTAAGGGAAGTATTCTTGACTCTTCTTCTTGTATCGATCGAATGTCTTTAATACAATCTTGTTTGTAAAAATCATATTGTTGTTGTTGCATTGGTACAAAGAGTTTCGATTCCAAATCTTCAAACTTGGTGTGAATTATGAAACTATCCCCAAATTGGTCTGTTCTATGAAATTGCAAAAGAGGCATGCGTTTCGATTCAAATACAAATAACGGTTCCAAGGGTACAAGCGCACGCCGATTGATACATTCGAATAGCCAATTGGGGCGGATGAGGTCTTTTCCTTGTCGTAAATATACCTTACAGCTTGGTAGCATGCGTTCGGTAATGATTATTTCGTCCCTGTTCAGAGAATGTGTGATATTTCCACCATACTTCTTTACCAATTCGATAAGGTCCTCTTTATCAATTCTTTTTCCCGTGACTGGATCAACCTTATCACTGAGGATAATGAAATTAAGATTTTGAAACAAGTCCAGTAAGATCTCTACACGCTTGCGTTTCTTCAATTGTTCGAAGGAATCGAGGAAGCGTCGACGTTTTTTGTTTTTTGTTTGCTCCTCGCCAGTTTCCTTATGATAACGATCTTTTATCATCAAATACTCTTCAAAAGTCACACATTCATCGACAGGCTTATCCTCTCTAATCGAGCGGCAGTATAAATTATGTAACGTGGTTCCTGTTGCATATGTCTTTTCCACTGCACCAGTGTCAATGCTCCTTGCCTTTATTTCTAAAACGATCGAATCGGCAGGATCAATCCAGTATTTTGGTTTCTTATTGCCAAATCTAATCAAGTCTGGTGATGGAGGATCACTCGCTACATCTCTCCATTTGCTGTTGGTGATACGCTCAATCTTGTCAAATTCATCATTAGTGAATCCATTAGCCACAGTACAAAAGCTTAAAAACACTTGACCTTGGTCTTCAGATTGAAGTCCACACATATAGGAGTTCTTTATTGCAGGTATTTTACCTATGACAACTAAGTCCAAGTTTTCTCCGAATTTCTCAAGGTATTCTGGTTTAATTTTGATCCAGAGATTGGATCTATTATCAGGTGTGTATTTCGACTGTGGATGTTTCACCATTACACCCTCGCTTCTACTTGATATGACCTTGCGAATTGCCGTCCTGATATCGTCTGGAGTTTCACCTACCGTATATGGTAAGATTTCCAACCTATTAGGTATTGGATTAATCAATTGACGTAATAATTCCTTCCTATAAAACAAAGGATGATTGGTCAAATTGACCCCATTGATATGCAATATATCGAATACAAGAAAAAATGGGTAAGAAGACTGCTGTTCATATTGATCTATTGTGGTATATTGCCGAACCGATTCTTGAATGGCAGACGATTTCAAAGTACCGAACGGCAAAACAACCTCTCTTTCAAAATCCCAAGCAACCATTTCACCATCCAATATTATAGATTCGACTTTCGGATGAAATGCCGATTGCAAATGTTTGGTGAGTGAACCAAATTGTAAGTTTTCACCATACAAAAAGGTGTAATCTTTTAACCTTCTCAGGAAAAATTTGAAGTATTGACCGCCATACATGTGTAAAACCATACGATCACCATCCATTTTCTCTTCGATGAAGAATTTCCCTTGTAACTTTAGTTCATCGTATTGTTGATTCAATTTATCATCCATTGGAAGTCGGAATGAAAGGTCCTTGATTAACTTATCATAATTTTTCAATAGCTTCATCGACAACTGTGGCCGGAAGGGAAGTGAAGGTTGTACATTTAGTTGTTCTTTTGTAAGTCGAACTTCAGGATCCACTAAGCAATGTAATGTCTTTTCCAAGTTATTGCATATTTTGTATAAAGCCGGTGCATCAGGATGCCACATATAAAAAAAGAACCACTCAAAACGTACCAAAATCGAACTTTTCAACACTATATGAAGCAACCATCTTACCTCAGGTACCGAAAGCGTGTCTAATAATGGCTTTAGGATTTCAATCTGCTCATTCGATTTTTTAGCATCGACCAACTGATCTAATTTATCATTTATTTCAGATACAGTAAATTCTCTAAAAGAAACTAATGGTCTTCGATTAGCAATTATTCGCAGTGCTCTTAGGGGTAAATCACGCAAATTGTACAGATCTGCCAGAAATCGTTTGGATGAATGAAAATTCGATTTCCAAAAATATAACACATTGTAATCTTCCGAATCTTTGGGTATCAGATACATTTTGACGATTAGGCGAGCCAACGTGACATCCCGAATATAATATAATCGCCTAGCTTTGTCAGGTAATATGAGCCTTGCTGAAGGATATATATCATTTCCAATATGAGTTCTAAACGTTTTGATAAACTGGGAAATCACATACTGTTTCTTTTCAGAGACGGTCTTGAACGCACCAAGTGTGTCACGATTGACACCATCCAATTTAACAAACAATTCATCAACAAGGAGTTTGTACGTTGGTGCTATCTCATTTACAGGTACTCCAATATTTTCCAAAAATGACATAGTACTGCACAATCAATCGGGGCTGTACTAAAGCAATACTAGATTGATAAGATCAAACAATTGCAAAAAAAATAAAAAAAAAAAAAACCGTAAGAAAATAAAACGTAAGAAAAAGCAAGAAAGTTCCAAAAACAATAAGCTTGGAAACCAAGATTACAAACAAGTATGACTAAATTGGTGATCAAGAAAAATTCAGCCTACACAAAGAGCCCAGAAAGTTTCTAAAAAGACAGAGCTTGATAAGAAAACATAACATTTATGTGAGGCTGGTGTTGTGGTGATATTTTTAGTGTGGTTTGTTTAGATCGTTAGCAGCTAAAAAAAGAATTATCTTTGTAAATTGATTGTAAATTGAAAGTGACTCCATATGACGTAGTAAATGAGGCTTTATGCATCTGGTGAAAAATGCAATTTGGTTAAAAAAAAAAGAAGCCCGAAAAGTACAAGATGAGTAAGCAGGGCTACACGAGAAATAACCATTTTGCAATCCAGAAATTTACACTTTTTTCTTACAAAAGATACTTTTTCGAGACTTTAAAAGTGTTCTGGCCAAATTTGCAAGAGCAAGCAACCTAAATAAGAACGATTAAAACTCAGATCCTAACAACTTTGAGACACAAGTTATAAATATGAATAGGTAAAATGTTGAACCAGAAAATCTCAAGCCCGATTATTTTGTTTTTGTAATATTTTTCCGTCAACAAGACAAAATAAAGCGCAAGTAAAAATAGCTTTTAGGGGCTAAATAAGATTAATCAAGTTTATTGTAGAATACCAGAGTATAAATAAAATCAATTCCGCACATTAACCTAATCTTGTGTAATTTTTTAAATTAATCTAAATTTCTGCACTTTACTCCAGACTTGGATTTTCACAACGTGTTTGCAAGAAGCATTTGTATTTCGACCTTTTTACCTTTAACTTCAATCAATTGCCGTGGTAATTTTCAGGTTTACTTTTGAGGGATCGCCGAACATTGCTTTTTTTTTTATCGTTTAGACACCTTTTACGACTAATTAGTTGAGGCTTGATCAATTATGACGTTATCAATTTTCTCGTCGCCGAAGAAGGAATTTGAAAATAGCAAAATTCCTATTGAATATTCAACATCTTCTTCCGCTAACAATTATACAATTAATAGCCCATTCACAACGACGCAACCAAGAATGATGGTTAGAAAAAACGTTAATCAGCTCGATACCGGTTTTATCGGGGGAACAAATGATAAGCCGAGCGCGAATTTTTTGGAGCCACAAGCCAATGGCTTTTCAACAAGGCGTACATATAATGAGCAGACGGGCACAAACAATAAGTTTTCGGAATCTCCGGGTTATAGAGAAAGCCTCGAAGCACCACCGCCAATTGGTAGTACCGGTTTCCGAACCCCTTCACCCGTTGATGACAACAAGAAATTACCGGCTATAATCACTGGGGACAGTACTCTAAATAGTGGCTTTATTTCACCCAATGATGGTTCTTCTTTATACGGTTCTTCTCCAATGTCGCAAGTTTCTGGTCCGCTTCGCTCAAGAACAAACTCGCCTTCAATCATTTCACATTCAAGAAGCTTCTCCGATAAAGTTAAGCAAACACCTGCTTCGTACGTTAGACACTCGCGTGTTTATTCTTCTTCGGATTTTGCATTCTTGGATCATCATATAAACACCCCTCGAGCTATGCCTAGTTCTCCAGGCATTAATACATCAAATCTGCCCCGTCGTTCTTCCCTTATGTTACAGAGCAAGATTATGAATGACACTGTTTCGCCCGAATTATCTCCAATTGTCAATCTAATCAATGCCCAGAAATTGCGCACATATGCTATGGGTTCCTTTCAAATCCCCGGTTTATTGGCTAATGGTGAACGTGTTTGGTTTGAAGTCGAGGCAAAATTATCAGGCCATGAATTGGCCATTTGGAGACCCGCTGGCGATGAGTACACTGTTGATAATGGCAATGATGAGTTTACTCCAAAATACATCAACTTGATTGATTCAAAGATCGAAATTATCGATGACCAGGACGTTTCTGTTCAAATTAAAATTGTCCAAGACTGGAAGGATGAAAACAATTGGTTAATACAATTCCATAACCGCGAAGATTTCAATACATGGATCGCTGCGATTTATTTATCCAAATTTGAATATACTTCGTTGAACGAAGCATTCACTGCGGTCATTTTATCAACAAAGGCAAGTAAATTATCCGACGTTCATGTATTGCTTTCTCACAAGAAGCGGTTTGCCCATTACGAATGGTGCAATTTAAGATTACCCCAGGTTTCGAATAAATGGTTTAAGGTTTATGTTGTGGTATCACCAGTTGAGTCCAAAAGATTAGGTCACATTGAAATTTATTCAAACGAAAAGATGAACAAAAAGAATTTGATTGTTTATATTTCCAACGTAGTTGACCTTTTTAATGTTTACCCAGAACATACCAATATGATTGATTTCAATTCTATCATGAAAATAAATGGTGATATATATATCAATAAGAATTACGAGCATTTGTTTGTGACAGGAAATGGCGCAGTGAACCATGATACTTCTTTATTTTCTTTCACAAAAGGTAGAAGCAACTCAATTCATTCATTGTCTTCGTTGACTGCGACTCCTAATAGTCCTACCCAAAGAAGTCACTCAAGAAGTTCGTCTTTTTTTGAAAACAGTCCTGTTTTGGATCCTTCCGAATTAAAAAAGCGTGGCAAGCGAAGCAGAAGCTCGAGTCAAACCAATGGCACTGCAAACACCGATGGTCGTCCAAGAGCATTCTCACATGCATCAAGCAGTAGCCGTACCGAGAACACCGCAAAATTGAATACCGAACTTGGTCGTAGTATGTCAACTTTTATGAAAAAGAATAGCAGTCAGTTTGTTCAAACGAGTTATTTGTACTTGATGCCGATAGCACATCCGGGTGTCTCTGCTGTTGAAACGATGATTAGAACCTTTGTTCACATAATTGACGTTTTCAAGTTATACGGTAGACCAGATCATTTCATTAGCGAAAAGACCGATCAAAGATCGATGTTATTTGGATTGCCCTCTTTGCCACATTACAAATACTTGTCGATGAACGATGCTAGAAGAGTTGCTGCCGAGTTTTCACTGGCTAGTGTTTTGCAAGGTTGGGATGATCGTGATTGGACTAGTGTTTTCAAACACTGTATTTCGCAGAAGTACACCGAAAATTGTACGTCAGGAAACCGCAGGTACAGGGGTGTTGGTGATATCACTAGATTATACAACAATTTGGATTTCGAGTTCCATGACATTTTGAGTCCTCGTGTCTCTCTCGGAGGAACTCCACTTGAAAGTGGCGGGAACAGTACAATCGATGGTAACCCATTTAATCCCGAGTTTGATAACTTTTCGGATCACATTGCCACTCCTAATGACAGTGATTCTAATTTAAAAGATAAAACGGGTAAAAATGATTTTATTCCATCTCCTTCTCCTACGAGTAGTATTTCGATTAATAATAGAAGTGAGTTTGAGGCTCCTATCAATTTATCAAACGATTCTAAGGGAGCTTATATTGTGGAACAAAATATTGATGCCAATACCCGCAAATTAAATAGCAGAGATATGGCTTTTATTCCGGACAGCAATGGTTACATTGGAAATAATAGATTGGAACCAATTAAGGACATGCCTACTCCAATTGATGAGATCCACCCATACGCCAGCTTGATTCAAGAAAAGAGTTAGAGCTTTATGGTATTTGTTCATAGGATTTTTTATAGACCCCTTGTATATTAAGTAAATGTCTGTTGAAATAAAGTGAAATTCACAAAAGCCATCAGGAGCAAAGTTGACAAATCCTATGAGAAGATTTCCCATTTTGGAAATCTGATTGAAATTACAACGCGACTCAGGGCTTGTTTACAAATAAACTTAGTAATTTTTACCAACCGCGACACGTCTTGATTACACGTCTTGTGAACAGTTAATAGACGTGTCTGCAACACGTCTTCAATGCAGTACACGTCTATTGATGTGATTTTTCTCTGGGGCAACAAGAAAATGAAACGCGCACACAGAAACAAGATTCTAAATTCGGACAGATTGTCAACAAAACTGCAAAAACGACACTGCAACAAGCCAGCCAAGGGTATCTTGACTACTTGAAGATTTGGTAACTAGCTCTTTGAAAAGCTTTATAAAGAATGTATCAACTTAGATTGAACTTAATCAATTGCAAAGGGCTTTATAAGGATATCAATTACTCTGGTAAAATCTTGCCAATCTATAAAAAAAATCGTGCACACGACAAAAAAAATTGGAGTGGAAGAATGAGACACGAAAATTTTTATTTGGCAGTGGCGATATGTTCTAATCCTGAGTATTTGTATACAATCACACAAAGTACGTCAACAAGAGCCTTTCGACTATTCATTTCAAAAGAAAAGACGCGTAATTTTGTCAAAGAAACAGGATCACCCGCTCGAGACACGTTAAAATTATATACATAAATATTTTTGGAACAGAATAACCCGTTTCTCGGTTTTACAATTTTTTAAAAAAGTATATATAAACAGGTTGATTTCTCCCAATTAATAACTTTGATTATACTTTTATTTTACCTACCAATTTACATTAAATCATAATGTCTCAACACACTCCTACTCACGGCTTAGCTAACAAGATCTCTACCTTAGATATGTCTTCAAAGGGTCAATCATTGACCGAAAAGTTGGCTGCTGCTGCCGAACAAAAGGATATTGCTCAAAACGTTTCTGTTGTCAAGGGTGCTTTGGTGCAAGAAATTAAGGAAGCACCAAAGGATGATGCATCTAAACACAATGACTTCTTGGATAAATACAAGACTCACCGTGCCCAATTAAAGGCCTTGGAAAAAGACGAACCATTATTGATGGAAAACAAACGTCGTTTTGTCTTATTCCCAATCAGATACAATGAAATTTGGCAAATGTACAAGAAGGCCGAAGCTTCTTTTTGGACTGCCGAAGAAATTGACTTGGGTAAGGACTTACATGACTGGAAGAACAGATTGAATGACAATGAAAGATACTTTATTTCTAGAATCTTGGCATTTTTTGCTGCTTCTGACGGTATTGTCAACGAAAACTTGGTTGAAAACTTTTCTGCTGAAGTCCAAACCGCAGAAGCCAAGTGTTTCTACGGTTTCCAAGTCATGATGGAAAATATTCATTCCGAAACCTACTCCCTTTTGATTGATACTTATATCAAGGACCCACAAGAATCCCAATTCTTGTTCAATGCTATTGAAACTATCCCAGCTATCAAAAGAAAGGCTGACTGGGCTTTGAGATGGATCAGTGACAAGGATGCTCTCTTTGGTGAACGTTTAGTTGCCTTTGCTGCCGTAGAAGGTATTTTCTTCTCTGGTTCTTTCGCTTCCATCTTCTGGTTGAAAAAGAGAGGTTTGATGCCGGGTTTGACTTTCTCAAACGAATTGATCAGTAGAGATGAAGGTTTACACACTGACTTTGCATGTTTATTATTCTCTCACTTGCAAAATAGACCAGACGCTGAAATTGTCGAAAAGATCATCACCGAAGCTGTCGCCATCGAAAAGGAATTTTTCACCGATGCCTTGCCAGTCTCGCTTTTGGGTATGAACTGTGATTTGATGTGTCAGTACGTTGAATTCGTTGCCGACAGATTGTTGGTTGCTTTGGGTAACAAAAAAGTCTACAATGTCACTAACCCATTCGACTTTATGGAAAACATTTCTTTGGCTGGTAAGACTAACTTTTTCGAAAAGAGAGTGAGTGACTACCAAAAGGCTGGTGTTATGACAAAGGCAAATGATCAAAAATCGACCGAACACAGCTTTACTTTTGACGAAGATTTTTAAACTACAAAGTTACTAAAATTTATTACTTTTCACTTCTAAATTGGCATCTTGCTACGGTTATTCTGGTTACGGTATATTATTTCTTTCCTCTTTTATTGCTTTGCTCATGTTGATGGAAATTTGCATCGCGATTTTCACCAACTCTGTATATTATCATCAAATAAACTTTAATGCGTATAATTTTTTTTTTGTAAGTGAAGAGTTTTTTCAAACAAAATTACAACGATAAAAATGGCCAAAGGAAAGAATAAGATTTCAGAAGACAGAGGCAACAAGGCACGCACATCAAATGGCCATAAATCCAAACAGCACCATATAAGAAAGGGCAAACAGGAGCAGGGATCGAACACTTCACATGCACAAGAATTGAAATTCCCGGTCAAGTTGGCCATGTGGGATTTCGACCATTGTGACCCTAAGCGTTGCTCTGGTAAGAAATTGGAGAGATTGGGCCTTATACGTAACATGCGTATTGGCCAAAAGTTTAACGGTGTTGTGGTTTCTCCGAACGGTAAAGGTGTTGTTTGTCCCGATGATCGAGAGATTGTTGAGACAAATGGTGCTGCTGTTGTCGAATGTTCTTGGGCTCGGTTGGACGAGGTTCCATTCAATAAAATCGGAGGTAAAAATGAAAGATTGTTGCCCTACTTGGTTGCAGCCAATCCAGTCAATTATGGTAAGCCATGGAGACTCAACTGTGTTGAGGCGATAGCAGCTTGTTTGGCGATCGTGGGGCATATAGATTGGGCCGAACAATTACTCGAAAACTTCTCATGGGGGTTGACTTTCTTAAAGATCAACGAAGAGTTGATCCAGGTTTATCAAAAGTGTACTGACTCTGAATCAGTGACCCAGGCACAAGATGCATGGTTAGAAAAAATAGAAAAAGAGGCCAAAGAGAGAAAGGAGATGGGCCAGAATGAGGATGTGTGGATGATGGGGAATGTAAATAGAAGGGAGGAAGATGATGAATACAATTCGGAGGAAGAGGAAGAAGACGACGAACACGAAGAGGACGAAGAGGAAGAGGTTGATGATGACGTTGAGTATGACAATTTGGGAAATATCATCCCAAAGGTAAAATATGATAAGCTCGGTAATGAAATCCGAGATGAGGGAAGTGAAGAGGAAGACGACGACTCTGAAGAAGAATCTGACGTAAATGAAATAGAAAGAGGTATCTCGAGTCTCTCGGCATCCAACTAAATCCGGTACCATTGGTGTATACTATAATAGATTAACGAAGCTTACTCAAACAGTAGCTTATTAAAATATCCTTGTAGGAGTATTCCATCAAGTAAATTTTCACTTATCTATCAACTTGCGAATACCCTTAGCCTTTGTGTGAAATTTTCAATATAATCCACAGTCTTTAGTTTTCCTGCACAATAGTCCTTTAATTATGTTTCGGATCTCCTTTCCTGATAGAGACGCTTATTAGCTCGATCCCTTATTAACGATTTTTCCCCATACTTTTTTCTTTACAAATTGATTCAATGGTAGTAAAAGGAATACAAATAGCCATTGATAGAGGCGGGACCTTCTGTGACGTTATTGCGAAGATACCAGGTCAAGAGGACTATGTATTCAAGTTGTTATCAGTCGACCCAAAGAATTATAATGATGCTCCAACTGAAGGGATTCGCCGTGTTTTGGAAAAGGCACATGAAAAATCGATTCCCAAAAATCAAAAGCTACAATTGGAATCAATTGACAGCATCCGCATGGGTACCACTGTTGCAACTAATGCTCTATTGGAAAGAAAGGGAGCCAAAGTCTTGCTCGTTACCACCAAGGGTTTCAAAGACGTTTTAACAATCGGTAATCAAACTAGACCACATATTTTTGATTTGACTGCTAAGAAATTGGGTCATCTTTACTCCAAAGTTTTGGAAATTGATGAAAGAGTCACAATTGAAAGTTTTTCCGAAGGTGGTGGGGATAAACTCAAAATTGACCTTTCGGCAAACTCCGAGTTGCAATACGGGGTTACTGGTGAAGTAATTAGAGTTTTGAAAACGCCAAACTATGCTAACGTCGAAAAACAGTTATCTGAAATCTATGCTCAAGGTGAGATCAAAACAATTGCTTTATGTCTCTTGCACTCTTATACTTACCCTGAACATGAACTCAAAGTGGCTGCAATTGCTAAAAACCTCGGATTCCGAGTTTCTGTCTCACACGAGTTGCAACCTATGATTGGAATGGTAAACAGATCTTCATCGACGGTGGCAGATGCTTATTTATCGCCTGTGATAAGCGATTATATTGAAGGGTTTGGTGAAGGCTTCGAAGGTGGTTTGGATGCATTTGGCAATAAATTGTTGTTTATGCAATCAAACGGTGGGTTGTGTCCATGGTATAAGTTCACTGGTCTCAAGGCTATCTTGTCTGGTCCAGCGGGAGGTATGGTTGGTTTCGGTATAACCTGTTATGATTCGATTTCTGAAAAGGCAACGATAGGGTTCGATGCTGGTGGTACTTCAACAGATGTATCAAGGTATTCAGGTAGTTTGGAGCATATTTATGAAACTATTGTCAGTGAAGTCAGCTTACAAACACCGCAATTAGACATCTCGACAGTAGCTGCAGGTGGCGGTTCGATGTTATTTTGGAAGAATGGAATGTTTGTGGTTGGCCCTGAGTCGGCAGGCTCTGATCCAGGTCCAGCTTGCTACAGAAAGGGTGGGCCTTTGACAGTTACGGATGCCAACTTGTTCTTGGGAAGATTAGTACCCGAATATTTCCCCAAAATTTTTGGACCAAAACAAGATCAACCATTGGATTACGAATTGACTGCAAAATTATTCAACCAATTGACCGAAAAAATTAACTCTGATAGAGATGGTGCAGATTTAACTCCGGAAGAGGTGGCTACTGGGTTCTTGACAGTGGCTGTTGAAGCAATGGCGCGACCAATAAGAAACTTAACCGAAGCCAAAGGGTTCAATACTTCTGAGCACAACTTGGCTTGTTTCGGTGGATCTGGTGGCCAGTTTTCTGTCGCATTATCCAAAAACTTGGGTATAACTCACGTTGCAATTCATAAATACTCGTCTTTATTATCGGCATACGGTATTCAATTGGCAGATATCGTGATTGAGAAACAGTCTCCTGCTTCTTTCACTTATCTGTCTGAAAACTTGGCTAAATTACAAGATAAAGTTGATCTATTAGTCAAAGAAGCTTACTCCGACTATGAAGATCAACATTTGACAAATTTCAACACCAAGTTAGAAGTTTATTACAACATGAGATTTATGGGATCCGACACCCATTTATTAATTCAGAAGGACGAAGTAGATAACGCTAATACCAAATTTATTGATAAACATAAGAGTGAATTTGGATTTGTGTTGGATAGGCCTGTTTTAGTGGACGATGTTCAAGTTTTACTTATTGTTGAAAACCCAGATAAGCAAACTAATAACCCATACCAAGAGCTTAAAGAACTTTCTAGCTTTACCGATGTTCACAAAGCCGCAACCACCAAATCCATTTATTTTGAAGGTCAATGGATTGATTCTCCAATATATGAATTACCGACATTATCGCTTGGAAACGTTATTCATGGTCCTGCAATTATTATCGACGATACTCAAACCATCTTAGTTGAACCAAGATCCAAGGCAGTTATTTTGCCTAACCACATTTTGCTTTTGGTTGAACAAGAAGTAAAACCACAGGCATCCACCACTGTGGTCGACCCAATTCAATTATCTGTATTTGGCCACAGATTTATGTCTATTGCTGAGCAAATGGGTAGAACTTTGCAACAGACTGCAATTTCAACCAACATTAAAGAAAGATTGGATTTTTCTTGTGCTTTATTTGATGCAAACGGTGACTTGGTTGCAAATGCACCACATGTTCCCATCCATTTAGGGGCAATGTCGTTTGCAGTGAAAGCACAAAAAGAACTTTGGGACGGCAATTTGGATCATGGGGATGTCCTTGTGTCCAACCATCCTCAAGCAGGCGGATCGCACTTACCTGATATAACTGTTATCACCCCCGTATTGGACAATAATAAGAAGCCTATCTTTTGGACTGCATCAAGGGGTCACCATGCAGACATTGGGTCGATTTCTGCTGGATCAATGCCACCAAATTCGAAGACGATTTTTGATGAAGGTGCTTCCATTATCACGCATAAGTTAGTTTCAAAAGGTGAATTTGATGAAGATGGGATAACAAGAATCTTGCTTGAAGAACCAGCTAAGCATCCAGGTGGCTCTGGTACTAGAGCATTAAGTGATAATCTCTCTGATTTGAAAGCGCAAGTATCTGCCAACTACAAGGGTATCAATTTATTGTTACGCTTGGTCGACGAGTTCAGTTATGATGTGATCAATTTATACATGGGTGCAATCCAGTCAACGGCAGAAGTAGCTGTGAGGAACTTATTGCGTATTGCATATGAGAAATTTAAAGGCAATAAATTGGAAGCAATTGATTATTTGGACGATGGTACCCCAATTTCTTTGAAAGTAACCATTGACCACGAATCTGGGGATGCAACATTCGATTTCACAGAATCTGGAGATGAATTATATGGTAACTTGAATGCGCCAAGAGCCATTTTGTATTCTGCCGTGTTATACGTCTTAAGATCTTTAATTAGCGAAGATATCCCGTTGAATAATGGTTGTTTGAAACCAATTAAGTTTCTAACGAGAGAGGGATCAGTAGTTCATCCACTGTATGAAGCAGCAGTTGTTGGTGGTAATGTTGAAACAACCCAAAGAATCGTTGATGTGATGTTGAAAGCTTTTGAAGCAGCGGCAGCGTCACAAGGTACTTGTAACAACTTCACTTTTGGTATTAATGATAAGGAAAACTCGATATCATTTGGATACTATGAAACCATTTGTGGTGGGTCTGGTGCTGGTCCAACTTGGAATGGTCAATCGGCTGTACAGTGTCATACCACAAACACTAGAATAACAGATACCGAATTGTTTGAAAAGCGATACCCTGTCATTGTTCGTGAGTATTCTGTGAGGGAAGGCTCTGGTGGTGATGGTTTACATAAAGGTGGTAACGGTGTTGTTAGAGACATTGAATTCACTTATTCGGGCTTGGAAGTATCATGTTTGATGGAAAGAAGATCGCTAGCACCTTTTGGTCTCTTAGGGGGTCAAAGTGGTTTAAGAGGTAAGAATTTCTGGTACAAAAGATCTAAATCTGACCCATGCAATTTCAGAAGAGTTAGCTTAGGTGGTAAATGTACAGTTAAAGTTGAAAAGGGTGATCGAGTCACAATTTTAACCCCTGGTGGTGGTGGATTTGGTGTTGCTGGAGAAACACAAAATAGTCTCAATTATCCAATAAAGAGTTCTGAACCAAGCCATTTAACTGGCTCAGTAGCTTTAAGAAACATCATACAAACCACGAATTAAATAATAACGAGTTTTACCTTTTAAATATATATTTATATCGTGTAAATTCTTTTGATGTATTTGGGTGCACTAATCGAGAAAACAAAGCACAATCAAAAAAATTAACCACAATTAATTTAGCCCAATATTATATATATTACTTTTAAAGCAAACTTTAAAAAATTAAGAATTGATATTCAGATTGATATGAAGATCAGATTATGAATCAACAGAGATCAATCACACATTTGCCTCTTCTTTATAACCCTTTTTTGAATAGCATCTTTAATAATCCCCACCATGCGAAACAACCACTCAAATCAATCGTTGAGGAATTGGCAAATAATCATACGGCATATACCTTATTAGTACCACCAGCTGCCATTTTACAAGAATGTTTTGACCCAGCAACCGAAAATTCTACATCTAAAACTACATTGAAACACTTGTGCTATCACAATGAAGATTTTATACGATCTCATATAATCAAGACATGTTCCTCCTATTCTTCTACAATCACTCCAATTACAAAAGTGCAACTGGTAATTTATACCACAGCGAATGGCAAACAGATATTGATCAAAAATGGGATGATATTTGCAGGCAAGGGATTCAAAAAGAGCATGAAGCTCAACATTTTGTCTGTATCTTATTTTAATTCATTTTGTGACTATTTTCCCAAGGGTAGTAAGTTTATGTTGATCTTTATTGAAGATACGTTGATTGGAAGCTTTGGACAATTTCTTCATCAAAATGCAACTTTAAAAATAGAATCGGAACAAAAAAGCTCAACACCAGATAAACCCTCAAGAAGAAGTAATGAAGTAAATGAATCAATCACTTTTGAAAAGTTATTACGCAGCTTCCCCTTACTTTCGAAAGCAGTTTCGGATAAATTCTACCGTCTATTCCATCATAATAATTATCAATTTCGATTATTAAGGACTAATACAAGAAAGAAATTGAGACATATTAAGGTAGAATTTCAAAATATGTTAGACGAAGCATACAAAATAATTCTGGATAGCATATCTATTGAAAACCCCAATAATGAACAGGTTTATAGTATAATAAGTCATATACTTTCGCTTTATCCTGGACTAGATTTGAATAGGTTGATCCATGAATATGTCGAATTAAATTTGTATGATAAATTATGGGCACAACTTCTTTTCCAATTCAATTGTCCTAATGATGAAGAGTATGATGTTGAAGCAACTAAATTGTTGACATTTGAAAAGTACAGCAAATTGTCTTGTCTTGCCTTGAATCAATTAGATATCCCAGTTGAAAAACCATGGGAATTGAATCAACTACAAGTTCGAGTTTCAAACGCAATTGAAGAATTTTCCAAATTAAATGATTCTTCAATCGTAAATCTGGCTTTAAAGACAAAAATTCTTTTGAATACAGTAAAGATATTGACCAAAAATGATTCAGAACCCGAATTGGTAGTGGATGCAGACACATTAATTGGATTATTGATAATGGTTGTCATACACTCAAAAGTAGATAATATCGAGGCTCATTTATACTACATCAAAAATTTCAATTCTGTTAACCATACAGATGATGGTCATTTTAATTATATTCTTAGTAATTTTGATGCTGTATTATATCATTTATCTTCCCAGTCTTTGGATTTGATTGGTTATTCACAACAAAATTTTGAATTCTGGTCAACCATACAACAGCAGGATATGGATAAATTGGAATCATTACTTGATCAAATTAATAAAGATTATCTGAGAAAATGTTTACCAAGTAATCACTTTTACAATAGTAAAAATATTAATGGTGAAAGCTGTATTATGTTTGCCATAAAATCAAAGAACTTTGAGATTTTTGATAAAGTGTTAAATTATAATCCCAATTGGCTTTCAATTGATGATATATTATTTGATAAGAATATTCTGACCGATCAAAACTTACTTATGATTGCATTGAGTTATGAATGTGATCAAATCTCATTTGACTTGGTAAATTTGTTACTATGTAATACTCTGAAGGAAGAACAGATTGCATATTTCAATTCAACAGATAAATCTGATAGATCCATTGGGCATTATCTTTTTCATAATTATAGACTAATTGAGCAAATAGGGCATTTAATTGATTGGGAATTGAAAGATCTGAATTTTCATACTCCATTATTCAGTCTTTGCCGCTGTTATGACCATAATGAGTATACTAAATTGATAGAGACGGCCTTTAAATGCATTTATAAGAAATATAGCGATAAAACTATCAATTTCAACAAACATGCAGACAAGATGGATAATAGTTTACTACATATTGTGCTCAAGGATTTAGAAAAAACAATGTTGTTGCTGGACAAAAACAACGTTATTAATGTCAACCAATTGAATTCTAAAAACATGACACCACTAACACTTTATATAAAGTACAACCGAATTGAAAATTTAAAGGATTTATTAAAAGATGAAAGGTTGGATTTTATGTTTGAAGATTCAAAAAATTCTTACAATGTGTTTGATTATTTAGGATTCGCAGCAATGAAAGCAGTTGCTCTGAATACAGTTTTTGAACAAATTGAAAAAAATTTATACTCTTATTTTATCAAGAATTATTTCCCAATTGGTATTTCAAAATCAGTAAAGCTTACAGCATTGAATGCAAAGTATGATTCTAATAGGAAAGATTGGGTGATATTTTTTAAAAGTACTGAAGGTTTCTCAAATTATAAATTGTTGAGTGTTATAAAACAAATATTATACGTTACCAAGTTGGAGTATAATCTAACGATTTTTCCTGAAGAAGAAGTTTTCTGGTTAAACTACAAAGTTGAAAACTCTGTACCTTTGTTTTTTCAAAAGCAAAGAATAAACCGTCTCATTGATGATTTAAATTCATTATTCACTTATATAAGTTTGCAGTCAAGTATCAACCAGGAAAGTTTTTTCAAGAAATTCTTGATTCAAGACCTGCCAAATTTTGACAAACTGACATTTATGCAATTACAAGAAGTAAGCAAGATTCAAATGCAAAAAAGGGAAGAATTAGGTGAAGCCAAATTAACATCTGGACAAATTCAGGAAATTGAAGTTTTCTTAGATTATTCAAAGAATGATTTGTTACAGTATAAAGTTTTAATCTCACGTCTTAACAAGTTGTTAAGTGTTGGTGACATGAAGAGCTCGGATGTGAGACAGGTATATGATATTGCAATTAATCAGTACTTCTTCGACGCTAAACTTAGTATCATACCGATTATCGAATATAGAAACGAGGATTTAGGTTACAATAAGTTATATTCATCGACTATGTTGTTGGAAAGGGCAGTTATCACTTTAATCAAGAACATCAATAAAGTTTTCGAAAAAGTTCTTTTTTGGAAGGAGCTTTACTATAGCATCAGGCAATTGAATAATGAATTAAAGAAATATGAAGATATTTATGCAGAGAGTACGAATGAAAATCACGAGAATGGGCAAACCATTCGTGAACCCGAAAGCATGGGTATTAATCGAAGAAATACATTCACGATCGACCAATTTCCTGAGAACATTTCAGATGACGAAGGCACCGCAGCCAATTTCTTTAATTTTGGCGGAATGATTGAAAATCGTAAGTCCAAGTATAAGAGGTTACTTATGGTTAAGGCAGAGAAGATCAAGACAATTATGTCATTAAATATTGATATTAAAATGGACCACGAAGTTATTGCGAGCGAAATCTCGAATTTTCTCAAGTTCAAATCAAATTTGATGAGATTTTGCATGAAACAACATACTTTACATCAATTGAGGGGATTACGAAATCGAAAAGTAGAGTTAAAATCGTTATTATTTGATATACAAAAGGTTGAATAGGTTAAGATATCTTTTGGTCGTGTATATATCAAAAGGAACGTTCGAGAAAAGACGCGAAAAAAACTTGTTGTATACGTATTTCGAGTATATATGGAGGCAAAAGCTGTTATCAGAAATTTCCTCTTGATAGATAAAAATAATATATACTAGAAAATGTCGGTCAACAATAAGGATATAGCTTTGTCTGTGATCCACTTCTTAAAGCAGTCTGTTGCAAACAAGGAAATTGCCGAAGATTATGCCGAATCGATGGATGTTGCAATCGACTGTATTGCTGACGCTTTTGAAGTCGACAAGGAATCTGATTCAAGTGTTGTTGCTTCTAAATTTGGTGGTAAGAGCTTGGTTGAGTTGATCAATACTGGTTTATCTGCACCAAAGGCTTCTGCTGCTTCGGTTTCTGAAGATACAGAAGTTGATGCTGCCACCAAGGCTTCTGCCGATGAATTAAAGGCAGCTGGTAACAAGGCCATGGCTGCTAGAGATTTCACCCTTGCTATTTCTAAATACACTGAGGCTATCAAGTTGGATCCTTACAATGTCGTTTACTTGTCCAACAGAGCGGCTGCTTACTCTTCGTCATCTCAACACGAAAAGGCTGTTTCCGATGCTGAAAAGGCTATTGAATTGGATTCATCTTTTGCTAAGGCTTATTCTAGATTGGGATTGGCCAAATACGCCTTGGGTGATGCCAAGGCAGCAATGAATGCATACAAAAGGGGTTTGGATGCCGAAGGTGACAAGAAGTCCGATGCGATGGCTAAGGGATATGAAACTGCCAAACGTAGAGTCGAAGAAGATTTGGAAAAGTCCATCTCGAAGAAGGAAACCAATGAAGATTCTTCTGCTGCTGTTGCCGATGCTGATGCTGGTGCCGGTGCTGGTGCTGGTGCTGGTGCTGGTGGTATGCCAGACTTTTCAAGTATGTTTGGCGGCGGTGGTATGCCAAACATTGCTGAAATGATGAACAACCCTCAAATAATGAAGGCTGCACAAGAAATGATGTCGAATCCAGGGGCTTTGCAAGGATTGATGAACAATCCTGCAGTTCGTCAAATGGCCCAAAATATGGGATTGGGTGGTGAAGACGGCAATGGCCCAGATTTGTCTAACATCATGAACAACCCAATGTTCAACCAATTTATGGGCGGTAGAGGCGGTAACAATGGCGCTTAATTTATTCTGTTACGTAAGTTATGATTTAATTTAATTCTTTACACTGTAATGTTTATACTCTGCGGATAAATTGAGTCGTTTTTTTCGGCACCTCAAAACTATTTAAAGTGATCAAAATCCACCAAAATTGAACGATTAAATAAATTTCGAATTTGATCAAAGAATGTCTGAATACTCGACAGGTGGGTCCACCGAGGACTTGTCGTTGCCCAAGGCTACCGTTCAAAAGATTATTGGCGAAATATTACCTAAAGACATTGCCATTTCGAAAGAAGCTCGCGATGCTATCACCGAGTGTAGCGTAGAGTTTATAATGATGTTATCTACACAATCGAACGATATCGCAGAAAAAGAAGCAAAGAAAACAATCTCATCGGACCATGTCGTCAAAGCTTTGGAAGAACTAGACTTCCACAACTACTTGGAGATTATAAATAAAGTGTTGGATGAGCATAAGGAGTTGCTCAAAGGAAAAGAGAAAAAGAATAACAAATTTCAAAACTCGGGATTAACCGAAGAAGAATTATTGAAACAACAAGAAGAATTGTTCAAGAAGTCGAGAGACCGTTTGAATAGTAACACGGCAAACATCAAATCTGAATGAATCTACTTCTTTAATGAGTCATGATAACTTATTGTACATTACAAATTTGATCTAATCAATTATATATTCTTTATAATATACAGGTCAACCCAATACTAATTCATATACTATAACCAAGATATTGATACCAATCAAAGGCACGCGCAACAACGTCCTCACTGCACTTATTAAATTGATCAATTTTGTCTTTATCGAGCTTTCGTTGTTGGCGTCCAAATTGTATTGATATTGTGCATCATTTGCGCCGTTCAACTTCTTGCTGGTAGATCCCCATCCGATTCGGTTGAGGAATCTATCTTCGCTGAGAACTGCGATACCATTAACTGTGAGTAAAATTACGTAAAATAAGGTGCCTAATCCAAACATGGCATATGTGATGATGTAAAGTTAGTATAGCAAAAAATGTTGAAAGTCGTTATTGAAATGTATTCCACTTAAAATGTAAAAACTAAAATGTAAACTGCAATTTACCTAAACTGAAAATAAACAAATCCTAAACTGCATTCTGAATATATTTTTTGTAACAAATACATTTGGATCAACAAATCAACCAATATCAAATGAACCAAGTATCTCCAAAAAAGCATGGAAAAGGTAGAAAGAAGGATAATATAGAGCAATTCATCAGTAGCCCACAGCTCTTCTTAGAAAACGGTCTTTCACAATTGCGATACCTCATATTGGTTGAAGGCCTTTCAACTCCCCCAACCTACGAATCCTGTCCTTATCGGTCTTATGTATGGGCTATATTATGCCGAGTACCCAATTTACCTACCAACGAGTATCTCGATTTGATAGAACAAGTCCCACTGCGATTGAGACCCGAAACGTACAATAAGATCAAAAATGACACTTTCCGCACGTTGATGCACGATAAACAATTCCATTCGAGAGTTCTGGAGGACCTGCTTATACGTATATTATCATGTATTGCTATAACTACAAATAAAGTTGGGTATGTTCAAGGATTGAACGTACTATTGGCACCAATAAGCTACGCGTGCTACAAGAGCGAGCCACAGGCATTTGCCCTCTTACATAATTTGGTATCACGACAAATCCCTTTGTATATCACGCCCAATTTGGACGGTGTGCATACGGGACTCAGTTTGGTCGATATTGTATTAAAAATTATAGACCCTGTATTAAGTGAGTATCTAGATTCAAAATTCCTTAAGGCCGAGATATATGCTTTTCCTTCGGTTTTAACGTTGTGTGCTTGTACTCCACCATTGAAGCTGGTTCTTAAGTTGTGGGATTTATTGTTTGCTTATGGTACACATATGAATATTTTGTTTATTGTGGCACAACTTATTATGCATCGGGCACAATTGCTCAATTCTCCACAACCAATGAAACTTTTGCGTAATTTTCCCAACTTGGAAGAGAATCGGATTATCAAGCTAAGTCTTAGTTTTATCTCAGAGTTACCAAAACCATTATACGACTTGATCGTGCGACATGGGTATGATGAAACAGTGCCTCAGAAGCTCAAAGAACTCTTTTAAAATATACCATTCTTGTAGTTTTGGGCATCGTAAAAAGCACACAAAACAATGCGGTCATTATAAGATCTGCCTGCCAATTCCATAATCGCTTTGAAAGCCATCAGTTCATCTTCAAACTCAATGAATACTTTCCCCAATCCTGGTTGTGTGAATTGAACTAAACCAGGGGTATATTCATTTGCAGGACGTGGGATCTTTATCGATTTGACTGTTCCGAATTGCGCCGCTTCTTGCTCGATATCATTATATATAAATTTGAAATTGAGATCATCAACCAAATCTTTAGCCGTAACTATATTTATCAATTGTATCACCGTCAGTTTACTGTGTTGTGACACATGTTCGCTTCGAACCATCTTTTTCAACGTGTGAAAATCGATTGCACAGTCTTGTATGTTGAATTTTTCTGGATTTAAGCATGCAAAGAAACATTCCCCGATTTCAGACTTTATATCTGATGCATATTTTTTTATGGTTACTATCGAGTCCTTTGTCGATATTTTTGGGTCGATGTAGAATTCAACAAAAGCTAACCCGACCAGCTCTTTTGTACCGATTTTTCTCAACAATTGGAACCCTTTTACTGGGGCAATTTTTTGCAATTTTTCCAACATTGGAGTCTCTGTCAAATCGGGGTTAATGCGGATCGCAAGTTTTTTTGGATTGTCAACTATCAACTCTTCAATGTCATCTTTAAACTCTTTATATGGAGGTAAGCTTTGTACAATATATTCATTTGGTCTCTCAATTATAAGTTTGACCGTTTTAAAATTGATTTCAGTGTCATCTTCTTTGAACAATTCAACTGGTAATTCAATGCCGTTCAATGCAGAAAAGATAATTGTAGCACAAGTGTTGTTATTGAACTCGATAATCAAGTTTGAGTCGTCGTTTGTTTTGCGCTTCAGTTCAATATTCTGAACGCCAGTTTCGTTGATATCTATCTGCTTTAAGAAATCATTTAAATACTCGACAACTTTCAAGTAATTAAACTTTTCAAAATCAAGATTCTTAACAATTAAAATAGTTGATTGTTTGCTGCTAAGTGGGTCGATTTTTGAAGCTTCATTCAAAATGTCATTAGCATTAGTTAAACGGTCTTTGACCAAACCCTCCAATTTGGTGAAATCAACAGGTCTTGGATAACCAGGCAAAGGAAAAAGCCCCGATAATTTGGCACGTTGTGCGGAAACCTTTTCGAAACCTTTTGGTTTCACGCCCCATCTAGAGTCAATGACCTTGATGTCTTCAAGATTTGACACTGACCCTAATGCCTTCAATTTGGCTTCTAATTTAAAAATCTGTTCTTCGGTAGTTTCGGTAGAAACAGGTGGCTTGACAGTGTAAGAGTCGGCTTTAGGCTGTTTTGGCCTGTACGTTTCTCTTGTCAGTTGAGGCCCCAGTGGTGCCGCTGGTCTTCTATTATCTCTTTGGTATCGACTTCTCAGGTCTGAGTCGTATCGAGAATCATATCGAGAGTCACCATAGTCTCTTCTTCTGTTGTCTCTATGGGGAGACCTTTCTCTATAACTACTATTGTATGAGTTGGATGAAGAATATGAGGAGCCTTTTGGATCGTAAGAATCGTACGAACTTTCGGAATAATATGAAGATTCTGGATAATACCCTCCTTCATATGAACTGCTTTGATAATGGTTAGCAGGTTTGGTCTGAGATGGGGCGATTCTTTCTCTGCCACGATCCCTCAAGTTGTATCCATTTCCAGTCATCTCCCTATCTCTATCCCCACTTCTTCTCGAATAGTTGCCATAACTGGTACCTGAGCGTTCATCTGTTCCTCTGCGGCCTTGCCCATCTCGTATGCTCGAACTAACTCCTTTGGAGTCATATGAGTTCGGGTTACCTTCTCTGCGGCTATTACTATAAGGATTACTACGATCAGACATATTTCAGAATCTATTTGTAGCAAATGTTGGGATTTAAATATTTGAATACTTGATATTTTAAGCTATTTAAAATTTAAATATTTAAAAATTATTGAAGACAGTTTTTTTTTTCGGCCTGCTAAAAAATATTCACTAACAAATAAATATACACACCAGAAATAGAATCTTATCACAATTCATCATGATCTACATCTGGAACGGAAGTAGCGCTGGGTGAAGGAGAAGAGAATTCTTCTTCGTCTTCTTCTTCTTCAAAATCAACACCGGTTGGTTCTGTTTCTTCCGCCTTTTTGGCCTTTTCAGCCTCTTTTAATTTTTGTCTAAGCTCCTTTTGCTTTCTTCTAGTTATTAAGGTTTCTAACTTGGCTTCTAAGGCCTCTAAACGTTGTTTATGCTGTTTTTGGAGCCCCATAACATCAGTTAAGATACCGGCAACGGTTTTGGCAAACTTATCAGTATGTTCAAATAATTCTAATCTAGCGAGTTTGGCAAAATCAGTTTCTGATAATTGCAATAATTCATTCACTTGATACAAATCATCCTTAAACAGGGTCATTGTTTTTTCTATTGAAGCAGAGAAATCTTGACCTTTGCTCAACAAAGTCATCCTTAGTCTATTATTTTCTTTATCGAAATCAAGCGAGTTGTCTAAATAACGTTGTCTAATCTGGCTGATTTCTTCACCATAGGTTAACAAATTGTCTTGAATTGTCATAATAATATCGGAACCATCCTTATACATCTTGCTAATCCCCGAATAAGAGATGTCGACAGAATCCAAGTCAACTGCTTTTTGTAAGATGGTCTTTTTTTCTCTCAATTCATGAAGCTTTGCTTCGATATCAATCAACAGAACGTCATCACTTTCAAATTCAAGCCATTCAACAGCTTGAGATACAAAGCTTGTTTCCTCTGCAATATCGAATTCGGTTTCAATTTTCAGTTCATGGTTTTCAATGAAAGCACGAAGCTCATAGCAAAGCGATTCAAAAACATTCTTAATATGATCAATTTGAACTTTTTCTGCATCCTTTTGGTTTAAATAGTCCAACTTTCCTAAAAGCTTTTCTTTGGTAGTTCTCAAGAAAGGTTTGATACCAGGATAAGTTGGTTTACCTAAAGGAACCGTGACTGCGGTCTGTTTCTTAGTCACTTTAGCAATCAAAGCTTCAGTTCCAGTGGTGTTTGTATTATTACCAGATATAATCGAATCATCTTCGACTTCAGCTTCTTCATCTTCATCCTTCTTTAAAAGTTTGTTCAAAAACCCTTTCTTGACACATTCGATTTCCAATTTAGACAAATCAAACATCTTATTATGATCTAATGTGAAAGTACCAACGATGTTTTTAATCGATTTGGAAGAACATTTCAATTTATCTGCCTTTTTAACTAAATCTTCAACTAAAAACAGCTTAATTTGAGTATCATCTTCATATAAACTGATTTCAACAGAATCACCAGATAATTCACCAATTGTAATTCTGTTTTCCAAGTTAATATGTGAGAATTTATCGAAAACATTGGTTTTTTTGCCATCAATCTCTATAGAATACTTATGATATGATTTATCCACAAGCTGAATATCACTCATTTTTTGAAATTGGGTTTTTAAATTCAATCCAAGTAAAGTGGAACCTAAGGCACAACTTTCATCTGTATTAATTGATTTTGAGATTTTGTCTTCACCAACAAGTATAAGCAATTCTTTTTGAATAAATGGAACTCTGGTCGAACCACCGTTCAAAATGATTGAATTCAACTCGGAGAGTCTAATCTGTTTATCAACGGCATCGAAAATTGGCTTTGTAATTCTTTGCTTTGATTTCTTTAAGATCGATTCAAACTCTTCTCTTGTAACGCTTGATTTGAAGTCTTTATCATCATAGATAGATTCAAGAGAAACTTGAAATTCGTTATTTACAGATAAAACAATCTTTGCCTTTTCTGCTGTTTCCATGAATTTGGCCTGCAATTTGGCATTGATTTTGACACCTGCAAATTTCTCCAAAAACTTATCAACAATGACATCATAAATGGCTTCAGTCATAGCCTTACCACCAAATGTTTCATCGTAACCAATGTTGTTCAATTCCAAAACGATTGAGCCATTTTTAAACGGAGTGAACGAGAACAAAGTAGCCTTGGTTGATCCTGCACCCATATCATACACAATATGATGTTCAGTGATGTCGTTATAATCTTTAGCATGGAACTTTCTATTCGAAACATAGTTAAGGGCGGCCGCCGTACCTTCATCAACTAACCCCAACACATTCGAAAAATGGGCCAAATGAAGTGAGTCCAAGTAGGCACGCTTAGCTTCATGCAGTATAAATGGAGGAACAGTAACAGCAACATCATCAACGAGTGGAATAATCGCATTATGTTCCGATTGTTGCAATTCGTGCAAAGCACGCGATTTAATAGCAGTCAATTGCATTGCCAAAACTTCTTCTATCGAAAATTGGTAAGATTCGTTCTTACCCAAGGATAAATCGACCTTAAGAGCACCATTTCTTGTATCGTCACTTATTAATTTGACACCAAGATGTGATTGCAAATATGTATCGATTTCTTTTTCACCCAATAATTGTTTCAAATCTAAGACACATGACTGTGGGAATCTTGTGCAGAGGGATCCGGTTTGTGACCCATAAACTCTTTCCAAAGAGTCTTTATGTCCAATTGCTCTGATCGAAATTGCAGAAAGGTCCTTCCGCTTGCCTTCATCTGTAAGTACTAATTCAAATGAAACACCGGGAGCCAAAAGAACGGCTTTTGTGAACTGCTGGCCATAGTCGAGACCCAAAATTGCAGCAGCCGCACTTGACACGATAGTTAGAAACAAAATAAAGTGTTTCATTATGTGTTTAAAATGTGGAAATGGTTTATATTCTCCAGTTTTTCAGTTGAGGTGTTCGTTAAAAAGTGGTGAAAACCAAGAAAAAAGATGTTACGTAATATTGATCTGAAAAATGTATCACGCGTAAACACACGTGCTAAATGCATCAAAATTGCAAAATTAGTCAAAACGGGTCCTCCGCGGATCAGCCGTACTTAAGAAATGCAATAAACTAATCACTAACAATGCGTCAGATTACTCAATCTTACTTAATATTTCTTTCCTTATCACTGTAGCTCTTGTTCTCTTTATCTTATTCGTCGCTATCACTGAGTCGTCATGACTCTTTACAAAGTACCTCAAAAATGAACCAAAAAAAAGAAACGCGACTGAAAAAATTTTAAAGCAGAGAATTAAAATATATAAAGACTTGAATCTTTAAAATTTTCTCATTCTAATTTTTTTTTTGGGTTATTTAATATATAACACCCCTTAACTACTACAAAAATGGCTGATGTCGAGAAGATGTACATTTCGTACAATAACGTACACCAATTGTGTCAAGAGTCTGCTGACAAGATCAAAGCATTCAAGCCAGACTTGATCATTGCAATTGGTGGTGGTGGTTTCATCCCAGCTAGAATGTTGCGTTCATTCTTGAAGGAACCTGGTCACCCAAACGTTAGAATCATGGCCATCATCTTGTCTCTTTACGAGGAAATCGATGGTGCAGAACAAGTTGGTACTCAAGTTGTCAGAACTCAATGGATCGACTATCACCAATCCAAGATTGACTTGGTTGGTAAAAATGTTTTGGTTATAGATGAAGTCGATGATACAAGAACCACCTTACATTATGCCGTTTCCGAATTAAAGAAGGATGTCGAAGAACAATGTAAGGCCACTCCTGGTTCTAAGCCAGAAGACACAAAGTTCGGTATCTTTGTCTTGCACGACAAACAAAAACCAAAGAGAGCCGACTTACCTGCTGAGATCATGGAAACCGGTAACTACTTCGCTGCAAGATCGGTTCCAGACGTCTGGATCGCCTACCCATGGGAATCCACTGACATTGTCTACCACACCAAGATGGCCATGGAGCAAGACAATGACGTTTTCTTGCCTTCCACCACTGAGTAGGCAATTAAAATTCAAACCCCCTTCCCCCTTGTATAATATTTAGAATTTTGAATAATCATAGTCTTTTTCCCAAACCTTTATTTAGAATTATCTACGTACTATTAATCGATTTCGATGTAATCGGGACTTCTCGAATGGTTTTTTAAAGGTGGGTGACCTGTGCTTTTTTCTTTCCTCTTTTTGCTTTGTCTTAACGATTGACCCGCTCCGCTAAATGCCGATTCTTGAGTTCTTTCTTGTTCTTCTTTTTCTTCGGGAGTGGGTAACACAACAGGGAAGCCGAAAAACATCTGGTTACGAGGTAAGTTCAATGGAACTGGTGGTGCATCAATATCTAACTCATCAAGGTCAAAATTCCTTTTTGTTTCGTCTACAGCTTTACCCGACACTTTTTGACCAGAACCCTTAAAGCTGGTAGTTGTGTTTGTAGCAGCCTCACCAACGATATTGGCATAGTTTATCGACTTAGCCATTGTTGCCGCACCTGCACTTTTACTGATTGGTTTTATTTCACTTGGTTTAATTACCTGTGGTTTATATTCGGGTTCAACGTATCCCACTGGAGGTGCGAAATCGGTTTCTAAATCTGTCTCAACAACACATATACCCTTGTTCGATGAATCTGGTTTTGCCTCCAAAACTTTGATTCCATATATCGTGTCGTTATAATTAATTTCGATGATATCATCTACCGTCAATGTTGAAAACTTCCTCAATACATTTTCCAAAACCGCTTTTGGATCGGATATATCAAGGAAATCGACCGATTGAGGTTCGATCTTAACAAACAGACCGAGTGGCAAGTCACAATTACTAATTTTAAGCAACATCCCCGGATTAATTTGGAGTGTATTCATCATCCACTGTGGAATATAGACACGTCCTTCTTCGGCAACAAACTCAAGAACACCACTATGGGTGCTCTTTCCAGCAGCCTCGTTATTCAACTCAAAGAGCATTGGATACCTGATATGGAGCATTGTTAACTTATTTAAAGCTGATGGTGGCAAAAAGATCTTACCACCAAAATTGGCATCGTCTTTCCTTATATTGTCGGGCATCATGCTAATTGGGTAACACCTGAAGTAGTCTTCAAACTTGTTATTGGCCGGACTCATCTGAAAGCCGCCTCCAAACATCCCTGTTCCAAATCCAGAAAACATTTTCTATATATATCTTTGCTAAAGAGAATTGTGTACAATTAAATTATTCTGATTTTGCCCTCCCGAAAATCAAGATCAAAGAATAGAAAAAAAAAAGACCCATGCAACAATATTTAACAGACTTCTACATAAAGATTTACCTTTTTTTTAATAAATTTCTATAAAACACACATCTAGTTCTTTTGCTGCTGCGTGATTCTGAGTAATTGATCAATCATTTCGGCTTGTGCATGATCAATGCCACCAAATAAGACCTGGTATTTGCTTGGATCTTGTTGTTGCATCAACACGATTTCGTTGCTGAAAACCTGGAAGACATTGGTATCATCGATTGGAGTCACTTCCAAAGCTTCCAATTCGGCTTCATCAGCCTCATATTCTTCATCGTAATCGTACTCCTCGTAATTGTATCCATCTTCGTCATCATCATCATCTGCATTGGCAGCAGCGGCTTGTCTTGTTTGTTCTTTGTTCAAAATATCATTCTTAGCCTTGATAGCATTAGGTAAAGAACTAACGTTGGATAATAACAAGTCAACAGTTTCACTGATCAAATCTTCTGGAATCAAACTAACTGCTGGACTCTTGAGCAACGCTACACCAGCCAAGATTTGCAATTTACAACCATAAACACTTTGGAAATCATCACTGTGTTTCATCCATAACTTATAGAAACTTGGGATGAATTGCCTTTCATGTAACAATTGCATAGTGATGGAAGGATCAACATACATTGCAGCGAAAAAAACCTTCAATACGGACAAATGATGTAACATATACCCATCAAAAGCATCTTGAGCTTCCAAAGAGCTAAAGATTTCATATAATTCATTCAAAACAGTTGGTAAGATAACAACTACTCGTTGGTTCAATGCTAAAACAGTCAATTCAAGTAATTGGAAAGTACTATCGGCAAAAAGTGGATCAAAAGAATCCGATTTCAACACTTCGAAACAAACTTTTAAAAATGATTGAACAAATGGTGAATCAGTGGTACATTCATTATGAGTGAAACCATAATTAATGATACTTTCGAAAAATGGTTGGAAACTTCCGAAATATTCGTAAGCATATGTATCAAAAGCATCAATGCATGTTTGGAAAAGAGACCACATGGTTGGAGAAACTGCTCTTGTTGAAAGTAGAATCGATTCCAATAACTCAAGAGCTTCGGATAAAAAGGTAACCATCGCATTATCGAGAATAACCTTGATCATTTCCTGAATGATCCCTTCCAAAGAATTAATAACATCGGGTGAAGCAGTCATTGCAATCACAAGTGTTGTTAAAGTGTTTAAAATACCACTTGCTTTATATTCCTTATCTGAATTAATTGTAGAAGTTTCAAGTAATTCAGATGCAACACTTATAAATTGTTCAACCAAACTGGTAGCTAATTGAGTTGCATATGGTTCCAAATTTTTGGCAAATTTTTCAACATATGTTTCCATAATGGTAGTAAGTGAATCACTTTCATAAGTCTTGGACATTTCCAATAAGAAACCCATCAATTGAGGCACCTGGTCTGCAATACGATCAGCAATCACATCTTCTTCAATAAGTGCACAAAGGGCTTGTACAGCAGTTAATTGAATTGGAAATTCGGTCTCATTTCTGAAACAAATAGTAACGGCTTGGAAAATATCATCCAAGATTTTTTCATCGGTATATTTACAAGTAACAATAGATAAAGTATCACAAGCTCTTGCAGTCAACCATGGGAATTTAGATGAAGTTTGTTCCAACAATTCAGGATAAACAAATGTGTGCAAGATTTTCTCAACTTGGCCCTTGACTGGAGAATGCTTGCTCGATAACTTGAGCGAGATTGTCGACAAAATACGGAGTGCACCTTCAGCTTCAAAAGCCAGTTGTATGTCACCTCTGTTTGCAGCTCTGCGGTTGAAAATATCATTAATCAAAGACAATAATGTGTTGATGGTTGCCTTGAACTTGTTTGAAACCAATCTAAAGATGAAATTAATCAGAGCAATATCCGAAGTCGTAGTGTCTGTATTAACATCGAAAAACCTTCTTATATATTCCTCAGATTCATCTTGGTATAATTCTATACTTGTTGGCAGTGCCACCAAAGTTGGCATAATAACATATTTCAAGATTGCATCCAACTTATCCTCGATCAAACTCCAAGCAGGGGTATCAATAAGTTGCTCAAAGAAAGAAATCATATGGTAAAGGGCAGATTCACTCAACCAGACTTGTTTAGCAGACCACAATTCAATGATCTTCCAGTAAGAGTCCAAAATGGTTGGTACAAAGTTGGTCAAAAAATTGGTAACAAACTTATTTTCTTCCTCTTTCTTATTTTTAGTGGCAAACCCACCACCATGCTTGTTCAATAATCTGCTCAAGTTACCAAAACACCACTTGACAGTCTTGATTCTTGGGTGTTGACTTCTTTGTTCAAAGTCATCCTCTTCCAAAACAGCTGCAGGTAATGGTAATGTGATGATTTCCAATTGCAATTGACACCACAAACCTAACTTTCCAGAATCAACCAAGTATGTAGGTAAATAGGTGTAAGTAGCATACTTAAAGATCTTCACAATTAAATACATCAACTCGTCATTGATCTTACTTTCGCCACCAGCTTTTAAATTACCAAGCAACGTTTCCAAAATAGGGAAAAGCTCTGTTGTGATTTCTTCCAAAACAGGGTTCGAACTAACCTTGGCACTATCATAACTTGGCCATCTATAGTTCAATGTATATTTGTTCAAACAAATCAACCCGGTAAAGATATGGTCGATCTCATTTGTGTTTGAAAGTAACGTTTTGATGATTGGAATCAATTCATCCCATTTGTCGTTGTTCAATATATTGGTGAATGCATCGGCTAATTGTGATTTAATTTGGCTGGCTCTATAAGTCTTGACCAAAGTTTCGATTAATTTCTCCTTGATCGAAGGTTTTTCGTTATCGGCAATATATAAGGCGGCATTTGAAACATTACCTTCTGGAGGAGACCAATAGTTGTGAATACGGTTCTTAAAAAGAATGGCGGCCGAAATTTGTACACCTAAAGTAATATCGGATTCGGTGATTAAGTCTAACAAATACGCGGTAAAACCTGGTTGTTGTTCATAAAGACGTAATTGTTCTTCACTGTGTTTTCTTACAGCCTTGTCTGCATCCAAAGTCCCACTAAGGGCATTCAACAAAGTTGGTTTATCCATATTTTATGTGGGGATAGTTTAAAAAAAAGCCAATTTAATTAGGGTCCTTTGTTAATCGTATTTGGTATCACCAGATGCCGAAAAATCCGTTCTAAAAAATTTTCATTATGTGATGGTCCTGTATATAAAGAAGACTACTTTATTATAATTTGATAAGTGTTGAAGCAATTGAGGCAAAGTGGTCTTAGAAGACGAGAATGAGCGATTTGATGAGGTAATATTGTGAAAGTAATGGGTTTATTATTTCATCTATTTGTATATGAATCCAATACATTTCTCGATTATTTGGTAGCGCTGGAAAACGTTTTCTCAATCAAAAGAATCCATCCAAAAAAAGTTTATACCTCATCACTATAATAAATACACCAAATATGACTGAAATTAAAGGTTTTGGTGTCTTACCTGTGCATATACCCGATACTAAGTCAAAGCACTACATATATTATAAGAAACATGATAATAAGAATGATACTCAAGTGCTGAGCAGATCCATATTCTTATGTAATTTGCCTATACAAACGAGCATGAACACTTTGAAAAAGTACTTTCAGAATGTTGCTATAGGGGCTACCATAGAGGCTTTCATACCCAGCTTGCTCACTGATTTTCCTGAGGATGTATGGATCAGTTTGAGTGAGTTGACTACTGATTTGGAAATATCAAAGAACAAGAATATTAATGAAGATGGGGCCAGATTACCCAAAAATTGTGGTGTTGTGACATTCATCGATAAATCTGCATTCCAACTTGCCTTCAACGCATTGAAGAAGTTGTCATCAAATGAGAAGGAATCAAAATGGCCACCAGTCAAAACTGCCACAGCAACCGCCGCTCATTATATTGCACAATTACAGCTGCAAATCTTGGATCCACAAGAGTTATCAAACTCGATATCACAATCCCTTGTCGACTTTGATAGAGCCGAGAAAGAATCATTTGAAAACTTGCAAAGACAAACCCTGTTGGTTGATGAAGATGGATTCACCTTAGTTGTTGGTCCAAATAGAAAGACAAAGGCCGATATCCTTGGAAGACAAAAATTAGCAGCAACCGTTGAAGCCGAAAAGGCCAGTACTAAAATGAAAAAGAAGGAAAAGCAGGATTTTTATAGATTCCAATTGAGACAAAAGAAGAAGGAAGAAATGAATGATTTATTGCAAAAGTTCAAGATGGATCAAGAAAGAGTCAAGGTTATGAAGGAAAAGAAAAGATTTAGACCTTATTAAGTGTGTTTGATTGGCAGAGACCAGCTAAAGATTCAAAAAGACTTTCAAAACCTTGTAAAGCAATTGGTTCATTTAATGATGGTATTTTATTCAATTTATAGACATTTATATAGTTTCTAATTTAATCTATTTATTCAAAAATTTATTTTACTCGCATTTGTTCAAATGTAAACCCACTTTTTTGTGTAAAAATGACTATTAAAGTTGTCAAAATAAAAAAATGGCAATTAAGGAAGATAATTTCGATATAAATGAGCAAGTACTTGAGAGTCTAAAGTTGAATTACTCAAACGATGCGTTTCCCGAAGATCCAACTAGTTTCGAAGTTTTGTCCACAATTCGATATGATCCGAATTTATCACCTCATTCAAAGATCGAAGAAAGTTTCTTTCTACTTCAAGAACATTATAACCGTCTAGTTTTCACCTTGAACTATTTTGCATTACAGTTTGAAAAAGAGCTTGATTTTGAAATAACTTATGAGTATTTATTAGCAAAGTTGACTGAAGCAGTTAAAAATTCTCAAAAGCCTTTGAACGAACCATACAAGATTCGTCTTTTGGTCAAATTAGACGGCACCGTTCGTCTTGAAGTCCATGACACCGCACCAAGAGCAAACTTACTAGATGGCTTGCTTGAAGATGATCAATATGACGAGTGGCATGTATATATTGACAAGCAAACTTCGTTAATCTCGCCATTTACATCGTTTAAAACGACAAACAGAAAAGTCTATTCAAATGCAAGAGAAAGATCTTTACCCGGAATTAAACCCGGCAAGGAGGAGGTGATACTTTTGAACAGCCAGGACAATGTAATGGAAGGCTCTATCACAAATGTTGCTGTCCGTGAAGGTGATAAATGGGTGACTCCCCAACTCAGTTCTGGCTGTTTATGTGGTGTGATGAGACATTTCTTACTTCGCAAAGGTTTGATACAGGAAAAGATGATTCTGAAGAGTCAATTACAGATTGGTGCTGATATTCTTCTATTTAATGGTGTAATGGGGGTTGTAAAAGGTAAAGTTGTTGGTTAAGTTCGCAACTATAAAGTGTTTTAATATCTTATTTTACCTTACGGCTTTTTTCTAGTCTTTATGGCCTAATATATATAAAATGTCTCTTAAAGAGTCACTATTCAAACTGCTTGGAGCCAACTGCTTCACACGAGGCTTTGCATTCCATGCAATTCCAAAACCACCGGCAGACATCATAGGTAAATCGTTGGCACCATCTCCAACAGCTACAGCGTGCATTGGATCAATACCATGTTTCGATGCAATCTGCAACAACAATTCTGCTTTTTTATCACCATTCACTATTGGGCCAATTGTTGTACCATCTAATTTCTGTGTTTCTGGGTCGACACCCAACTTGTTGGCATATGCATAGTCTAAACCGAGCTGTTCCTTAATATATTCGGCTAATTGGATAAATCCACCTGAACAAACAGCCATTATGACACCTTGTGCCTTCAAATGTTGGCACAATTCCTTTGCACCTTTGGTTATTTTGATCTTGTCCTTTAACTCGTCCCATAATTTGGAAGAGTCGATCCCCTTTAACAAAAGAACACGTTCTTGTAAACTTTGATTAAAGTCTAATTCGCCATTCATGGCCTTTTCGGTTATTTTTGTTACTTCGTCTTCAATATCGGCATATGCTGCAATTAATTCAATCACTTCTTGGTAAATCAATGTAGAATCCATGTCGAAAACAAACAACTTCTTTTCTTTTCTGTCTTTGTTTCTTTGCAAAATAAGATCAAATCCAGCTTGTTCGTTGCTGAAACTCTTTACTTTATCTAAGAGGAAATCATATGAGTTGGAAGTTGAAGTGAATAAGTAGTCTGTCGATCTCTTTGACAAAATTTCAGTCGTAAACTCTGGAACCGACAAAGAATTCCTAATAAAGTAAGCAACCGATATATTTGTGGATTCAGAAACTGAATTGGTATGAGATATCACGGTTAAAGCGTAATATGTGGACATGTTTTATTTGCACAGATTCTTCTGATTGTAGATGATTTTGAGTCATAAATGAAAAAAAAAATCTCGAAAACGTTTTTAATTTTTGATCGATTTTTTCGCTACGTCTAATTTGAATTAGAATTTTGCAATCATTTAATTTAAAATAAAATTTCATATATCGAACCCCATGAATACTTGAAGTGTAAAATATACACAATCATGATATTTACAGTGAATAAACTCTTTTAGAGCTTTTTTATATAATTTGATACTTGTCGTTTTCATTTTACCATAATTGTCTAAAAATTTATCAAAAATCTAAATAAATAATTCTTTATATATTGTCTTGAGCTTCATCTTGCTCCAACCTTAAATCAAATTCACTCAAACCAATACCACCACCTAATTTAGCAAAGTTCGACATGTAATTGTTATGCTTACGGTCGGCCATTTTGTTCATCTCGGGCCAATAAACATCATGAATGTATTCAAAGTCAAGACCACCATTGAATTCCTTATCCAATTGTTCTCTTGGTACAAAGTTCTCGAATGGCTGGTCATAGATTGTTTTCAGTCTTGTGTATGGGTCTATGAAAGGTCCTACCACTTTAAAGAATGTATAACCAATCCATGGAATATTCGTGAAAAGACCCCTACCTAATCTTTCTGGATAATGATTCTGCAATATGTGCAAAACTTGTTTTGAAATTGAAATCGAAGGAAACTTTGGAGGCGATAAGTTCATTTCTTTTGGAGCACCTTTGAAATCGGTCAATAATGCAAGTGAATCTTGGCCTGGTGGCATGAATTGTATGACTCTTTCCAACATGAATACCAAAAACTGCACTTGCTTGATCAGGGCAGCCGTGTTTTGATAACCATTACGCAAATAGAGACATGGCCTATTGTCATTATCGTAACCGATAATAAGATGCTTACCAGTTTCGTTTTCAACAGCGACTAAATCAGCAGTCAATAGTTTTTTAGGATCGGTATGACCAGGGATGTTGACAACACCAAAAGTTCTTCTCCATATAATACTTTCCTCTATACGTCTAATGGCAGCATCTACTTTCCACTTGGTGGCTCTAAGGTATCTCAAAAAACATTCCTTGGATAACCATGCAATCTCTTCTTCTAATATTGGGTGAGTCGGGGCACCTGCTTGATCATTAACAGGTATATCCTTTTTAATATATTTTTCAAAGTACTTGATACATTCGTCATATTTTGCTTGTTGTTCCTCGGTAAGGTCAAATTCTTGTCTCTTCAAAGGATTGACTGGTTTATCGAATGGTACATAGCATTTAACAAGATTTTTTTTTTTCGAGCTGCTACTTGAAACTTTTGAAGAAATCGAACTAGATTCCGATGGTAAATCTTCAGTTTCTTTGTTCTTACGGAAGAAGTTCATTATTAATTTGATAATCTATTTTTTTGAAAATACCAATTCTTTGAAATCTCAGTATTTTAAAGGTTTTTTGTTTACAAGTTTTTTTTTCTGTATGTTTATTAATTATTTGGTAAATCTTTTTCTAGAATGTGCTTATAGTCGGGAATAATTTAGTAATTTCGAAAAACAAATTGCAAATCCGATAAAATTGTTAAATCACAAAAAGCCACTTTATAATTTAAGTCAAACAATTCGAATGTCTTCGATTGTAGTTAGCAACTCAAGTATCTCGACAGAGTCACCTGTCACTCAAGAATACGTGATACAATTGATCACTGAATACTTCCATTCAATTAATCAAGAATATCTATCAATATCAACCAATGAATTAATGAATACTGTATTACTTCCACAGTTGCAGAAGAAATCTTCCAAGCATAAGTTTTTGGTCCAGGTGACAACTTTATCCCAGAAAGCGGGAGATACAAGTGATTTGCATATTTCATCGCAATTTGGTGCTGTATGGGACGCCGTTAAAGATGGTTATATCTCAATCAAGGCTACAGTAGATGAAACTCATTACATTTTGATTTCTGTATTTTGGTTATTGTGTTAAATTTATATCGTATCAAGAAGATTGTATAAAGTTTCTAACTTGTCGTTGAAATCAGTCAACATTTCGGTGTTCCCTTTAAGGCTGGAAAGATGTTTATTAACAAGTTCGAGCACCTCTTTTATTTCTTCATCGTCAGCATTGTCAAATTTTCTTTTAGTCAACTTTTCCTCCATCAATTTGATATCTTCTTTACTTGGATCATCACTTATATTCATTTGATTTTTCTTGGTCTGAATTTCTTTCCTCATCTTCCCAATATCAGCTTTGACAGTTTTCGAAAACTCTTTTAAGTAATTCGAATCCAGTTCATATATCACATTCAATTCATTGTAGTGCTTTTTCAAATCGTTCAATTGTTTAAGTTCAGCCAGTAAATAAGTTTCTAAGAATCGTTTGCGTCTAAATATTTGATCAAAGTTAAGAATGTCTTGTGTAGAGGAGACAGATGCAGGAGGGGGTATTTTGGTCACTTTCATTCTGGATTTAAACGAATCAGGATTCATCTCATTAACCCAGGCATCGTTAAGTATTGTTTGAGCGGTTTGAAGCTTTCGTGGTTGAGACGCATAACGCTCGATTGCTCTATTCAAACTCATGTGTAAGATCCTATCTATTGACCCCATTGAGGATTCATCAAGCGGTTCCCACCATTTATCGATAATTTTACCTGGAACTCGTCTTTTGGTTGAAGTTTTGGTCATTGGCTCGTACTCAAAGTCATTAAAACGTTTACGAGGTATGCACTTTTCTGGTACAGGGGTCACCTCTTGACCAATCCCGCTTTCGTTTTCGCCTCTCTCTGCCTCTTGTAAATCAGGTTGAGCGATCTGGCCTTCGTTTTCGTCGCTCTCAGACTCTTGCACATTAGGCTGAGCAATCTCGTTTTCGTCTTTGTCTCTCTCAGACTCTTGCACATTAGGTTGTGCGATCTCATTTTCGTCTTCGTCTCTCTCTGACACTTGGACATTAGGTTGAGCAATCTCAGTCTCATCTTCGTCTCTATCTGACTCCGGTATGATTGGTTGAGAGATCTCGTCTTCTTCTTCACCTCTTTCTGGCTTACCTATGAATACTTGAGTATTATCTTGATCTTTTTGATCGTCTCCTTGTTCTGGAATGTTTATTTGATCGCTGCTTTCGCGGTCATTTTGAACTTCCCGTATGCTTATTCTAGAGTTATCTTCTTCTTCGTCCTTACTGCCAACTGACTCCCGGGTATGTAATTGATCTGTACTATGAGTTTTTTTATTTAATTCTTCAGTTTCCAGTTCAGTATTTCCTTGATCGTCTTTATCAGAGCTATCTTCTTCCTGTGTGTTCACTTGAAAAGTAATTTGATCGTTTTGAGGATTATCCTCAGTTTCTGTGCGTATCTGATCTTCTTCATTGGTATTACTTTCTTTTGAAGTGATTGTTTGAGGATTGAATTCATCACTTCCATCAATATTCTCTGATTTCTTGATTAAGGGTGTGCTACGAACACCTTCACCATCATTCTCTACTTCTGTATCAGATTGAATATGTTCTTGATTTTCTTCGATCTTCTTGTCTTTCCTTATATTGTTTTGAAAGCTCTCCTGTTCTTTCTGGTTGCTATCATCGAGGTTTGTGTATACTTCAGAAGTTTCTTCATTGTTTTCATTGACTTCCTCTCCTTCTGGCACTTCCTTTTGAATATTGTCTCGATAATCTTCTTCAATCAGTTCTGTTGCTGCGTTCACTTGAGTATCATCGTTTTCAATTTTATTGACAATTCTTGTTTCTGAGTTTTGAGTATCATCTTCATCATTTTCATCATTTTTTTCTAATTCTGTTTGTGCTACAGTACTCTCTTGATCATTTTCGTTGACACCTATTGATTCCGTATTTAATTGAATATTTTCTTGACTATTTTCATTGGTATTCCCGTGGGTACTCTGCTGGTCAATTTCACTGTTGTTCTGCAATTCTGACTTTGATTGAACATCTTCTTGATAATTTGTATTGCTATTTTCTTGAGTAGAGTCTTGATAGTTTCCACTGTTGTTTTCTACGTCTGTGTTTAATTCAATATCTTGATTATTTTCAGTAGCATTATCCGCTTCTATGTTTGATTTGGTATTCTCCTCAGTAGTTAGTGTTTCGGGTACCTTATCTAGATCATCTTGCGATTCTTGCTTTATTATTGTTCTGTCTAGATCATCCATTTGGGTATCGACTTGGGTTGGGATTTCTTTATGAGGTTCTTCAGTTACAGGCACTTGCGTAGATGACGCAAGCACCAGATTATTGTTTTCATCTGATTCTATCTTCACTTTTGTGTCCCCATATTTCTGCAGAAGCCTTTTGCTTCTTCTCATCATAATAATTCTTGTTGTTGTCTTATCTGATTATCGTTTTTCTTTTGATTTTCTGATCTACATGAGACCAATTTTCTCCGGTTGACGTAATTTTATTTTTACACAAAAATATGAGAAAACGGTAGTTTATTAAGCGATATTTCATTCTTCATACAAGCTTTTGTTCGATATTGAAGATATAATGGTCTTAGAAGCAATGGGTACTGATTGAACATGATGGCAAGAAAATGAGGATTAAGGTCCTCGATGGTGACAGTCACTATTTAATTGTTACATGCCCGGATAAAGAAGGTCTTTCAATCAAACTTGTTCTCGTTTAGAAAATCTGATGTATCAATCGCTTTAAATATATGATGTTGGTACTTCTAAAAACTTGCGTGTTACGTTAAACATTTCACCTTTGTACTTCTAAGCAATAAAATGAATTACCTCAAAATTATCATCAGATTCCTATCGGCTAATGATATTACAATTTAATTCAACTGTACTTCAAAAAAGCTCTTTATCTATATTTACCTGAAAGTACTTTCTTTCGACTTCAAAGTATCATCATTTTTTGCAGCTTTATCGAAAATCGATTTTTTCGTTTTACTAAAAAAAAGATTAAACTAAATAAAAAAAAAAAAGAAATAATCCAGTATTTTCAAATCAAGGGATGGTTTCACAAGCATGGATCCGTGGTCCCGTTTGTGGCATCGATAACTGTCAATCGCGCCACTACCGTACCACTGACGGGATGACCATATGTCGTTACGGTCATGTCGTGGAGGGTGAGTTCGAGTTTAACGATGAAGATGAGATGATGGGGCTGTCGATGCCTACACGTAGACTTCAAGGTGTTCAAATAAGTGAGAGTGGTCGTCTTACACTGGCATCAAAGTCTCAAGTACAAAACCATATTGCTACTACTAAATTATACGGTTCCGAAGGGCGAGTGCTATATCACCGCTGTCTTCAGATTTTGCTTAAAAAGACAACGCTGGCAGTTATCGACGAGTATTTTCCGGGGACCATTAAAACAGACTTGATAAATTTGGTCAAAATCAACTGGTCGCGCATTTTAAGCTTGTATTACGGAGAAGAAAAGAACACTTCAGATTTGTTAAGCCCTGTTAAGAGGGAGCTTAACACGAATGATGTGATTTCAGTAGTATATGTATCAGTTTTACAACTTCGGTACCATCCATTATATTTGCATCAAGTACTAGACGGGCTCAAGCTGGGTGCGATTCCATATATTAAGTGTATGCATCTAGTTCCAAAGCTGATGCTCGATCAACTTTCGCTGAATTACCTCAATTATCTTCAGCCATATAAGTTGCCGCTCTATAATCAATTGTACGAGCATATAGCTACAAACTTTACACGTATTCTGCAGGATAACTTATCATATCAAATTCCAATCAACTATTATTATCTGTTCATATTCAAGTTGTTTTCAGAGCTGCTTATTTTACCGAATGCTCTAGACTTATTTTGCCTCTTGATGAGCCTAATTCTGAGAATAGGTATCACACGATTTGAAATTAATAAGAATTATAAACAAACGCATAAATTCCCAGAGATCCAGATTTTGGGAATGGTTGTTTTCATTGTCAAATTCAATTTTTTACAATTGACTCAGATTGGAGCATCACAATGGATCGACAAACTTGTTGAATATGAGCTCAATAATGAATATACAAACTACCTCAATTTAGATTATAACGAGTTACTCGATTGGTCAAATGAAAAAATAGATAAATACTGCGATTGGATATATGATCATATAATCCCAAAAAAAAATCAAAGCATAAATGAAGATTTATCAATGACTTCCAAAAGATTATTTCAAATATTCAACCTTGATGATACAACAGAAGAACCACCCGAGAAAAAGGTCAAGGTAGATATTAATCAGGATGATGATCCGGTCGATCTTTCGATAAACCAAGTGCTTCTCAATATGGCAACAAAAGAGGATAGAAATAACGAAAAAAACGCTACAATCGCCGACGTTGAAGAGAAGTTGTATTCCAAGTTCACGGAGATGTTTGGTATTACGCGAGAAGTGCTTCTTAGAAGTTGTTTGGATTTTGAAACCGAAGTGAAAAAAAAGCTTGGAATTTAATAGAATGTATATATATAATAGGAACCAGAATTTATAGATCGTGGGAACAACTAATTAAATGGAATGTACAGATCATAGCACTCGGTGATAAAAGTATTAGCGAAAATTTTCATTGATTTTTGCAATAGCCTAGGAACCGGGTTTAATTTTTCACCGTTTTTTCTTTTTTTTTTAGCCTCTGGAGTTTAAGACATGGAGATTAAAATTCTGGGGTTAGCTTTTTTTTTTTCTTAGTCAGCTGAAGATGATTCCGGGGTAATCGCTTTCCCATCTTGGATTTTTGACTTTGTATAGAAAAATTAATATTTTCTAGATTTCATATACTTATAAATCATACTATGTTACATTTACTTCTTTTAGTAATCTTAAAATAATTCTGGGGTAGAAATACCCTCAGCTCTCTTACTCCTATATGGTTAACTGGAAATGGAGTTAAGTGTGCGGCCAACATTCGGGTTTGTGTATGTGAAATCCTTAATATAAATCATCGGCCTTAAGAATGAACCTTATATCCACCTCTTTTGTGACCATTTACAACCAGTGGGGATATATCATACGGTTTATGCAAGTTTAAATGTTGGCTCCGGGGTTTAGCATTTTATCTCACGTGCTTGGTAGACCCCTCTTGTTTTGTGTTAGGCTTTGATTATGCGGTACGCAGGTATGTTTTTTTCTGTAACTTATCTTACCCGATTTTAAGCGGTACGGATCTTAATTGTTCGGAGCGAAAGCCCGCGTTTATGCATTAGTTCGGTGTTTGGTGCTATTTAGTACTTTTCCATTTTAAAGCACAAAAGTTTACTCCATTTGGTCAAGCTTTCCCCTCCTTCGATGGGGGAATTCCTTAACCCCAATGATACTCATCTTGAAACTATATAAAGGGTGAAGAATTTCATCATTTGAAAGTCTTTTTGAACATCCATTGATTCTCAATTATCTATACTACAACAATGTTTAAAATTGCTGCCTCCAAAACTCTTCCAAGCGCATCTGCAAGTTACGCTTCCAGACTCTTGTCTCTTTCTACAAAGATCAGATTACCACATGGTATAGAATATGAACAACCAACTGGTTTATTTATTAATAACGAATTCATCAAATCAAAGGCTGGTAACACCATTCAAGTGATTTCACCATCTACCGAAGAAGAAATTACCCATGTTTACGAAGCTCAAGCAGAAGATGTTGATTACGCTGTCGAAGTTGCTTCTAGGACTTTCCACGATTCTGATTGGTCAAAGGCTGACCCAATGCAAAGACAAAGAGCTCTTATCAAATTGGCTGATTTGATGGAACGTGATTTGGAAATCTTGGCTGGTATTGAATCCTTGGACAATGGTAAGTCTCTTCTTCATTCGCGTGGTGATGTTCAATTAAGTGCCAATTATTTCAGATCTTGTGCTGGCTGGGCTGACAAGATCACTGGTAATGTCATTGAAACTGGTAGCGAATACTTTAACTACACCAGAAGAGAACCAATCGGTGTCTGTGGTCAAATTATTCCATGGAACTTTCCATTATTGATGGCTTCTTGGAAATTAGGTCCTGTTTTGGCAACTGGTTGTACCACTGTTTTGAAGTCTGCTGAATCTACTCCATTATCTGCTTTATACTTGGCTGGTTTGATCAAGGAAGCAGGTGTTCCAGCCGGTGTTGTCAACGTTGTTTCTGGTTACGGTAAGACTGCTGGTAACCATATTGCTGCTCATCCAAAGATTAAGAAGGTTGCCTTCACTGGTTCTACCGCTATTGGTAGACATGTCATGAAGACTGCTGCCGAATCTAATTTGAAGAAGGTCACTTTGGAATTAGGTGGTAAATCTGCAAGTCTTGTTTTCAACGACTGTGATGTACCAAAGACCGTTCAAAACTTGGTTACAAGTATTTACTATAACTCTGGTGAAGTTTGTGCCGCTGGTTCCAGAATCTATGTCCAAGAAGGTATTTATGATAAAATTGTTGCTGAATTCAAGAAGGCTTCTGAAGAAGTCAAGGTTGGTTCTCCATTCGAAGAAGGTATTTACATGGGTGCTCAAGCTTCAAAGGTTCAAATGGACAAGATTTTGCAATACATTGAAATTGGTAAGACTGAAGGTGCTTCTATTGTCTCTGGTGGTGAAAGAATCGGTTCTAAGGGTTACTTTATTAAACCAACTATTTTCAGCGATGTTACCGAAGAAATGAGAATTGTTAAGGAAGAAATCTTTGGTCCTGTTGTTACTATTACTAAGTTTAAGACTGTCGATGAAGCTATTGAATTGGCCAATGCCTCTGAATATGGTTTGGCTGCTGGTGTTTACACTGAAGATGCTAACAAGGCTATCAGTGTTTCTAACAGACTCGAGGCTGGTACCGTCTGGGTCAACACTCACAACGATTTCCACCCAATGGTTCCATTTGGTGGTTACAAGCAATCTGGTATTGGTAGAGAAATGGGTGCTGAAGCTTTGGACAACTACACTCAAGTCAAGGCTGTCAGAATGACCCTTGCTAAGGAAAACTAAATTTCATCTCTGGAAGTGTATATTTATCGTATTGTTTAATGATTATAACCATGTTTTAATTTTAGAAATGTAGTCTGTCTTAAATAAATTTGACGTGCATAATGATTTTACGATAAAGGTAATTATTAAATGATTATATAAGCAACAATATTTATTGATTAATTTCATCACGTGTTCTAGGCGCGCTTAGGGCACCAACCCTTATCCGAAATTAAAAGTGTTTATAATACCTGCACATAAACGATACTTCTTTAAAATACACGTGCCAAAAAAGAAAAAGAGCGCTCAATTTATATACACGAAATAGTCACGTGCGAAATCTTTGAAATTGAAAGAAAATTTCACTATCAATTTTTCGCTCTCACAAAGAGTCTGGGAAAATTTTCCAGCTTTGAAAAAATTTTAATAAAAAAATTCTTCTTGTTTAAAAGAGTTTTAGTCTTATAATACCACCACCATAGAAATATCATCAAGATGGTATGTTAAATTACATGACCTAAGAAACGTTATTATACAAAGATGCAATATTGATAAAAGGAATTAGTGAAATGAAAGATTAGACAGATAAAGAACCAGTTGACCAATGCTTTTATATCATCGTTGAAAATGAAAAATAGATCAAACGTAAAGAGTGAAACGAAGTGTAAATGATATAAACAATGTTGAAATGAATGATAACGATATATCCGGATCAAGAATGTTATACTAACAATATTTAGAGTGACGCCGTTACTATTAGAACTCGTAAGGTTATTTCCAACCCATTGTTGGCCAGAAAGCAATTCGTCATTGACGTCTTGCACCCAAACAGAGCTAACGTCTCCAAGGATGAATTGCGTGACAAGTTGGCTGAAATCTACAAGGCTGAAAAGGATGCCGTTTCTGTCTTTGGTTTCAGAACCCAATTCGGTGGTGGCAAGTCCACTGGTTTCGGTTTGGTTTACCAATCCGCTGCTGATGCCAAGAGATTCGAACCAGCCTACAGATTGGTTAGATACGGTTTGGCCACTAAGGTTGAAAAGGCTTCCAGACAACAAAGAAAGCAAAAGAAGAACAGAGAAAAGAAGATCTTTGGTACTCAAAAGAGAGCTGCCAAGAAGGCTGCTAGAAGAAACGCTGATTAAGTGTGACCAATCCTCCATCGACTTATCATTCATTACCTTCTATCACTGTGTAACTCTTCTTCATCTCCCTTCTATCGCTGTTTACTAATGTCTTTTATGTCTATAGTTGGAGTGTAGTGGTTGAATTGTAATTTATTTTGGTTAATAAAAATTGTACGAAATTTAAAATGTAGACTTGAATTAAGGTTTTAAAAATGAATAAATAAAGTCATCGAATTTATGGAAAAAAAATGTATATAATTTAAGTTGAAAACATGTCAGAGCGTAAAGCTATCAATAAATATTATCCACCCGATTATGATCCAAGCCTTGTGCCCAAAATTCCGCGTAAAAAGAATGCCAGTGGTAATCATGTTATCAAGATCCGGATGATGGCACCTTATTCGATGCGATGTCTTGCTTGTAATGAATACATTGCTCAAAGACGTTCTTTTAACGCCAAAAAAGAGACTTTACCCGAAACTTACTTGAATACAAAGATTATAAGGTTCCATATCACATGTCCTGTATGTAATAATGCAATTACATTCAAGACAAACCCTCAAACTGCCGGTTATTTACCTGAAACGGGTGCTGTGAGGAACTATGAGTCGACTGCTACAACCGGTGCTGGCGCCAGGTTACCCGGAACTAAATCCAAAGTTGAAGACGAACTGGAGGACCAAATACTAGAAAGATTGGCCAAAGAAGAAGAAGAAAACCAATCATATCAACTTCTTAAAGAAAAACGTAAAAAGAACCCATTTTGGAACCAGACAACTAATACTGGTGATGTCTATGAAAATTTACTGGAAAAATTGCAACAGCAGCAGAAACAGCAGAAAGTTGACGAATATTTGGAAACATTGCGTCTGAAGGATACACAGTTTAAAGAGTTGGGTGGTCAGGATGCATTGATAGAAAAAGTCAAGCAAAAGTTAGAGGGAGAAAAAACAGCAGACAACCAGATAAAAAGGAAAGAAGAACTAGAAATTAATATGGATCCAAAGATAAATGTAAAGAAACATAAGCCAGAGATTAAAAAAAATAACGAATTTACCATTAGTGGAAAGATTTTGGTCAAGCAAAAAAAGCCAATAAAAGAGGTCAAACAAGTTATTTCGGGTTATTCCTCAGACTCTTCTGACGAATAGCTACATATATTCTCGATTTATTTATTCAATTGTTATATTCAAAATCGGTCAATGTCCCTACAGGCATCGCAGGTGGATCAACTGTGATTTGGTAATTTCTCTGTATGTCCACCAATTCGTTTATCAACTGGTTTACCAGCTTCAGGTCCATATCCTTACGGCACAAGCAGATACCTCTCACATATTCAACAGAACAATAATAGAATGTGGGCAAAATCTCGTTCTCCCACATCTGGGGTATAAATTGGAGTGGGTTCTCACAAGTGGCCAAATCTGCTAAGAACTCAAGCGCACTTAGTGATTGGAAAAGATATTCACGATCCTTACGCGTAAGTAAAGGTTCTAGTCCACCATAAAAGATAGTTGCATCACGGGTGACAGCTTCACTAAAAGACTTGTACTTTTTAACAGTCGTTGGATCGATCTTATTGGCTCCGCCTTGTAAAATATTGGTAAACCCAATACGTATATATGCTGAAATAAAAGTATCGAGCAAAACATTGAAAGTTACTTGATATATATCGTAGGAAGTATAGCTTCTAATTTCTTCCATATATTCACCAATGGTCTCGACACATTTATGTGCCATGCGTGGTTCATCTTGATTTGATGGCTTCTTATCTTCGTACCATGATTTGGTGAATGCGCCCGAAAGAGCCGGGTATAAATCGTTGACTATGATATCAACAATATACCTTACAATTTGTGATATTATCTCGGTACTTGGGTTCAAAGTGTCTTCAAACAGTTTTTCGATTCGAGAGTGATAGTTGGCATGAACCTTTTCCTTATAGTTGGGCAAGAACTTATCTTGCAAACGGTCGGTTGTGATCTCATAAGTATTACCCAAAGCAGCTAAATATTCAACAAGCCCTTTTCTAGATACCGCATCCAATTCTTCAGGTGTCATATTCTCGATATCCAATTCGGCATCTTCTGGTTTACGACGCTTAAATAACCTTTTCATTGCACTTTGATGTACCAAATACTTTTCATTACTATAACACATCAAGTACCTTTCGAATTCTTCTTCAATTATAGTACGGTAATTCTCGATACTGCGGTTGTATGCGCGCGACCAATTTTCAATCACTCCAACCAAGATTTTTGAATAGCCCGAATCTGCAGCAACATCGGCCTGTTCTTTAAGCATCAGCAAGGGAATCTTGAAATCGGGTAATACATAAACATCAGTATCGATTTCTAACATTATAACCTGATCGTTGGCATCGTAATCTTCAAAAACTTGATGATAATTGTACATATCAGGTGGAGCAGCTCTTTCTTTGAAAGTAATAGTTTCCAGTTCGATCAAGTTCTTATTCCATTCTTCCATTTTGCTCACTATGACCTTGAGGTAGTCTTCAAGTACCACGTTCTTCAAATCTTCGCCAATAATACTCTTTTGCTCAGCTTTTTTCTTTTGTTTCTTCGAAGTATTGTCATCCGGTGAAAGCAGTTGTATAAATTTGCTGTAATGAGAATCATACGACAAGATCCTAAGCAAATCCTCCGCAGGTGGATCTGTCTTGATAACTCCCATTGTAAATTTGTGAAGCTGGTTGTAGTAAACTTGTTGAATAAAAAGATCGATTTCCCACTCTTCGGGAAAAAGCGAGCCAAATCTTTCAGTAACGAATAAAAGTTCATCTTCCAACCAGTCCAAATTATCAAACACCAACATCTTATCGTGGGAGAAATGGTCAACACACTGGTCGAAAGTATCTACCAAGCACTCTTCCAATTTATCGTTGAAGAACTTTTTGTAGTTTCTACGCCCTTTTCTAAAGATACCATAGTTTATTGTCTTCAAATCTGTTTGACCCAAACCTAGCATATCGATCAAAGTACACTTCAAGTCAGCATTCTGTTCAAACTCAATGATTTTGACCACCTTAAAAGCCATCTCTAAGTTTCCCTCCTTCACTGCTTCGGTAAGACTAGTTATCAGCTCACTTAACAACTCATCAAAAAGACGAATACTCTTCTTCATGGGCGCCACAATACGATAAACAATCGACTTCAAATCATCCAGTAATTCGCTAGCCCCAAATTGTAAATAGTCGTCGAAATTACGGGCCTGATTCAACTTGTAGTGGATAACCAATATTTCCAGCAATGGATATGTCAAATCGTTCTTTATCCGATCCAACTCTTGTTCAATTTCAACATTAAGGGATTCCAAATAAGACTTGAAATTGGCGATATCAGTATATAATTGCGATACCAGCAGTAAGAACTGATTCATATTGGTCATTGTACGTATTGTGGTGTGGTCTTTAATATTGGTGACCAGTTCATCGTGGGCTTGGTTCAAGCGAGCTATATTACCCTTTATCAGCTGTAGTTTTGTCGCAGCCATGCTCAATTGCGATAAATTCGCCATGATCGAGTCGATCTGGAGTGTTGTTGTCAGACTGAGCTTGTTATCGACCGAGGCTTTTTCCTTGGCAAATTGTTGTCTCAAAGAGGCGACCTTGACCAAGTCTTCTTCAACTTTAAGGAGTCCTGCTATCTTTGATAGCGCAATGTCGCTCATATTGAAGCTTCTCTATATGCAATTGGCTTGATTTGGTATCGTTCTGTTTTTGGCTTTTTTTTTGTTGATACTTGAGCGTTTGCGCTACCAAAAATATAAAGGTCAATTTAACTACACTTTCTACGACGTCTTTCATTCATTACTAAAGTTTTTTATTGAAAAAGGTCTCTTTATCAATTTCCACTGCCTCTCTTTTGGAACCTTCTTCCACCTCCAGTGGTGTGATTGTCCCCACCGTAGTGAGTGTTGTTATACTGGGCATTTCCGACAACTGGAGAACCACCACTCGCACTTTCGGCACCACCGCTACTGCTTCCACTACTGGCTGTGTATCCACCTGGTGGCGGCATAAGTCCTGCGGGAGGCATAAATTGCTCTGCTCCACTGGGGCTGTACATCATTGGTGGCTGGCCAGGAAACTGGTGTTGCTGTTGGTACATCATAGCAGCATGGAACTGCTGTTGCTGTTGTTGGAAATGAGCAGCCATAACCGCTGCTGCTTGCTGTTGTTGCTGCAGATGGTGGTTTCCTTGGTGGCCGTGGTGGTTGTGGTGTTGGTTGTGACTCGGATACTGCTGCTGTTGGTGTTGCTGATGTGGGGACATAGGAAACTTACTTCCACCGTTATGGTGGGGTGGAGGACCGCCAGGGTACCCGCTCGGTATAGGAGCACCTCCCACTGCTCCTGGAGCCATCATAGGTGATGGCATAAAAGGTGAAGTAAGAACCATCCCGCCAGGACCGCCTGGTGCGCCACCTTGTGGAATTGGGGGAGGTGGCCCTCCAGGTGCCCCAGGTGGGAAACCAACGCCTCTCAAAGAATTGATACTTGGGAACAATTTGTCGTGTGTCTCGTCAAGAGTAGACCCCCAAGTTGGTGGGGTTTGGAAAGTCTTTTCATACACTACTGTAGCCGTTTTATCAAACCTCTTGCGTGTCGTGATAAACAAACTAAAAGCAAAATCAAAATCTTTTACTTTTGCACGCTGACTCTCAGCAGTAGGAATCTTGTTGGCTCCGCCAAAAAATTCGGCGGGTGAGATTTGATGATGTCTCTTTGTTCCACTTAAACTATTTGCCGAACTTCCCGAATATGGTCTGGAGTTGGAAACGCGAGGCGATGGGTTGCTTGGCCTATAGTTCACTTTAGGAGGGGTTGGCGAAGAAAGCTTTGCAGATGGCGTGAAAGCTGCAGCTTTCGGGTTGAGCTTGAAAGGTTTAATAGGTTTCTTAACCGTTGCTGTTGGAGAAGCTGATTTCAAAGGAGACTTTGGAGCCGATGCTGGCGAAGCAGTTTCAGTAGTTGAAGCCGAAGGAGTATTTTTTTCAACCGCAGGTGACAATGGGGCTGCTGGTGCGGCCGCTGGTGCGTCATTTGGTGAGCTCAGCTTCTTCAAAATTTCGCTTTGTTTCGATCTGTCTTTTGCCAAAATGGGCAACAAGTCAGAAGGCATCTTGTGAGGGATCTTGAAATTGGCACTGAATTCACGAAGAGAGTTGATCTCGCTTTGCGCATTGAGTCTAAACGATTCGTGGTGTTCTCTGACTTGCGGCTTTGGGGGGATCGAATCAGGCTTTTTTGGCTTCGACTCTTTCTTTACCGCAGCAGAACTCGATACAATTGCTGGATCATTATGGTATTGAGCAGCCCTGTGCCTTGGTGTGACGTATTTGCCTTCAGTTAGCTCTGTAGGTGGAGCTGCGGGAACGGACGAACCCGAAATGCCACCTCTGAGAGCGGCCATCAATTCATCTCCTCTTCTGTCCACACCAGAATACTTATCTTCTTCATCCAATCCTGAATCATCGACAATGATTCCTCTTTCTTCCAAAATGTGGCGGTCGCTAGTTGCCTGAGACTCGATTTCTCTGGCCAACTTTTCAGCTCTGCGCACTCTATCCTCGTAGTCCGGAGCCGAAGTATTGATTCTAGTGGTGTACAAATGCTCATCGTAAGTCGATTCAACACCAAATTTATCTTGGTTAACCTTGAACTGATCCCATGCACCTCCAGATTTGTCGTCAAGCACGAGCGAAGGGTTGCTTACAACATCTTCATCGGGTACCCATCTTTGCAATTCACGTTCACGTAGGTGAGTTCCACCTGAGATATCAGTGTCAGTTTTGAAAGAAGATTTGGAAGAGCCAGGATTGTCTGGTTTCGTGTATTTAGAAGCGACGCCCGGGGAAGTACTAGTCGCGGCAGAACCAGCCGAGTTTGTCGCCAAATTTGACGAGGCCATAGCCGCAGCTAATTCATCTGCCATGGTGGCATAACCTCCACGAGAAGCAGATGAATTAGATGAATTGGCAGTGTTGGCGCCACCACCGCTTCCACTATTAACTGCACTTCCATTGTGGCGAGAGTTGGACCGACGGTGACCGTTACCGCCATTGCCGTTGTTGCCGGTACCACCAGCGCCATCACCGCTGTTCTTAGTTCCTGTCCGGTTACTTTGTCCCTTCATGCTTTAATGAACAAAACAAGTTTGGTTGTTAAAAAAGGCAGCCAAAAATTAAGGCAAAAACAACAATCCAAAAAAAAAAAAAAAAACAATAAAAGACAAACGATCCAAACGAGGAAAAATTAGCAAAATGGAATCAAATTTAATATGCGGATATTCCCACAAATTTATACAATTTGGTAAGATCAAATTATGATTAACTGTAACTTAGGTTACGTGAATACTTATCCAATTGGAATTTTTTAAAATTGTGATCAATTTGAGACTGAGAATTGTTGAAGTTAAAACTGAGGGGGATTATGTGAACGGAACCGGAATGAAAATACGAGGTGTGCGGGACATAAAAAATATAATATGCGTACGAGTGAAAAATATGATGTACCATATATCAGAGTAGAGTAAGAGAAGGCGCGTGCACCAAGGGTATTGAGAATATATTGGATGTATTGCATAAAGTAGTATAAGTAAAATAAGGGAGAATTAAAGTGACATTAGTTAAAGTGGATAGGATTTGGGAGATCTTTCAGCTTTAAATCGCATCAACACGATATAATAGCTATGTATTCGGCGTGTGTTTCACATACTACATTTCGGATATGTTCTTTATGATATATGGTATTTCACTTTCCTTCGTATAGTTACTTTGTAGATATTGGGTATTAAATAATTTAGTAGTGTATCTGCAGTCTACAATTATTTGCAGCAATTTCACCAATTTTTATAAAAATATTGTTTATTTCAATGCACTAACAACATATGATATTCCCAACTTTAACACCCTTAACTATACCGCCCCAATAGAACAAAACAAACTCCTTCAAAAAAGTCCAATCTTGATCGCTGTATGGGTCTAATTCCATATCAACCAAGTCTTGATGCGAGATCTCGAGCTCGACCGAGTTACCATCTGCAGACGTAATCTGCTCATCAATGATTTCATTAACAAGGTATATGCGTTTTGAGGTAAGTTTGTGAAAGTGGCCTACAACATGTACGAGCTGCATGAGGTCAACTGAACGTGATGGCGAATCTGTAGTCGCAGCTACCGTACTTTCATCGTTTGTATAATTTTCTTGTTCTACCGGAGAAACAGCACCCTTTGGTGCACCTGCACTTGCAAACCACTCGAATGCGTTCCATAAACTTCGACTCCAACTCCGAGTCTCAACCTTATTCAACCACCAGGTTGGTTCAACGACGTGTTGAACCCACCATCCTCTCAAATTGTCAACTGTGGTTATCGAATACGTCGTGTGTAATGACAAGTCGTCAGTCGAGATATTCAGATGGTTGGTGAGACCATGATGCAGCTGGGTACCAGCCGAGCTGCTCCTTACAAAAAGTTCACTATACAAACTTTTATAATTTGTATAGTCGGCAAAAGTTGCTTTTATATCGCCTTCATGAGTGCGGACACTTACCCCTTCTGAATCATTAAGCACAATAGCAACGTCATAAAGCTTGCGTTGCTCCAAGAGAATAACGTCGTTCGTGCATGCCACGAATCCGTCGGTTTGCGTCAACAATGCATCTGATATATCAGGTAAACTAATGTTAAAAATAGGAACACTATTGGTAGACCTTACAGGAACATCACTATCTAATTCTGCATTTTGCGGAATACTTGCAAGTAATGCAATCAAGTAAGTAAATGAATTTGCCGCGAAATAATCACCGCCTGGTGTGTTGAAGATTATAATCCGCTTTCGAAGTAGCGCTTGCTTATAAATAACATAAATAAGTGGCCCCATTACATGTATGTAATCGCCCAACTTGGTGAGCATATGATTATGAATATCGATTTGATAACTTTGATTCGACCCCTGTAATTGCAAGTATAATTTCTCGAATAAGGAGAAATCTGAATAATTCTCCTTACGCAAAAACAGATCCAATGATACATCTAAGGCATCAATATATTCCCAGCCATTTTTGATAAATTCATTCGGTTTCCAATCGGTAACAACAGGTTCACACAAAACACCAAGAGAGTACATTTTGACAAAGTTTCTATCACCAGTGAACTCACCAGAATCTCCGTTGTGTGAAATGTACTGGCGGAACCTTCCGAGACCATATGCAATTGATTTGTCATCTAATAAATGACTCACTAGTACCGTAGTTTCTTTGCAGTTGTGTATACCTGAAGGAAGCAATTTATAATCCAAGTTGGTTAAGTCGATCTGATCACGCAGCTTAGACCAGACAATTTGATAGCCTTTTATCATATCAAACTGCACTAGGAAGAGTGCAATTACCTTCGAGTTCTTCATTTGAATTTTGAATAGATTAGAGATTGCTTCGGTTAACTGCTATTATTGGAGAAAAAAATATGAGGTTTATATTATCAAAATTTACGACAAAAAAAAAGACTTACATTGTGGCACATGGTGCATTGCATTGACTCTATACACTATACGGTATGCACATATACGATTTGAGGGCCATGATTAATTAGAAAAATACGAATGCAAATGGAATTAACTAGTAATGTTTTAAAATAGTACACCAAGTAATAATTTACCCGATAAAAATTGAAATGTTTTGTAAAACTATGCTCTTATTCTCAAGACAAAGTTAACGACAACAGCGACCAACAAGAAGATACACAACATTGTTGGGCCGAATCTGTCATCGTATGGGCCACTACCCCTCAATCTGATGGCCTTGGCTCTCCAGTGATAAGTCACCAATGCATAAATCATAGTCAACATAGCAATGAATGTGAATAAACCGGCTGAAATTCTACCAACCGAGTCACCAAAATTAAGTAAGCCAACCCCAAGGGAGCCTAATATGACGGTGAAATTGAGCCACGAGAGGAATGTACGTTCATTAGCAAAAAAGACCTTTGGTTCGACTCTGGCTGGGAGTGCTATTCTTTTAGTATTTGGGAGGACCATGATTAAATATCAGTGTTGAACTAGTAAAATATCAACAAGATTCAATTTAGCAGATGTTATTGTATTTATCTTCAGTGAAATCCCTGAGTGTGATTATATGCAGGGAAAACCAAATTGGGGTTAATTGAAATTTAATAGCACGTGGGGGTGCTAATACTAAAATTATTAGCATTAATTTATCGAGAATTATGATTGAAAATAGAAGAGATGAAAAATATGAAAATATAAGGTACGATCTTAAAAACCCTAATATTTCTGAAATATTTTCCTCCAAATACATTTGAGGAACATACAATCATCCCAGTTCTTAATGCTAGGCTAATATATTACGCGATTGAAAAATTCTTCTTTAATTGCATTTGATTCTTCGAATATATGGCCTTTCTAGGTTAGAATGACGGAGTTTAGAAAGAAAATGTTTATACCTTGCGGTTTCTATTTTTAACGTTATAGTCTCATATGGCAGCTCTAATCTACTGACCTGGAAATGCACTTATGCAGTATAAATATTGACGTAGTTCTAGTCGTGCTATTACCAAAAATGTAAATAAACCACATAATATATTATGCGTACTTTACTTCCACTAAAAGCTTCACTAGCTCAGTTGGCAGAGCGTCAGTCTCATAGCTAAATAGTTGTGTCATCTGAAGGTCGACAGTTCAAACCTGCCGTGGAGCATTTATTTTTTTCTAAGCGGCAAATTTTTTTATTTCGCATTCTTTGTTTCTTTGTGTACAACGCGCTTTTAGAATTAAAAAAAAAAAACATAGGATCTTAACGACAACTCGAAAGCAAGAAGCTTCCAATCAAGAGGCATTATCTTTTCAGGAGTCAAAAGAGATTAAAAATCAACATCATTCTTAACACCTCAATCTTTCTATTTATTTCATTAGAGAGTTCATAAACGCGATACCCATGCATTTATTACACATCAAGGTATGTCATACAACTATATAACCTCTTCGATTGGAGAGAATTCAAACAGTTCAAACATACCAAATACGACAAATAATAGTGAAAACAGCTACGGAAATCATAATTTAAATCACAGCATAACGAATAACATAAATAATACAATCAACAAAACAAGTCATAAAGAGACCCATTCTTCTATAAATGCATCTCCTTTCGCTTCAAATTTACGCAAAAGACACTTTTCGAACGAAGATGACAACACTTTTCTTCCCCCTGCATTGAGTTCATACAGTATAGCTCTACTTAACAAATCAGCTACTCCAACACAAGCACCAAAAGCAAATGTAATCGGCATATACGAATTGGATTTTCCAGATAAGAGAAGAAACAACTTGAAGAATAAATTATCTGTACACTTTAAACGAAAACAAGAAACAGACAAGGAAGAGAACAAAGAGAAATCTTATTCTGAAAAACTGGATAAGTCATATGATAAGTCATCTTTTAGTATGGATGAAGATTATTCGCCTTCATCACCTGCATCTTCTGCCAAAACACCTGCCACAACACCAGGATCTCATTCGAGTGGAAGCAGTAGCGGAGGTAATCCAATTAGTGCCTTGAAGAGAACAAGAGGTACAAGAAGATTTGGTAAAGTATTGGGACCTCCAATGCGTACCTCGAGAATAAGTGACCATTACGAAAAAATAGAAATTGATGAACAACCTCAACAACCGGAACAAGAATCTGCTCCACCACCACCTTTTGTATTGGATACTTTTTCTCCAAAATTGAATGAAGCTAATACTCCAGATATAAGTATGATGTCTTCATCCTCGGCATTTATGAAATCTCTTATAGAGAGACGGTCGCCCGAGAAAAACGAAGAAAATGTGAAACTGAATGATATTCTCTCAAAGGATCGTGAGGAGGAATTACGCAGGCGTGTTGAAGAAGAGAAAATAAGAAATGAAAATAATAAAGAGAATTTCGATAGACAAACGTTTAATCGAAAGCCTTCGAATCGCACCCCGTTAAACACAGTTCCTCAGAACAACTACGCAGACCAGTTCAGGAAACCTATGTTACCTAAAATCCAACAAGAAAAACAATCTCCTCCATCAGTGAGAGTTCCTTCAAGCACTATGCAAGCTATTGCACCAGCTCCCATACATACAGTAGTACCAACAGCTCCGATACCTGCTCAAAAATCAATTGATGAGCCCAAAAAAAAATCAATTACAATCAATGGTAATCAGTATGAGAAATTGGAGCTTTTGGGAAGAGGTGGTACCTCTAAAGTCTATAAGGTTAAAGCTTTAGCCAACAATAGGCTTTACGCGATTAAAAAGGTGACATTCGACCAATTTGAAGACTCGTGCGTAAAGGGATTCAAAGGAGAAATCGACCTATTAATTAAGTTGAAAAAGGCCGATCGTGTTGTCAAGTTAATTGACCATGCGATTGGAGAAGGTTCGATATACCTTGTGATGGAATGTGGTGATATTGACTTAGCGCATGTTCTTCAAAACAAGTTGAATGTGAACAACCCGAAACTTGATTTGAATTTCGTTAAATATCATGCCATCGAAACCTTTGAATGTGTCAAGGAAGTTCATCTTGCTGGAATTGTTCATAGCGACTTGAAACCAGCAAATTTCCTCTTTGTTCGCGGTATATTAAAGATTATCGATTTCGGTATTGCAAATGCTGTACCAGACCATACGGCCAATATATACCGTGAATCACAAATAGGTACACCCAATTATATGGCACCGGAGGCACTTATTGAAGTAAATCAATCATTTCCTGGATTACCGATATCTGACGACGTCAAAATAGGTGCAAAAAACACTTGGAAAGTTGGTAAACCATCTGATGTTTGGTCTTGTGGGTGTATTTTATATCAGATGATATATGGTAAGCCACCATATGGTGGATATTCGGGAAATCAACGTATAATGGCAATCATGAATCCACAAGTTAAAATTCAATTTTCTCGAAGAGGCATTGGAAACGTTCCTGTTCCATTTAGTGCAATTGAACTCATGGAAAACTGCCTCGCAAGAAACCCAATGGATAGGTGGACAATCGAACAGTGTCTCAATTGCGACTTCCTCAAACCTAAAGTCGTGAGTGAAGATTTCATTAGGGATTTGGTGCACCTGGCTGTTAATTACGGGTACGATAAGAGAATGACTGGTGATGGGCCAATGACGGCGAATGTATACGATGAACTCATCGATTCCATATTAAAACAGATCCAAAACTTGAACTATGCATAAATTTAATTCTTCTTTATATCTACATTTATTAATTTAATACTTTTTTTTTTAGATTGTTTATTTCGTACTTATATATTTTTAGCGAGGACCCAACTTTTCCAATACACGAGGACCTTGTTCTTCCCATTCTTGCTTTGTAACCCACATGTGTTCCTTATCAGCCATAATATTGGCCAAAACGGCACCACCGATGAAAACCATGTGTCTTCTTCTTGGAGGATCTTCAATTCTAACCTTGAATTTGTCCAATCTTGAGGCGTCACCGTGTAAAACTTTAGAGAGCCATAACTGCTTCAATTCCTTCTCCAATCTAGATGGTAAGCCTGGGTACATTGAAGACCCACCAGAAAGAACAATTGCCTTAAAAAGCGAAGCTCTAACATCGACATCAGCACTTTGAATCGTGTTAAACAAAGTTTCACCAACACCTGGTTGTTCCACATCGACTAAATGCGGTTGGAAAAGACATTCTGGAGCCTCAAATCTCTCACTTCCAACCTTGATAACACGACCATCTGGTAATTCGTACAGTTCGACAAGTGTCGTAGTCTCTTGTGCCAACTTAGTATCCAAATCCAAATCGTAGGAAACATAACATAACTTTTCCTTGATTTGACGAACGGTTTCGAAATCGGCAGTTCTGTTGAATGCATAACCACGACGCAACAACAAGTTAATCAAGTTACGTGTCACGTCTCTACCAGCAACGTCCAACCTTCTAGTCAAGTGGTTAAGAACAACCGATTCATAAACTGGCACAATATGCGTGACACCATCACCGGAATCAACAACTACACCCGAACTTAACCCTTGGGCGTAAAGCGCCAAGACGGCTTGTATAGCGACATAAACACCATTGAATTGATACTTCTCGAACATCACGTCACACATTGTTTCTCTATTTTTCAATGGGTTCATTGGTGGTTCAGTAAGTAAAATTTTCTCACCTTCGGTAGGTTGTTTCAACTTTTCATAGAATGCATAGTCCCATAAATGTTCCATGTCCTCCCAATTTTTGATAATACCATTTTCCATTGGATAACTGATTTGCAAAAGCGATCTAACTTCACTTGCTTCACTCCCACACATAATGTCCTTAATCTCGACATCCAGAGGTAAAAGTATATTTCTTTCTTCAGCTCTCAATATTGGTCTACCAACTATCGAGGGGAAAGTATGATCTGGGAAATTTGTTCCTGCTCTGCCAATCTTGACGAAACCAGTACCTTGATCAAGAACTATAAGAACAGTTAGTCAATTTATCCAAAAATAGAAGTAACTTTTTTTTTTACAGTTACATCCTTCAGACGTAGTCGTTTAGATATTAATCAATCACATACCAATTGGTTGTCTACTCATGTTGAATCTATTATTTGTATATGCTGTAAATTCTGGATAGTTGATCGAGTTTGGAGTTTACATATTGGCTCCTTTTCGATCAAAACCTCCGCTTGAAAAATTGGGTTGCACACGACAACATAAGATAAAGGCAAATCCCCAGAAATAATTGAAAGTTAAGAATACTCAACAATAACAATGTATATGAAGAATCAGAAGGATATTCAAGTGTATTATATAGACTAACTTCTTTAATATTTATTTTGGAAAAGATAAAAATACAAAGACGATTGTTAAAATTTTCAGAAATTGCAGAAATAATCAGAACTCTTGTAACAAGGCCCGAAGCAGTGCAATTTTGGAGCGTTCAACCATTTACTTGTAAACACACTTACTTTCCTTAAACAATATAATGGCAGTATTTCGATAACAACATCGTTATACTTGCTTGTTAAGCGTTGAAAATATGCTGTAATACAACGAATTACTTGAAAGTTTGCAGCCAAAATTATCTATTATACAAATTCTATTAAAAAAATCTATGGATTCAATTGAGGAACTTTGTAAGCGAATGTCAAATAAGATGTATGAGACTTAACTTCGGTTTCGATCTTGGTAACATTTCTCCATTGGTATAAGTCATCACCTTCTCTAATTCTCAACCCTCTACCGAAAGGATTGAATCCCTTGCCCAAGTTTTGAAACTTGACTGGCTCGTTAGCTTCTTCATTCTCATTGATTTCTTCTCCAGTCTTTTCGTGACTTCTCTTATCACCAGAGTTTTCATTTCCATCAATCTTAACTTGTCTTCTGACTTCAATACCTTGATTCTTTCTCAGTTGAATATCTTTCAATCTCTTGACAACATCCAGGATATCTCTAACCATATCTTTTCTTGCTTCCCAACGTCTGCCCGCAACTTCGACCATTTCTATGCTAGTCCAGCCATCTGCCTGTAAAGCTTCGACTGTTTTCACAACTTGCTCGATACATGGAGAAAAACAGCAAATACCTACACGGCTGGTTTGTGTAATGACCTTGGCAAGATGTGGAATAGCAGTCCAAGGGGATGGTAAATCAAGGAAGACAATGTCACCATCGATTTTACTACCAAAATTTTCGGGAATTTTTTCAATTTCGAGCCCATCATTACAGACATCTCTGTGTGTAATTAAAGTATTTTCGGTCAATCCATGCTCTTCTAATTCTCTTTTTGCTTCCAAGTATCTAGGTTCATGGAATTCATAAGTGAAGACCCTACCTTCAAGACCAACGGTTCTTGCAAATGAATGTGTAAAAGAGGCGGAACCGGTACCGGCTTCAATGACCCTACTACCGCTGGTGACACCGAGTCTTTGTATAATGTACGATGAATCTGGAGTGTAAACAATCTGAGTTCTGTGTGGCAACGATACAGTCCATAATTCAGGGGTAGGATGCAATAAATGAATGAAACCATACCCCTTGGCACCTGCCATTTGTGACCCGTATTTCATACCAAGCATCTTATCGTGCTCGAAATTACCATATCTGGTGTTTAATTGTTGACCTTTTGTCACCGTTATTGGCTTGAGTGCACCTCTGCTTATAAATGCTAGCACGAGATCACCTTCTTCTATATAATCTTTGTATTTGTAGAATGACATTATTTGATTTTTGTTAACTTGGTTTGTAAAGTCATCTCGGTTTTCTAACTTTTTTTCAAGTTACTAGCGCGCTACTATTGAAACTTCATATTGATCGCGCGCAAATTCAATTTAATCAAGTATATGGTGGAAATGAATAACTTTGAAAGTCATATCAACTATAGATATTTAAAAGATCATTAGCTTATTTAATTTCTTACATTTATGATGAATAATTAACATATTTATAATTCTCAGAAACCTTTTATTAAAGGCTTTCAGTCGTGTCAATCCGATTTCTGCCTTCGCACGACCTTAAGTCAAAACTCACAAATTTTTTTTCAAAGGGGGATTCAACAAACAAAAAAGCTGAAACAAAAGCAGCATATATGAAGCAGATATAATTATACTTATAAAATACAAATATTATAGATAATCATATAAAAAACATGGTCTCCCCAATACCTCCACAACAACAAGTACACCAACAATCTCAAGAACACAGCGGTCCTAATGTTGAAGACTTATACTTGGAATCATATGCTTTCACAACAGCAGCCGCCATTGTTGGCTCTGTCGACAGAAAGATATTCGTATTGTTGAGAGATGGCAGAAAGATTTTTGGTGTTTTGAGAACGTTCGACCAATTTGCCAATTTATTGTTACAAGATTCGATAGAGAGAATTTACTTGGAAGGAGAAGCTGGAGAAATCTCCAAGTTTGGTGAGACTTACAGAGGTGTGTTTATGGTCAGAGGTGAAAATGTCGTGATGATGGGTGAATTAGATATTGACAGAGAAGATGACCATTTACAAGTCATGGAACAAGTACCATTTGAAGTGGCTGAAAACGAATTCAAGGAAAACAAATCAAGACTCTTGAAAGCAGAAAAGCTTAGGAAAAAGAAGTTTTTGGCAAAAGGTTTGATTAATGACTTTTCTGAAAATTATTAGTAATTTTCGTTTCATTTATTTTCAATTCAAAGAAATTACTTGTGTACAATATGTATATTAGGGTTTTTCCACTTTTTCCTTAATCACCATAAAAATTGTATACTTAGTGTATATATAATTATGTAAATATACTTTTAAGAAAGAATGACTTACAATTTTTGTAACTTGACAAGTTGCGAACTATGTCTGGCAAAGAATTCATCAGCCTGCTTAGCCTTCTTTGCTTCATTTCTGCCTAATTGGTTCAAATGCGATTCATCTGGACCATCAGCAATACGTAAAGTTCTAGCATGAGCGTACATTCTTGCCAATTCAGTATCTTGAGAAATACCTTCGGCACCAAACATTTGAATACCCCAGTCCAAAACTGCAAGAATAGTTCTTGGAGTTTCAATCTTAGCCATTGCGATTTCTTTTTGAGCGCTCTTTGCATCTGAAATATCGATCTTATGAGCAGCATTCAAGACAAGCAATCTACATCTTTCAATATTGATCTTATGCTGGGCAAAAGCGGTGATAAAACTTTCTCTTTGAGCCAATGGCTTACCAAATATAATACGGTGGTTTGCTCTTTGTTGAACTCTTAACAAAGCAAATTCACCAGCACCAATAAGTCTCATACAGTGGTGGATTCTACCTGGACCCAAGCGAGATTGAATTAATTCGAAACCACGACCAGCACCTGCCAAAACAGAATTCTTTTGTTCTTCAGGACTCAACTCGTAGTTATCAAATTTGATTTCGAAATGACCATGAGGAGCATCGTCAAAACCAAAAACACTCAATGGTCTAACCAAATGAGCCTTACCGGAAGCAATCGCCTTGTCTGCATCTAAAATTAAAACAGTATGATTGTGGTACAAGTCCTTTTTGTCGTCGTTAGTTTGGCACATAACCAACCAAACCTTACATCTTGGATCACCTGCACCAGAAGCAAACCATTTAACACCATTAAGAACGTAATTACCTCTTTGGTTCAATTTTGCAGACACACAAATATTCAATGCATTCGAAGAAGAAGTACCTTTTTCGGTCATTAAAAAGGCCGATCTAATTTCACCATTAAGCAAAGGTTTCAAATACTTTTCTTTATGGTAAGCATTACCGTATTTGGCAAACAATTCCATATTACCAGTATCTGGGGCGCTGGTATTTGTAGCTTCAGGTGCCATAAAGGATCTACCCAAATATTGAGCCATCAAACCATATTCCAAGTTGGTGTAACCAGCACCTTCGGCATAGTGTGTCTTTGATAAAAACATATTCCATAAACCTAATTCTTTAGCTTTGACCTTCAATTTCTCGGTAACTTCTGGGGTAGTTTTCCATCTCTTTGTTGGATCATCTGGTTGCTGCTGAAAATAAAGTGTATCACCTGGTAAACACCAATCATTGACAAAATCTTTTGTCTTTTGTATGGCTTCCAAACCACGTGGTGAAACTTGGCTTAAGAAAATGGCAGGGATGTCTTCTTTGATACTCATTATGATATTGTAGCAATTAAATTACTGAAGGTATCATATTGAATCTATGAGAGTGAGGATTTGATTTATAGTCCATAGTTCCCCGCATCATTTTATTTTTTTTCGTTCCTCAACTGAATTTTAATACCGAGCCGACCGACAGTCGGCTTTACAAAATCAAACCGATAAACAAGTTGAGCTTGGATATATCGGTGCAACTTAGCTTTTCAAAAATATATTCAAAAGTTTTATTTGACCGCTATTGCCAAGTTTCATCAATGTATTTTCTTTATACCTTGAAAGCGCCCCTCATTTTTATCACCCCACATTTTGCTCCGCAAGTTTCGCATTTAGCTTTATATTATGATAACAAGATGCTTATTCGGAAATGGTAAAAACCATAGCTTTTGCAAAGAACCATCATAATTTTTCTACGAAGAGAAATAGAAATGTTGGGCTATTTGTCTTTTACATACTGTATAAATGTCTCTTAAAAAATGTAGGATATCTATATTCTTGAACCAACCCTCCTTGTAGTTTAGAAACAATCTGACAATAGAAAAGTTTTGTTGAACGGTACTGTATTTGGGGAGCTATATACAAACTTTTGCAGATCGCAAGGCACAATGACTTTAAATTCCTCTATAGTCGGCAAGTTATAAGTCAAGCGGGGATGTGAATTGTTTGTCAGACAGCTGCTCGTTACAGCAAGCTACAATATTGATTCACATTATGTAATAAGGCTTTACCCGATAAGATTGTATACTGAATGACCAACTGAAGGACCAAATTTAGTAATGAGCACGAAAAAGGAGGATTCAGTCAATTAATTCTTGCATTGATATGATAAATGAGGTGCTCTCAACGTAGAATCTTAAAGTATAAACAGTTATGGCTGCTCATGGGAAGAGAATCTCGCGAAACAAAGTACGGGGCTTTCCCGATCAAGATCACGGTCCCTTGTTCATTATCCTAGAATCCATCAATGAGGATTATCCATGCTGTTGACTTAGGTTCTTAAAAGTTGAGCATTGAGCCTATTTTTCTGTAGACAATTCCGGACAAAGAAACGGCTCATTGATGGGCTTTGGAGTTTTATTCACAGGTTGTATCTATCCCAAAACTACAATTCTGCTTGTCCATTCAATAGTTTCAATATTGCAACAAAGAAAATGAAATATGAAGGAGGTAGACAAATTTTATAAAAATATATGAAAAAAATCGCTTAGCTATACAAGCTTTATTACTAGCCAGCGAAGAGTTATATTGACTGCTTTTTTTTCTTTTTGAGCAGCAATCTCAATTAATCTTTTTGCACCCATGCGAAGTGATTAAAGTTGAGTATTTTCTAACATGTAATTGTGGGATCCAAATCTGTAAAGTACTTCTAAACTGCAATAAATCAATAATAACTTGCAAAAAAAAATCCAAAAATCAACAACGTCAAAGGTTCAAAAAAAACGAAGCGGCCAGATTTGCCTCTGAGCTTATAAACCAAATACCTTCAGAAAATCGCCACACAAGATGGAAAACGAATCAGATACACCAAACATTCCGGACTACAGATTGTCTGAGAAACAATTTCTCTTAACTACAGGCAGTGCCCAAGTTGATTCGACCGAAGGGGCAAAACTTGTTCAAGAGTTGATCGAGGCGATTAAAGCCGATAATTTGGCACCATATTACAAGTATTTGAGCGCAGAGTTAGGAAATGACTTCCCATTTGATCAAAATCTTTACGACTCACTTTCCGCTAAGAACGAAGAAGAAATTACTCAATTGAAGCAAAAAGTGAAGGAAGCAGAAGAAGAAGACGAAACCGAATTGGATGTCTTGGGAACTACCTTAAAATTAGCTCAATATTACACCAAGATTATCGACAGAAAAAACGCAGTGGAGACATATAAGAAGGCATTGGAATTGCCACAAAGCACCGGTTCTAAGATCGACTTATGTCTCACCCTTGCCAGAATATCTTTCTTTTTTGGTGACTACCCACAAGTTGCCAAGGACTTGGATCAAGTCAAGGGCTTTATCGACAAAGGTGGTGACTGGGAACGTCGTAATCGTTACAAAACCTATAATGGTATTTATCTTTTGGCCACCCGAAACTTTGGTGAAGCTGCCAAATTGTTAATTGATTCTTTGGCCACTTTTACATCAACAGAATTGTGCAGCTATGAACAAGTAGCACAATACGCTATTACTGCAGGTGTCTTAACTTTGGATAGAGTCGATCTCAAATCCAAACTTATTGACTCTCCAGAAATCTTGTCGATCCATTCCTCGTCACAAAACTTGGAATCATTGCTCAACTTAACAAGCTCATTATACTTGTGCCAATACAATTCTTTTTTCCAATATCTTTTGGAATCAAACGACAAGTTTTTATTGAGAAACAAATACTTAAATCAACACGCCAACTATTTTTTGAGAGAATTAAGATGCAAGGCATATGCACAATTATTGGAATCTTATAAATCATTGTCGCTCAAGTCAATGGCACACAACTTTAACGTTAGTGTTGAGTTTTTGGACCAAGACTTATGCAAATTCATTCCTAATAAAAAGTTAAATTGTACTATTGACAAGGTCAACGGCATCATAGAAACTAATAGACCAGACAACAAGAACAACCAATACCATCACTTGATTAAGCAGGGTGACAACTTGTTGACCAAATTACAAAAGTACGGTGCAGCAGTCAAGTTGAGCGGTGCGGAAAGAGTAGCTTAGAAATATAGTAAACAAGTGAAATCTAAGGTAATTTTAAAAGTAAATAATCTGGCGAGGGTATCTTTTTTAATGTAATGAGATTTTAGGCGGTTTCAGACGAACAAGGACGTAGATAAAACCACTTCATAATATTATATGGTAGCGTTTTGGATCTTGCACGACTCTTTATTTTTTTTCTCAAGTATTGAAGTTTTGTCACTCTCGCTACATTAGTTAACTTACAATCTAAATTATAATCACTCTATGTTATTGTAAAGCAAGAACCTGAAACATAAATAATCATATAGAAATGTACAAAAAGCAACAGCCAGTATCCTCTAGTGTTGTATATATTGGTCAAGTTCCTTATGATTGGGATGAAAACACAGTGAAATCGGTCGTATGCGGGTCTGGTAAAGTTGTTGATGTCAGACTTGGATTTGACTATGCTGGTAAGAATAAAGGATTCTGTTTCGTTGAATTTCTTAACCCAGCCGAAGCCGCCCGTGCGATTCCACAATTATCTCAAATTAAGATCTTAACGCCCGGTTCAAATCAATTTAAGAAATTGAGAATCGAGGCATCGAAAGAATCAAAGAATTCTGACATGATGATGAAGCCCAAGGTAGTGATACCCTTAGATAGAAATCATTTGCCTCCAAATGTACAGTTACCTCAAGAGATGAGTGGGAACTCATTTGGATCGCCTCCAACCAGCTCGACATTTGCCCCAAATATCCCAGCAGTCCCACAAATGGGCGCAGCTCCTTCTGGTCAACCAATGCCTATCAAGCTTACCACTGCAACTAAACATTTACCCCAACCCCCACAATTGCCGCTTGCTGTGCCAGATAAAATCAATGAAACATTAAGTAAATTACCGCCAGCCCAATTGATCGAGCTCATAGCCAACTTGAAGAGTATGCTCAATGGCCCAGATGCGGCCAGGGCTTACGACGTATTCAAATTATCACCTAATTTGGCAACTTCGGCAGCTCAAGCCTTGTTGCTTATGGGTTTCATAGATGAAGAGGTCATTAGTGAATCGATGAAAGCGGCACAAAACACTCCTCCTCCTCCACAACAACAACAACAGCAGCAACTTCAACAACAACATCAGCAACAACAACCAGTGCCGCACCAGATGGGAGGCCAGCAGTACTCTGGATATAATTACTCAACGCCACAACAGTACCAAACTCCACCACCACCACAATCAAAATGGCTGCATTTACCACCGAATACGCAAGCAAAGCTTCTGGTATTACCAGCTGATCAGGCAGAGTTGATTGCTCAAGTTTTATCATTGCCAGCTGATCAGATCAGTACGTTGCCACCTGACAAGCAGTCGATGGTGACAAATTTACGGGCACAATATTTGTAGGTTATCTAAATCTTAAACAATAAATGTAAGATACTTGTTCAACATTAATGTAAGTTTCTGACTCTCTAGCTGTTGATAAGACCAAGAAATAATGATCAGAGTTACTATAAGTTTTGGCAGCAAAACTTCCAAAATGTACAAAAGCAGATTAACTTCATAGAAAATTATAAACTGATCTAGATAATAAGAAGGCGTCAAATAGAAAAGTCCAATTAGAGAATTCATGTCTCCATCGTATTTCTCAATGAGCTTAATAAATATTAAAGCAAACCCAAGGTTTCGTTTCTGACACCTTTGTGGTGCCAGAATTTCCAACTATTCTTTTGGATTTCTCGTTAAATTCTCATGATTCATTTAAAACTTTCGCGGTAATTTTTTGGGGCTTTTGTACCGATACTTAAATTCCGTGGTGCGCATGGAGAAGATTATCGTAGAATCAATAGCTTAAAATCCGGGAGATAGCATTAATAAGCAGCCAATATCAACCACAGATTTATAAAGTAAAAATGGATCCATTCAACAACATTTTCACGAGCGGATGGGACTATGACCGGCTACCTAACTGGCTACGTGAACTGTTTGATAGAGCTATGAATGAAACCCTCGGTGGAACCAAAATGCCTGCTTCGGATGAAGCGATCGAATCATTAACCGATATTGATCACAAGGACTTGAAGGATAAAGAGTGTCCGATTTGTTACGAACAGTACGAATTCAGACGCAATATTGATAGTGCCGATGGGGACGATGCTGATATACGATCAGAATTTAAAACAAAATCAGAGCTTAAAGATATTAGCCAACAAAACCATGATTTGATACAGATATTGCACCAGAGATATGGTACAAAAGGAATAGAATCAATGCATGAGTCACAGCATTTCAATGACCCGCTGATGTTTCTACCTACAGAGGAAACTGGTCAACTCTATCAACGATTTCCGATCCGCCATTTGTATACGTTGCAAAATACAACAACAGAGCAAAGCTTTCCTGGTTTCAAAGATGATGAGGTGACTAAAAAGAAAGAGAAGCAACGTAAACAGAAGAAGTTACAAGATGAAGGCCATATTCCGGTCAAAATGCCTAATTGTAATCACATTTTTGGCAAATCTTGTATTATAGAGTGGCTCAAAAATAATGTGAGTTGTCCATTATGTCGTGAAGAAGTCCAATCAGTTGCCAGATCGGCACAGGATCCCAAATCACTTAGAGTAAACGAGCTTAGAAGTAACTTGTTCGACAACTTCAATTCTGAAGAAGGTATGATGTCACAATTAGTCAACCACACAACCGACGTGTTCAATCCATGTTCACGTCCATTTAACCCTACAGTGACCCCATTGACTGAATCGTTTATGGCTGCTGATTGGGCTATTTCGAATGACGAAGATCGTACCGAAATTCCAGATCCAAACTTGATCATACCTCGAAGATATCCATTTCCTGGGTCTAGATCTGCAAGAATGGTACCATTGAGACCATCAAGATTGACACGGAGACTGGCTACAAGAGGCGGAGGCACAACGCCGAACGACCCAGAAGCTACAGAAAATGGGTCTCAAAATGTTGCAAACTTGAGTCGAACTACAAACGATAATTTAGTGGCCGAATCCGAAAATACAACCGAAGATGATGACAGATTGGCGCGTGTACATTTTTCTCCTCATACAACCACAATTGGCGATTTGGCCGATAGTAGTGATGACACAAGTGTGAGTAGCGGCAGAAACAGCAGTGAAGGTGTCGAAGAAAATCAAGAGGAAGAATCGAGAATGTTACCACTGCCATCAATCGATAATAACCCTTTATTTCTGGCTCCGGGATCCGCAATCTCGAGCCAGTTACGCAATTCATTGCGTACTGAAGCAAACGAAAATTTTAGCGAGAGCAATACTAGTAGTACCTTACTGAGTCCTGGTGTTGTGTCGAGAAATGGGGGTAGTGGAGGGCCAGAAAGATCTAGATCTGGCCCTAGTAGCAATAGAACGCATCCTTACGTCAGAAACTCTCCAAATTTTGATTAAAATAACTAAATATTTTTCTTTGATCACAAAAATAAAACCAGTTAAATTATATGACGTAGCATATCGAATAAAGTACTTGAATTATATGACGTAGAATATCGAATAAAGTACTTGAATTGATTTAAAATTTTATTAGAAATCGATTGCAAAATAAAAAAAATGCGACAATCTCAGGAATTCCGTTTTAGGAAATGTTGCTTTATTAAACCGCAATCGTTGCTGTGGTCATCAGTCAAAGGAGCTTAGTAAAGTTACCTAGTATATATATATATATCTATCAATAGATCACATCCGAATTTGGTCTTTACCATATCAGTAGAAAGTTATAATAGATCAAAAATGTTTAGTCAAATGCTTAAGCAAACAACTGCAAGATCAATTGCAGCCAAAGCAGTTTCTTCTTCCTCCACGAGAGCAACGTTGAGCCAGGCCGCCAGATTCTCGACTCTGAGTACCAATTCTAGTATGATTGATACAGCCAAGGATGTCTTGAAGAAGGCTAATAAGAAGGTTGGTGAAGGATTGGCTGAAGGAATGGAAAAAGCAGAACATATGGTTCCACACAAAAAAGACTTCACTAAAGCCGCCGATACAGTTAATAAGAAGACGGGTAAGATTTTGGCTGATACCATGGAAACCGTTTCCGAAGCAAACCCTATTGGTAAGACAGAAGAAGTAAACGAAGCAGTTTCAGATGCTGCCCGCAAGGCCGGTGAAAAAGCATCTAAAGCCGCTGATAAGGCCGGATCCACTTTGAACGAAGGTAAGGAGGCAGTTAAGAACAGCACTTTGAATTCCGAACAAGCAAAGCAAAGGGAACGTGTCAATAAAAATTATGCTGGATACAAGGACTTGCAGGACAAGGGATCCAAGGCTGAAAACGAACAAAATCGTCCTGAAGATGGTCTCTAATTATAGTTGATTGAAAGTAAATTACAATTTGAATTAGCACCGTAATAAATGAAGCACATCAATGGTTTCATCTGTATAGAATGTAAGCTTATTTTGAAAGACGGGGATAGAGCTGAAACGGATTTATCGGTATCTATGATGTGGATTGTTGGCTGCAATTGCAAATCAATAGTTCACATTTTTACTTACGATAAACTTAAAATACCCATCAACATTTTGAATGATTAACACTTTTTATATCTAAATACACTGTATATATGGATACTTCCTGAAATACAGGTCTAGATTATCAAACAATTAACCTTTTTCCCGAAATTATGTCTACTGTAGATTCACCAAATGATGGGTTATCAAACAGGTGCTTTGTCCGCCTTCCTCACCAAATCAAATCTGATGCTTATATCAAATGGATATATATATTTTCATTAAAATCTACACTTCATCATTGTAAATCTCGCATTCATGTTCATTAGTTATTTGAATATTTCTGAAACTCGTTTACGTTTATACCTGTATCCTCCTTCGGTACCTCCATTAAGTTTTGGGTATTATGCACTGGCTGAGCAGATGGCTCTATTTTATTCTCTATTTTGCGTTCGATAACTTGTAGGAAGTTCGAAGGAACATACCCAACTTTACCCAGTCTTGATCTCACTTTCCACCATTTGCTTTCGTTACCTAAGGGATCCAATTTTGACAAGATTGCGACTAATTCTCCCGATTTTAATTCAATTTCCATAGTTGGGTTTTCAGGATTAAATTCGTAAAGAGCTTTGGCAAAATTCAAGTTTGCTGGATCGAGTGGCAAGCCTCGTTGACCTGGAACACCGCCGTTTGCAGCCATCAACTCTTGCTGTTTTCTTTGATTTTGTTCATTAAGCTTTTGGATAGCCTTACTCAAGAGGTATGGGAAACCTATCGATGCAGCAAGGAATAAAAGTAATGGCTTGAATGAAATCCGAGGCTTCCCGTTGCCTTGTTGTCTCTTCAAGTTTTCTTCAAGTTTTTTTTGTCCTTTTTCGAATTTGGCAAATTCCTTAATACTTAAACCATGATTATAAGTTTGGCCCGTAATCTTATAAAAAAGTTTTTTAACAAACTTGATCAATGCAAATATCCCTAAAAGTGATCCAAGAGCGTTCTTTAAGTTACCAAACTGCTCTGCTAAAGATACCATCGTGAAAAACGATGAATGTGTAGCCATATAAGTAGCTTCCAACATCTGAGCAAACCCTCCAACCGCACCGATAATAGACTCGATAAGCTGAAAAGTAGCCTGGGTGCCTTCTCCAAAGCCTCCTCCCATTTGTCCCGGCTGGCCATACATACCACCACCCATACCGTAGCCACCCATACCACCATAACCACCCATGCCATAACTACCCATACCACCATAACCACCCATGCCATAACCAGACCCATACATCAGCGAGCCATATCCACTTCCATAGCCACCATAACCGCCGATTCCGGATCCATACATAGACGAGCCATATCCGGTTGTTCCGAGACCGGTACCAACTCCATATCTTGATCCATAAGTACTATTGCCATACGGACTCGAACTCGACATCGAGTTGATGTCTGATGTGAATGATGTCGGTCTATCGGGAATCATCGCGGACCCTGAATCAGCCATATTCGCTGTTTGTGTATTTTGTGCTGTTTGCGACGTTGATGCCATATCTCCAGTGGCTGCTGCTGATGATGTACCTGAAGTAACTTCCCAAGGTTTCGTTCTAGGAACCGACATTTTCTTTAATAAATATATTTAAAATGAAAAGTGGAGAATGTTGAATTTATTTGTTTTATTAATAAAAATCTGACTTTTTGCAAGTGCGAAACTAAATCACGTGATGCGGGGTGAAAATGTTATCTTTGTTTCAGTTGGGTCCTCGGTATTTATCAGAACATCCGTACTACAATACTAAATAATAAGTATAATATTTTACTATACGCTTTTAAGGTAATGGTTCCAGAGAGCTCAGCAATCTGTTCAAGTGTAAGTAAACGTCAGTACCGTAGCCCTCCATCGATATCAATTTGAGATCACCGCCAAAGTATTGTGCGTAGAGTCTTGAGATTGGTAAGCCATACCCGAAACCGGCCATTGGAGCACGGAACAGTTGGTTCTGGCCATCTTGATCAAGCACAGGTGTCTCACTAACTGTTGTATATAAATAAGTCCAGATCAAAGGCGTTTCACTACGAGGAATGCCACCTCCTTCATCGCTGATCTTGATTGCGATATCCTCAGTGCCTTCCGAAATGATCACTTTTATCGGAGGGAATCTGAGATCATTGATATCAATATCTTCCTCTTTCAATTTGGGGTTCGCAAGCATCATTTCTGCCTTTAATTTAGGCATATGAAATTCAATTGTTGCTCTCAATGAGTTTTTCAATGTTTCAAATAACATGTGAATCAAATGACCAGGCACATACATAAAATTGATTTCATTCAGTGGAGCTATCAATTGAATTTCTGGAGCTTCAAATAATCCATAATACTCTTCACAAATGTATTTTGCAGTATCGATTGCATCTTGTGCAATCTCACCAACGTTACAATCGGTACAAATAACACCAACGTAATTACTCTTTGAACCGTTAGAATTTCCATTCTTGAAAAGCAGTGAAAACCGTTGCTTAGTCGGTGATGCTTGAGCCATATTGAGTGCTACTTGTTGTCCAATCAACATTCGTATCCCAATCCTTGACATGTAGAATCTATCCAAAAATGTTTGGATTTGAGAGTTGACAAAATAAGTCTTGTGAGTATGTTTCCATTCTTGAACACCTTGAGCCATGGTTGCAACCGTTGCATCATGCCTTTTCTTGATTTTGGTTAATGCTTCACATACCAATTTGTTGTAATCATAAACTTCTTTTGGCCACACGATATTGGTTGCACAAGGAGTATAATAGAATTTGCCATGAGTAGGTGAAGAAGTTTGTGGAAAAGAAATATGGGACGAAGAACCAGCTTCGGGCTGATTATGATGTCTCACTACAATACCATCATCCGAAAATAAATTATGAACCGACGGACTTTTACTTTCAATTTTTGCCAAATTATCTCCACTTACAGATTCAATAAATTGTTGTTCATTTGAACCATTAGTTAATAACTCCCTTAATCGTTCAGAAATCTGTGGCTTAGGTAATTCGGTGAGTTCTTCAAACAGTTGTGCGTACCAGTCCCTTACTTTTTTTGTCAGAGGCATATCATTAAGTCCCTGAGGAGCTTCTTCTAAATCTTTTACCTTTAAAGCAAGCCGAATAGGTAATTCTTCAACAATAAATTGAGACGCCAAAAAGATCGACCCCGGACTCGGGTTGGGGCCGAATTGAACCATTTGTCTTAGCGATATCGATGTCTGTTTATACAGAGCATACCGGTGTATTTGCGACCTTAAAGCAGATGTAAATTCCCACCCCGGCATTATATTCTTTATATTATATCGAAAGAAAAATAGTGTGTATTTTTTAAGGGACTGATAAACCCCAGAGTATATTTGTGCGCACATTCAAATGATTCACGAATCATTGAAAAGAAACCAATTTTCTCGACATGGATGTACGGGTTGACGAAAAAATTTTTTAAAAAAAAGTCCGTTTCGGAATATAGGTCCGTGATTATAACTGATCGCAGTTGAGTAAAAACCTTTTAGTATAGATGTGGGTGTTCGGAACTATTTCCCCAGACTCACACTAAAATATCAGAGCATTTTTCGCAATTCGGAAGAGCGAAAAAAGATCATTCACGGATGAGTGGGAGAATTTACCGAGGAATTATAGAAAATATGATCGGATGCTTACATAATAAATAAACTTTTTTCGCACAGTTGATTCACTCCGTTACTCCGAATGACTCAAGCCCCGGAAAACCAGGATAAGCGATCTGCTAATACCCACGGTCAAATTCAGAAAATATAAAAAGCACGTCAAATTCCATAAACTTAAGGTACTTTTTTTTTAATTCATTATCTACTCCTATCACAATCTTTACAATGGTCAAAATATTTAACATATCTGCTTTCAAAACTGCTTCTCGTTGTTGGATACCTGCCAACCAAACTTTGAAGTCTTCTTTACCTAGACACTTTTCTTCAAGACAAAGATGCATCAACTTTAACAACATTGGCGATGCCAACTTGGTAGCCAACGATGACTTATTCGCCTCGGGTTCCTCCGTTTCATTTGAACACTCTCTGGAAGAAGTGTTTGAACCAACCATTCATTCGAGCGAAGAAATTCACACTGCCGGGCCAGTGAACAAGGCTTGATTTTTAATAGTGAGATTACTTTCCTTTATTGCTACGCTTTATTACTTGCAGCTACTTTTTACCGAGTGTTTACACTCGTATTTCAATTCTTGTATACACTTTGGGTTATCCATTTTATCAATAAATTATTAACAAATAAATCTATGTAAATTGTGCAACGTGCGAATTGTGATTTAGTCGCACATGTGGGTTTGAATCATACCCATGTGGGCTTGAATCATTTCGATCCGCAAGTCCGAATTTTTTTTCCCCAGGTGCGCATACGTCACTGATTATCTTATCTTTCGCGCGAACGGAACTATGATAATTTGCTTATTTTTCGTTCAACACTATTTCCATTAATCCGGAAATACTCTGCGAAAAGTAGTTTTGATTATCTCCTCTTATTTTATCTCCACTTTTATTTCAAGTCATGCTGCTGCTTCGTATTGCGATTGGTCAACTCTGTTCCAGCTCAAACCTTCATCATAATGCTTTGATAGTTAATAAACTTATTAATAAAGCAATTAAGCAAAAGGCACAAATTCTTTTTTTACCCGAGGCGACAGATTATTTGGCCAAAGACGCGGCCACATCACTCGCTCTTGCTAAAACTACTCAATCACAATTTCTTGATGTAATTAGAGATGAATTGATTAAATTAAAGAGCGAAATGTATGTCGCTGTGGGCATCCATTTACCAAATTTCGACGGTACTAAAGTGCGTAATTGTCAAGTGTTAGTTGATCCCAATGGTCAAATAACTCACGAATATTCCAAAATACATTTATTCGATGTTGATATCCCAAATGGACCGATTCTTAAAGAATCGAATTCAGTGGAGGCAGGTATCAAAATCTTGGATCCAATAACTATTCCAGCAAATGCGGGGTCATCACAACCTTTTAAAGTTGGCTTTGCCATATGCTATGATATCAGATTCCCCGAGTTAGCTTTAAAATTAAGACTGCTCGGGACTAATATTATCACATATCCAAGTGCATTTACTGTTAAAACGGGAGAACTGCATTGGGAATTGCTTGGAAGAGCAAGAGCTATTGACACTCAAAGTTATATTATAATGGCTGCACAATGCGGGGAGCATCAAACAGGGATAGATAACATTGATTTGCGCAAAAAAAGAATTAGTTATGGTGAATCTATTGTTGTCTCCCCTTGGGGGGAAATCTTATTGCGGTTGAAAAAATATAGTGATGACCTACAAAAAGATAAAGATGGGGATTACTACGAATTAGGTATCGTAACCTTAGATATGGAGAAAGTAGAGGAGTTTAGAAGGAATATGCCTTTACAACTTCATACAAAATTAAATTAAGACAAAAGCAAACTAATTCAGGTAAATTAAATTATGAAAAGTTGAGGCTTTCTAAATGCCCACTATATCTGGTCCCAATTACTGGGTTTGAATTGACAATTTCATCAATATCTTTCAAATCTTTTGAAGATAATTTAATGATACTACCTAAATTACTTTCCAATCTTGCCTTGGTAGAACCAGATGGAATTGGAACGATATTAGGCAAGTTCTTGATACCTCTAAATTCAGAATTTTTAGAAACAGCCTTTATCCAAGAGAGCGCAAGACATTCCAAAGAAACACCCTTTACTTCATGAGCGTATTTGTATAATTTCTTAATCAATTTGATGTTATGTGCGTAGTTTTCTGGTGTGAACTTACCCAAACTACGTCTGATGTCACCTTCTGGAATATTCTGCAACCAGGTGTCAGCATGTTCTGCGGTTGAATCAGTCAAGTATCCTCTACACAATGGAGAATACGCAACTATGGAAATACCACGCTTTGCAGCTTCTTGGACACAACCATTGGACAAAATATCTTGACACATTATTGAGAATTCCAATTCAACACAAGAAAGAGGAAATACATCTGATGCTTTTTGAATAGATGTTGGACCAACTTCAGAAACAGAAATACCATCAATCTCACCCAGCTTAACATATTCAGAAATATAACTGACAGTCTTCTCAATCGGAACCTTAGGATCAACTCTGGCAGCTTCAAATATAATCTTTGGCCTATCCAAAGATGGAGGGAAGGCGCTAATGATATTATCGATCGATCTGCGAACACCAGCTTCTGACCCGTCTGGTGCATGGGTTACAGGATCAGTAGCACCCTTGATAGAAATTATCAAATCTTTGTTGCTTTTTCCTGCCTTAGTATTGGCATCCAAAAAGGCCTTGATGTATTTTAAGTTCATATTGTCAGGACCGTAAAAATCGCCACCATTGATTAATCTAGTACCAAACTTGGGGTTAGTGGTGATAAATTGCATAGTTTCAATGGCTTGTTCCAAAGGTTTTGGATTTGGGGTCCAAGTCATCGACATGGTACCGAAACCAAAGTCATCGGTTATTTCAACTTGAGGGTGGTGAGCAGCGGACATGTTTTGTTTTTGTTAGTGTATATTTAAATTAAAATACAGATATATTTAAATGAGATTATAAATGAAAAGTGGAATCCAGACCGCTTTATATACTTTTTAGTGCAAGTGACATCTTCATGGTTAAATCGGAGTTATCAAGGGCTTGCGGAGTAGACCCTTAAAATCCTTCAATCGATCAAAACACTTCAAATAATTGTGCCTAATTGGGCTAATGTCCGCCATTGAGGGTTTATTTCATATGCAATACGCTCAATGTAATAACTAATCGAGCGAATAAATAAAATTTCACCTGAAATTTGGCATTTGATTTTCGTTAAAACCGAAGGCAATGCTTGCTTTCGCGTACAGTTGTCGCGAAAGATTCTCTCTTGTTAAGAATAGTCTGTTACTTCCGGCCGAATTATAAGAAAAAATTACGGAGATAAAACGATTTAGAAAAACCTCTCAACTGAATTCTGCCTTAATTACAATCTAATTATAGTTCGGAAATAGAGGTTATATTATTGTATATATAATACAAACTTCTAGAATTGCCCTTAAGTCAACTCAATCGTTTATACTTTCTGTAGCGTCGCTTCAGGTTGTAAGCATGAGACCAAGCAACAAGCTGAATGAAAAGAGCTTTAGTTAGTTGTTAGCATTACTGGCGCATAAGTATACCATTCGTACGTATAGCGTAAAGAATATTCTCGATCGTAAGTGATGTTATAATGAAATGTTCTGTAGACTGCATACAGTCCTTCTTTCTGTCTAGAACCCCTCGCCTGCTCTTTTGAGGACCGCACTGAGTCCAGTAGTCGTTTCTTTTTCCAAATAGCACAAATATTTTGAAAATCTAGAATATATCCGAATCCGGTAATACTCCCTGACACGTTACAGCACTTCTACAACAATTTTCAACATTCAAGCAAACCACTACCGGCGCTGTCCGTACAATAGGAAGATAATAAGACTGACATATAGGAGCTGACCTAGTCACTATGAGATCGCCGTAAATTATATTTACTACTCTCACCCAAAATTTCATTCTGTCCGTTTGAGTCTAATTGAGAGAGGGGAAATATTCTTATCGCGTCGTAAAATTTTTGAGTCATATTAACGATGAGCAAGTCATTTTGATCGATTTATTTATACGATAAAGAAATGTGAAGATAATCAGAAAAATAGCGATCAGTTCCCCTCCCTAAAAGCAAAACTTACCAAAAGCACACTCCCCTCATCATGAGATTTGAAAGAAGGTAAAGAACAATATGGTAAAATTCTCGTCGTTTAAAAGATATATTAAGAATTTTTTTTCATTTTCGTGTACTTCTAGTGAGGAGAAAAGGGGAAATCATAGCGGAAAAAAAAAATCCAGAACGAGGAGAAGAACGTTTGGGTGGCGTCGCCTTATTTATCAGTTACTATTATTAGGGGAAGCCATTTTTTTGGCGCAAACACAATTTGTTTCTCAAGGGAGGGGATTGTTAACATGCAAAATAAATTAAAGTGACTGTACACAACAACGAAACAAATCTCTAACCTGCAATCTCGTCGTACAACGGAAAAATCTCGCGCGGAACGAACATTACACATTATTTTTCTCTTGCTCCCCTCCTCTCCTATCACCACGTTCAAAAAGCATCGCCTTGATACACGTTCAAGATTACAATTCAACACATTGAGTCGATGTTTTACAGAGCAACCTACCTTAATAAACTCTCCCTAATCTATCCAGGGGCGCATGTTTTATATGCCTTGACTCTTAGTGAGTTTAAGACTATTTATCCTTAAAACTTCAACCTGCCAATCTGCCAGCATCGGATTAATTGTTGAGTTTAATTTCAGCAGGTTCAGAAAAAGAAATCCAAAGTCAAAAAAAAAAGAATCGTTCTCCTCCTTCGCAATTGAAATTCCCCTCCTTTTTGTGTTGAGCTGCGAAAAACAAAATAGTACGCAAAAAAAGGTTTCAAATATGAGCTTATCAACACGATCCCCTCTTTCGACACTCATACATATATATAAGGCGATAAATTTCCATGTTAGTCTTCAAGTTTTTTTTATTATTAACAATTTAATTCAACTTAAATCCTATTAAACATGTTTAAGAAATTCTTTCGTGCTGGCAAGTGGATCTCTTCAAAGGCTCCAACTCCTATTGCATCTTCTTTGCCAATCACTATATATCATCAACCAAACTCCAAATTGTCATCACAATTATTATCAAAGTTGAACAACTATTCAAACTTACCATGTACTGCCAACAAGGTTATTGGTGATGATTCCGCATCCTTATTGTCAAAGTTCAATGTGCAAATCAAGACTGCTCAGCATTTATCATTTGAAGATTATCAATTCATTGTCGATGAATGTTTGGACATTCATCCAGATAACAAACGTATTGTTTCACAATTGTTTAAAACTGGTGAATTCACAAAATACTGTCAATTGTCACTGCAAGATTATCACAAGATTTGTGAACACAATCTGCGCCAAGGTTCGATCATCATAGATTATGAACACAAGTTGGTTGCCAATGACGAAGCTACATTTGACAGAATCATGGCCAACTACTTGTCTTGCGGCATACAACATTCATCTAATGGTAATATTCGCAACTTGAATGAAGAACATGTGATTGTATCGCCATCAAAGAAGTCCTCATCTGAACAATCAATGGCTCCTTTGCCAGTGCAAACCGCCAACGTTGATCTTGTCACAGTTGCAGCCGCTGCAGCCACTGCTGCAAGAGCAAAATCCACTACAGAGTTTTTTGACTACTCTAACTTGGTTCATCCAAACGTTGCCGAATTTGCCGACTTGTTTTAATTTGTGAGCAAATCACATACACATTCGCTTTTTGAATTTTTTTTAATACTACTACTTGGGTTTTTGGGATTCTCTCATCAGGAAAACATTATAGATGATGAGACATGAGATTTATACATATAAGCTTTTAAGCTTGATTTAATAATTTAATAATAAATATTTCACTGGTTGAAGAAAAATTTGATTTGTAAAAATTGTAGTCAAAAAACTACACAAATTTTCGCATTTTTTGCATCTTGTGTTCTTCCGTTTCTTATCTTCGGTGCGACTCTGCACAACGAAAACTCCGATATTTTATACGCACAAATGATGGCGATCTAAGAAAACAATCGTGCCGAAAACGGCAAAATTCAATCCCTGCGGCTAGATCTTTGACCACTCATAACTATTATTAAAATAAGTGAGAATAATAGGGAGGGGTTTGACACTCACAACAATTATTAAGATAAGCGACAATAATAGGGAGGTTTTGAATTATTTGATTTAAATTATTCATACATTTTTAAGTTTAAGGGGCAAATTAAAGCATACATTCAAAGTATATTTCATATTTAGTATGAGCTTGAATATTGGACTCACGAATCTGTTCTTAGGAAAGCAGGTATTATCTAAATACTGGATTTTCAACAATATCTTTAGAGGTTTTATGATTGTGAGATCCATCTCTATTTCTCGTAACACAGTTTTAAGTCAACTAATAACAAAGAGTTATCCTCTCCCATGAGTCTTTACATTTTGAAGCTGTTGAATATTGCTAGTTTGATTATTACGTAATCATCGGTGTAAAAAAAGTTAAATCCGAATTTACACAGAATAAAAGTTAACTTGTGAGAACTAACAATTAAATAGTTGAAAAATTATTTACTAAATACCCATTCTCTTGATCACATACTGCTGAGCAACAACTCCAAAACTCAAGTCCAAACCATCTCTAATCCATTCCTTGACCCAATCGCTAGGATTTATGTGTTCTTCTTCCTCTTCCTCTTCAGTCTTCTTATCAACAGACTCTTCATTTATTTCCAATTTCTCACCACTCAACCATTGAGCCCATTTTAATGGGAAGGCTTGTGTCTTTGTGATTATAGTGATATCGTTGGTGATATCTTTAAGCATGATTATGAATGTGAACGATTCGGAGTTGTTCGCATCAATAAGAATAGCATCAGACAGTTCATGTTGCTTTTCTTCCGCTGATTCCAATTTTGTTGTGACAGGTTGAATCGAAATAAAAATATTCGATTTGCTGACTTGTTCAATTTGTTCATGTTCTCTTCTTTCTTCTTCTGTTGAAGTTTTTTCAACGGATTCTTTTTCTTCATCATCTTTAACAATCTTCAAATAATCTTTGATTGAAGACTCCAAATTTGCAAAACATAACTTTTCACCATCAATGATTTTACCATAAAACATATTTAAATTGACATTTCCTTCTGTATTATCAGAAACAATTGAACTTCCATTAAAGTTGGTCACAGTGACTTTAATACCACCTTCAACTTGATTCATCACTCTACTGAAGTTGTTATACACCAGTTTGTCCAAGTAGTGTAACTCTCTCATATCATATACAATCAAAATGTTCAACAATTCGTCGTCTTTACTAATCAAACCTTCCTTTATTTGATTGGACATCGTAAGTAAGATCGAATTCAATTTTGTAGTAATGTTCTGAATCTGTTGTTCGGCATTTTCGGCACCAACACCTTCTTCTAAGTACTTGTGACGTTGTTGATTAATTTGGTTAGACGTTTGAGAGGCCAATTGATATGTTTGCTCACCCAAAGTTTGGGCATTAGAGGTGATGGTACCCCAAAGAGATGTCACTTTTGAAGAACCTTCGGAACTCCACCAATTAGAAATTGAGCCAATAGGATCAATCTCAATTGTTTGTTCTTCTTCATTTAAAGCTTCATTGTCCTTTTGCAGATTGGTAGAATCAGCAATGACATCGGCAGTTGACTTTACTTCTTCTTTAATTGGTTCTTCTTGTTTCTTTTTGGGTTCGAATTTGGGCTTTGGAGTAGAAGCTTTAGATTTCTTTTCATGTTGTGCTATTTCATCCAAAAATTCTAAAAAATCTTCATCATTACCATCTCCTGAAGTTGGAACTCCTCCACCATTTGTATTTTTACTCTTTGAGGCGCCATTTCCTTCAGGATTTGGAGTACTGGGATTTGAATCGGGCAATGAATTTATGAAATCCATCACCACATCGCTATCTTTTTTGGAACCTGCCATATTTCAATTGTACTTTTGCTTGTTCTAAAAGTTGTTCTTTATTTTCCCTGTCTAGAGTTTGTTCGTTGTTTTAAAGATTACCCGCGAAAGTTGAAGCACGTGATTTCTCACACGAATTATAAAAAATTGTCTTTTTATTAAATTAGTCTTAACTAATCATTAAATAACCCACAAAAGATCAAAAATGCATCCACAACTTGATAGAGATAGATTCACACCATGCGAAAAGCTTATGGACGCTCTTGAAGAATGTCACAGAAATGCCTTTCTCGCACAATCATTAGGAATGTGTAATTTTGAGAAAAATGAGTTGGCCAAATGTCTTCATTACACAAGAGTTGAGGATTCAAAGGAAAAGATTAGAATCAGTAGAGAAAAGCAAAAGAAATTCGATGCCATGAGAAAGAGGAATGAAGAAGAACTTTACGGTAAAAACGGTCATTTAAAAAAAATGATTGAACTTGAAGCTGAAAAGAAGCAATAAATTGAAGCTTAAAAGAAGTATTCAAATAAATGATAAATCATAATGTACATAGTTAACAAATAAACATAATATTCTTGTAATTATTTAATCTTGACGAGTTCTCAAAACTCTTTTCGTAACTTTATCCTTGGTGACAATATACACAACAGCACCCCAACCAGATAATGCATCTCTATCAACAGCATTCAACAATGCCTGACTGATTGTTTCGAACAAATCTTCTGGCTCCAAGTTTGGTTCATAAAGTGATTCGCACATACCGTATAATTGATCACTTGCAGTACCACTAACTATAAAATCTTTAGCAAAGTCAATACAACCAATTAAATCAAAACCACAAATAAAAGGTTTACTTGTTTTTGAATCTAAACCAGCAACTATAGGTCCAACAAAGAATGGACCAAATCTTTTTTCATATAAAGTTGAACTCACCAAATTTGCCAAAGTCTTTGGTTCGATTTGTCTTTCTTCTCTTAACGAATACAAGTTATTCTTAAATCTAAAGGTTTCGGATAATGTTATGACATCGGAAGCCAACCCAGTTAATCCCAAGAATGTTTTGTCACCGAATTGAAATATCTTTTCAAAGTTATTGGCCAAACCTAATGATTGGTTACCCAAACGTAAATCACAAGCGATCGCTATACAGTCTTTACCAACCATGGCCACGGCTGAACCACCATTAATTGAGCTTGGGTCAGACATCCTTTATGTGTATATTTATATATAATAATTTTGCGTCTAAATTGAATAAAGTAGTACAATTAACACCCCAAATCGATACTAAATGTTTTTTGGTGGCGTTCTAGTTCTGAAAAGTCGTGTTGTTGGAGAAAAAAAAATATTGAATTACATTTATATAAAAAAGACGCTACCAAAAACTGACGGCGAAAAAACTTTAAATAATTTTGAAAGAATGGATGCAAATATCCTACAACTCAAAACCTAATTTACAGACAATGATTACAATATAAATATTATTATTAAAGAAAACGTTCGGAAAAGACTATTAATAAAAACAAAAGAATAAACAAAATATAAACAAAATAACACAAGATTTAGAAGGGAATGTTAAGGAGTATTCTCAAAAGAAGAGACGAATTGGTTGGCTCAACTGATAAGCAAATTAATTTGCCATCTCAAGTTGCAAGTCTTCGGGTTCCACTTCTTCTTGAATTGTGTTAGTTGGGAAGCTTGCCAATGGGTCTTTTTTCTCTTCAGTAGAAGAGGTTGAAGATTGCAACAATTGGTTGATTGGGCTTTCATTTTCTGAAAATTCAGACAATGTGTAAGTTTTAGGGGACTTCACCAAAGAGTTAGCCGATGAAACATCCTCGTTTGTGTGCTGGGAAAGACCACCATGAATAGAACCGGCATGGCCAGCTTGCAGTGGAGTATTGAATTCTGATTCTTGGGCATGAGAAGTAAGGTCTCGTTGTTGGGATGGAGTAGCTTGGGTGGATTCAACAACAAGACCTGAAGACGATTGAGCTTCTTCTGGCAGCTTAAGCAATGTAGCTAAGTTGTTGAGCGATTTTGATGATTGAAAAGTAGGTATTATCTTGCCAATATCCTTCATGTTGAAAAACAACTTTTTTATTTCTGCCTTGACCAGCTTGGTTAATTCGTCATCCTCTTGAATAATATGAATAGCTTCTTTTAAATTATCATCTTCATCTTCCAAATTAGTATTTTCCAATAATTCCAACTTGTCTTGATCTTCCAAGTCGAATCTTAATTGTAAACCAAAACCTAAGATAATTAAGTAGTTTTTGTACTTGGTTAATTCAACCTTGTACTCTTGAATTTTTGAATCATAATTACTGATAATCTTGGAATAATTGGAGGAGTTGAATTGCTTGAGTGGCAAGTTATTCACAAATTTTAACTTTAAATTGGTAAAGTCATTGTACAACTTTTTCAAATGGTTATAGTAGTTCAAGGTCTTGACAAATTGTTTCATCATTCCTTCATGATTAGCTCTATTATCCATTTGATTAGAAACAACAACATAATTACTCAAGAAAATACCTTTTGGTAATTGTTCCCATTTCAGAATATGTTTCATTTTTTTGAAACTATCCTTCTTTTTGATTAAACCATCCAAGTCTGTCCAACCATATTCAATAGATGATACACTTTCTTCCAAAGCAGGAATAGCAGTTATCTTAGCAGCCCAGAAATTACAAGCATTAACAAATTCTAAGGCGATTTCTTTAGTACCAGCTTCGAAAAGAAACTTTTTAGGTTGTTTCTTTGATATTTTTGAAAAACTTAATGACCACAAGACAATTTTTTTATTTGAAGAATTGTTGATTTGTGGTTTTTCCAATTGGGCATATGTAGAGCATAAATTGTAATTACCGATATTAGCAGCATTCTTCAACCAGTTACCATCACCAATATCATCACCAGCATTCTGTTCATCATCTTCACCGAATCCTTCACCATCTTCAGAAATAGAAGATAATAATTTCTTATTTTGTTTTTTCAAAATTTGTTGATGCTTTTTAATCACTTTAGGGTCGAAAGAGTACAAACATAACTCACCTTTGGATACAACGACAAAATTTTCAATAAATTTTAAAGATGAGAATGTGGCAGTACTACCAGCAGAAGAACCAGAACTAGTTGAACTTGAAGAACGTGAACCAGAAGTTGAAGATTTTGTAAAGAAAGAAAGAAATCTACTTGTACCGGAGTTGGAGGTGGTTGCTGCGGTACTTCCTTCACCCTGTGCTGCATTATCCTGAGAATCGTTATTCAAGACCTTCAATTTCAACAAACCTTCTTTCAAATATGGCGAACCTTGTAATTCCAAAGTTAAATCATATTGATCTTGATAGTCGTCAATATTAAAATCTTCCAAATGTTGGTTTTCAGTATCAGCCCCATAATCAATATTGTTCAAGTTAACTGTGTCAAGGGATAACACAGACATATCATCTGCTCCACCATTGCCGATGGAAGCAGTGGATTCTTTCGAAACAATAGAAGATCTAGAGGCTCTTTTGTTCAAAGAACCATAAATCTGCGCAGATAACTGGCCATTTTGATTTTGTTGCAGTTGTTGGAGTTGAGAGGTTTGTTGTTGAGTTTGCAGACGTAAATCGGTAGGTCTATTTCTAAATGTTGCAGCCGAAATATTTGACATCCGCGAAGAATTTCCATTCTTATAAAACTGAGAATTTTTTTGGTCAGATAACAATGCTCTTGTGAAACCAACTCCTCTTTTGTTTTTGGAGTTATTATTGTTGGTGACGGTGGAAGCCGTGAACTGCGATACAGAAGAAGTAGCAGACGACATGCGCTTCATCGCAAGTGATGTTCTTCTGTTGTTTGTACTATCAGTGGACCAGAGAGAGTTGTTGGTTGTTTGCCGAGACAATAGAACAACATCATCTTGTGAAATATTTTGTTGACTAGGATTACTTTGATCCACAGAGTTTATTGGTTGATCATCAGATGACGCACCATCAATAGTAGATTCAGTATAATCATCCTTCTTCAAATCTATAGTTTCATCCGTTGCGGATTGTCTCTTTTTGGAAGAAATGTGACGTGAAAGTCGACGAGCATTTGGTATAATAGTAGAGATACCATTTCCGGTGGAAATACCTTTACTTTCAGGAACAATAGGTACCATATCATTGTTCTTTAAATGTAATTCATTTTTGTTCAAGTCTTCATAATAATTACTCAATTCTCTTTCAATAGCGATTTTTTGTTTGATTGATAATTTTTTGGAAGATTTAGATGAAGTTTGAATGAATGTGGTAAAAGTATTTTTGATATAATCGGTTTGAGAAATAATTGATTTTTTACTAACCTCTGAATTATGCAAGGCAGTATTTAATAAGATCAAACTGTAGATAATAATATAAATTTTTTCAAAATTTCTAGTGTTGAACAAATTATTTGGATGTTGTTTCAAATAAGACTTTGTAAAGGAACTTAAAATTCGATCGATTTCTTGAGATTCACCTTTTAAGTATAATTTGGAGCACAACAGTCTTGTCGATTTCAACAAGTTTGCATTCCATTTGAACAGATCCATATAATAAGTTCTGATTTTGGCACTTTCCATATCATTTGCTGCTAAGAACTGTGTATATTCTTCGGGTTGGATTGAAACAAACTCTTCTTTGAATAATTTGGAAGCGATATCCTGATATTCAGTTTCTGGATCTATTTCCTGTGATTCTGATGCACTTAAATAAGGTGAAGAGCTAGTGGTCATTGAGTCGGAATGGTCCTCATTTGATTCGCCCTTTGCTATTGGTGGTTCTGGCGTTAAAACTTCTTGAAAAGATTCTACTTTAGGAGTGACAGGTGGAACTTCTTTAAATGGGTCCTTTAAACTAATCTTTTCATTTTCAATTTCAGTTTTGACCATGGTGTTATTTTTGACAGAATCGATTGTGGTTACTGTTGAGGCGCCAGCTGACTTCTCTGTACTTCCCGGAGAAACGGACGGTTCAATTCTGATATTTTCGTCTTGAGTTGAATCAACATTAGAGTTCTGATTCATAGTGGAAACAGTTGTCATAATAGTATTCAAAGTGCTGACAAGTGAAATAAAATTTTGTCTCAGAATCTATATCCCCTTTTTGCCAACTATTTTTTTGCCTGGATTAACAATTGTTTATATATTTGGGATATATAGGTAACAATGTAACAAGCGAGTATGGTCGTGAAAATTGAAAATAAGATTAACCTGCAAGATCACAAAAAACAGCTTAAACGGGAAAAATTAATAGATTGAGTTTTATGCAATATTCAAAATTAAAAAAAAAAGAAAAAAAGGCACTGAAGTGAAAAAACGATATCGCAAAAATGAGGCACAAAATATGAATTAGCAAAGCCATAATTGTACTGATTTAAAGGAACAACAAACCTATAAATAGGAAAATCATTTGGCCGTCTTCCAAAGCACGACGTTTTTCAAATATTCAATCGAGACTATAATTAAATACACGATTTAGATATCGTTGACTAAACAACTTGAATAGAATTAAATGTTAACTGCATACAGATTTACAAATTCGAAAAATAAGCCCACATAAGCAATTATTCTACTATATTTAAACCGATCAGATTTACGTGTACACATAAATGGCGTGCATTCGGCTGCAGTTTTGGGCGTTACCCACTTTACCTTTTCATCTGTTGTCATATATTGCCTCGTCAATTTTGTAGAAAGTTACACAAGAGCGCTCTTGTGCAGATCAACATTTTTTCTACTTTAAGGGTAGTTTTCAATAAGGATTTATGTATGATATTTTACGACGCCTCGTCTATTTTGCATTTGTTTCACATTTAGGACAAATGGCTCATTTCTAACCAGCTGGCCTTTTTTGCGGTACACATACGCCATGAATTTCATCGGCTTCCTCAATTTCTTCTGCATTACGCAGCCAATTGTATTGAATCGCCATGAAACTTGGCCTATTGTCCCTTCTTTTTCAGTTTTTTTCTTGCACTGATTTGGACATTTTAGGCAATTAAATCACCTTTTGTACAGGTTAAAAATACATAGAAAAACGAGTCTTGCAAAGTATTTTATTAGTCAGATAATTGAATCCAAAAGAGCAAATTAAAAATGGTTATTGAACATTTACAACATGCATTGGATACAGAACTGCCAATTGATCCTTTCATCTTGGAATCGTTTAAAGTTGATCAAGGCACGGATGTAAATGCGGTGATCTCGTTGATAAACCTTATCCTTTACTCCCCCAATTATACAAAAATAGATCCTTCGGGAGCATTGATTGATTTCTTACAGAATGTGTTATACTACATTCCATTCACACTGATCTTACAAGTCTATAATTCTGACTTGGTTGTTGAGAAATTGCTGGACTTATCGGGTGAAAATGACATCGTCATTAAACTACTTATATTGAAGGTGATAACTTTAAAATTAAAAGATGAAGATTGTAAACTTTTCTTAAAGGAATACAACTTACCGCGTAGTATCATTCATCAGTACTTATCCAACAAGACCTTACAGATCAGCTTGATAAATCAAATTGAATTGTTTGTTCGAGAATACGCTTTGATTTCGAGTACAGAGCTCTTGCAATATGATGACATATATTCCCAAATCAATGACACGACGTTACTTTCTCGTTTTCTTGCATACATATTAATCCTTGCAGAATCAAATGTATACTTATCTACAAAATACTATACCTTCACGAACAAACAAGTGCTTGAATACAACGAAGAGGACCCGTTGTTTGCAATTTTACTTATTCAATTCTATGGGGACTTGTTTTCAACGGTTACTGAAGAGCACGATGAGTTCAAGCGGATCTTGCATAATTTATTCATTCTTCTTGAAGATAATGTCGAATTTATCTCAGTCGAGATTTGTAATTTGTTCATCAAATTATCCTTCACCAATTATGCAGATGAATTATCTAAAATTCTTGATAATAGAGTAGGTGATTTGCTTGATATAGAATTGATGGTTAGATTGCTTGCAAATTTGAATTACGATGTGATTGATGTGATAAATGCGCCTTTGGATGAATATAACTTGTTGTTAAACAAATACTTTCCAATCTTACTCAATGTTCTTGGTAACAAGCACTTGTTCAACCAACTAAACCAAAAATATTTTACAAATGCAAATATATCGAAATTGACTACAGATAAATTATTTGCATTACTTGTTTCTTTTTCCAAGCACTCTCACTCAAAGGAATTTTTGTTTACAAGTTTACCACAGGTTTTGAATGGATTCCTCAGTGATAAAACTGTAACAAATCCCGAATTGTTCAATTTGAAGTTGAATATTTTGCATGCATTACTCGTCCCAGATGAACATTCACCTTCTTTGTCTGCGTGGGAACCAGCATTGAGGCAATGTATCTATGAGTTGAGAAATGGAGATGGTGTTCCGAAAGTTGACGTAAAAGATAGGGCTATGTAAATATATATCAACGTAAAAAATGGGTGCAAAAATGTTTTCTAAATTCTTCTACGCAAGTATAAGGCTTAAGTGCATATGAAATTCACTCGAATTCATCATGCTAATTACTCACTGCTTCGTAAACCTTGTGTAACTATTTTAAGGTCTAGCGAATTCTAAAACTTGGAGCGTTTGCATAAGATTTTTATATCTGTTTTGTACCATGTTTCACATCCTAATTTTTACACAAGAGGTAGAAAATGATAAAAGCTTTACAATATAAATGAATTTCTTTATTTCTCTATTATTCTTATATATCAAAGTTGACCCACAGATTTCCGCAAATACATGTTCTTTGGAATACCATGGTCCATAAACCGATAGTGTTTGGAGCATCAAATACTAATGGGTCGGTCACAAGTGAGATTGATCGGCATCGAGTGCACTTTCTAAATTTCTCACTTCTTTTTTTATCCGATGGCTTTTGATATTTTGAGCGTCCCGTATATATGATTATCTTTCTTAACGAGTCAACACACTCTTTGTTAGAATATTGCATGCGTGGTATAAACTTTAAATCAGCGTTGGTGTAGTTTTTACTGGAATACTTGTTGATCCCAATGTTGAGCCAATCCACATCATAAAAGTACATATCCGATACTTTTAGGTCACGATTTATATAAACAGAATGCTTATCTATTAAAGTATGAGCAATCTGAATCATATCTTCATTCAATTCACCTTGGCAAACTAGCTTTTGCTCCAACTTTAAAATCATCGACTTATCCTTATGCGCAAACCTCGTAGATAATTCTCTTTGAATCAAGGCATCAGATTCCTTCAAAAAATTATCAAACAAATTCAAAGTTAATGGAGAATAATTGACAATCGTAAAACATCGATTCAAAGATTCTTTCATGGGAGTGAAAAGCTTGTTTGAATCTGCTAAATCTTTATGTAATTTTTTCAAGATTTCATGTGTTTTGTTGATTGAAGATATCGCATACATCAAAAATAACCTCGGTACTTTACTTAAAATTAAGGGCAAAACAATCGAGTTCTTCATGTTTAACTGACTCAGTGCTGGATCTTTCTTTGCAATCGATAACTGAAGCAATTCCTGGTTTAAATATACCATCAAGTCAATCAACCACTTGATATTACCGATGAGTGAGATAATACATTCACCTCTTGTAACCGAGTCTTGTAAACTATCCTCAACTGGCTTTTTCTTTGAAATTTGTCTGTATATGCTAGACAACAGGAACATTATACCAAAGCTAGCACTTCTCAAGTTCAAAACAATCCATGCAATGTCCAGGATAACATTGTTGTTATTATCTTTACTCAGAACATACTGATTTTGCATCTCACCCAAGACAAGTTGCAAAGATAGTAACTTCTGTAACGGTGGATTTGAAAGTAACTTATCTACTGATTCTTTATTAAATGCATCCAATTGAAAGTTAATTGCTCTATGTGACTCAGCCATGACTGTTTCAATGAATTTGGGTAAGACTTCATCAACTTTTCCCAGACTTTTCAGCAATTCACAGACTCGTTTGATTTCATTATGGATCAATATGAGCAAGTCATCAGAACAAGTATTTGTGTAACAAGCATAAGCGTGTCTAAATGCAAACCCCACAGCAGATAGCAACAAATCTTTTGAACTTAATTGTTTGAAATTGAGTTTTTCCACAACTTGAAACGTAACTTCACTACTATTTAATTCAAAATATACAATTGAAGTCAAGTTTGGAGAAATCGCTATAGCCAATTCATTTTGCGAGTTTATAGGAGCAAACTCAAATCCAATATCGAAAATGCTTGAGACATGCTTTGGAGGTACCTCTTCCTTTATTGACTTGTTGTTGATCACCTTCATAGTACTTCTATCGATGACATCGATCTTACCACTCATATACTGCACCAAGATGAAATGCTCAGCAATACCACTTGAAATGCTACTGATATATCCTTTTCGAGTTAACTTATCTTGAAATAAAAGGACGTATTGGATCTGATCTGGTTGTTTCAGCAGTTTCTGTATACCCTTTCTTAAACCCAACTCGCTAAAAGCATCAGATACCAAGTCCAGCTCTGGTGTCAAATGGTATCTGTAGAGCGTAGTGAATGTATCTCCTCCTTTATGTGTGATATAGCTAAAGAATATCTCAGGCTTTGACGATGCGTCACCACTGGCAGAAACGATATCAATGGAGCTTAATTCTTGAATAAACAACGCATCCAAATCAGCAGAATTGGCAGATAAAGAAGGATCAATATCCATTTTGTCCTCTTCTGAAAATTCATCGAATACGTTTGTGATCAGAGGTAAAGGTTCCAATTGAGATACTTTTGTCAATATTAATTTGGGTTCCTTTTGCATTTCTTTTGGTGTATGATAATGTTGATCTACTTTTTGTCTTTTTGCAGATTCAACTAAGAACCCCCAGTCGATAACAACAATGAATGTAAGAATTTTATTTGAAATCGCATCAAACGCACTTATAATAACTTGCTTCTCATTGCTAAACCCAATCGAACCGTATTTAAATGAGACTAAAACATCGCCAGTTAATTTTAAAGATAATTTGTGATATTCAACTTTATGTTCGCCTTGGTAAAATAAAATCAATTCACCGTCTTTACGCAAGGCAAACCCAGCTTGCTTTGTAGATAAAGGGTGGGTGACACCATGTGGTTGATACTGACCCACCGAGTATGCATAAGTTGGATTTGATCCTATGCCTGATCCTTCCGTCAACGATGCAGGCTTGTTTATAATTTGAGGCTTTTCAATATCCAACCATTTGAAAGTGATGATCAGTTGCGATGAGGAAACATGACTTGTTTGAGTGTCATTGACAATATCGCGATGAATCATTTCCATATGATTATACGATGTTAGTTCGTAGCTAGGTGAATTTAGAGGAGCTGAACCATTTGCGGTACCGTTGGTTTTGCTTGTTGAAGCTGGAGAACCAGAAGAACCAGACTGGGTCAGTTGCGGGGACGGTGATCCTGCACTCGAACTTTTGAGACCTATTTCCTTGTTAGCTATATCAAGTAAACCGACACCAGCAAGAAAAATGAAAAAGTTCCCATATATATCAGCGATCGCTAAATCTGTGCTCAAATTACTCCATTGAACGAGTGAAATTTCAGGAGCTTGATTATTGTCTAATCTAATTTCGAGACTTTGTGGTGGAGCAAGCTTCCATGTGATGCCATCTATGTTCTCAAGGTATGTCAAGTTTAAATTGCTGATTGTTGTATTTGAAGAATTCAGTGAAGCATATGCTATAAATCCATTCTTCGACCATGAAATCAAGTTGGATAATTTCAGTGTGCCACATTTCGACTTTAATGACAGCGCATTGATCGAGTTTAAAGACGATTTATATTCAAATCCTTCACTTCGTGTCATTGTTGTGATGAAGAAATGCGTTTATGACTTGATTTCTATTCAACTTTTTTTCAGCATAGAAATCGATAAATCGAGCGCTACCAAAAAATGAAATAAATATATATGAAACAAATCCTTTAAACTGCAACAACCTACAACATAAAGGCTACTTACAGAATGAAACTGAAATGATTACTTATAGGCCAAGTTTGCGAGTTAACTTGTGAACTACAATGAAAAACTTAATAGTTAATACTTATAAGCTATTAGTTGTTATCTAAAATGAATTCTTTTATTTATAACTAAAAGAATAAAAAAACCGTATATGCAACCTTCAAAAGAAGGGATAACCTTGAATCATTATTGTGTTGTCCTCATGCCATTATTATTAAATACCTATCGATATTCCCATCTTATTCACAAGTCACCTGGAACTGGGTAAGTGGAAACCCAGTCCGAAACTTCCTTAGCCAAAGCCTTGACTTCTTCATTTTCGTCAGCCAATTTCTTAAAAGAAGCCAACAATTCCTTTGCAACGGTACCTTGTTCTTGTTTCTTCAAGTTAAGAGAGATTTCAACTGCTCTTTCAAAGAAACTGGCAACCTTTGTAAATTCTTCTGGACCAAAACCTCTTGTGGTCATGGCTGGAGTACCGACTCTTATACCGGATGGGAAAAGAGCAGACTTGTCACCAGGAACAGTGTTCTTATTGGCAGCAATGTTGGCTCTTTCCAAAACAGCTTCAACACGAGCACCATCGATCTTTTTAGATCTCAAGTCGACCAAAATCAAGTGGGTATCGGTACCACCGGAAACCAATTCGAAACCCTTCTTTTCTAAAGCTTGAGCAAAGATTTGAGCATTCGAAACAACATCCTTTTGATATTGCTTATATTCTGGGGATGTAGTTTGCTTCAATGCAACAGCTAAAGCGGAGATTGTATGGTTGTGTGGACCACCTTGATGGGCTGGGAAAACAGAAAAGTTGATCTTGTTTTCCAAATCATACATGATTTGTTTACCTTTCTTGGTGGTCTTTCTGACACCCTTTCTGAAAAAGATCATTGCACCTCTTGGACCTCTCAAAGACTTATGGGTCGTGGTAGTGACAATGTCGGAGTATGGAAATGGAGAGGCAGCAACATCAGCAGCAACCAATCCAGAAATATGAGCCATATCAGACAACAAGTAGGCACCAACTTTGTCGGCAATTTCTCTCATTCTCTTGTAGTCAATGGTTCTCGAATAAGCAGAAGCACCGGCAACGATAACCTTTGGTCTGAACAAAATAGCGTTAGCTTCTAAAGTATCATAGTCAATCAAACCAGTTTCTTCGTTCAATCTGTAAGGCATTGTTTGGAAGTATTTAGAGATGTAAGAAATCTTTGTGGTTGGAGTTTGGTAACCATGAGACAAATGGCCACCATGAGGTAAGTCCAAACCCATAATTCTGTCACCAACTTCCAAGATAGCAGAGTAAGCGTACAAGTTAGCTGGAGCACCGGATAACGATTGCACGTTGACACCCCATTCTTCTGGATTTAAATCAAAGGCTTCCAAAGCTCTCTTGCGGCATAAGGATTCGGCCTTGTCGATGATTTCGTTACCACCGTAGTATCTTTCACCTGGGTAACCTTCAGAGTACTTGTTTTGCATTTCGGAACCCAACAAGTCCATGACGGCCTTGGAAGTGAAGTTTTCAGAAGGAATCAAAGTAATTGAGTTTCTTTGTCTGTCCTTTTCTTGTTTTAAGATGTCAGCCATTTCAGGATCAACTTCTTGAACTGACTTCGAAATCAAGGCTTGTGCTTGAGTAGAAAGCGCATAGTTTCTAGCGAGTGGTTGAACTGGGAATCTTTTCAATTGTCTCAAAGAGCGAGAAAGCATTTTGAAATGTTGTTGTTGTTATCTTTTTATAAAATAGAAAAAAGCGGTAAAAGCTGGAGTTTTCAAACTATTTATTTCATTCTCAAAGTTAGTCATAGTTCTGCATCGCAGACTTTTTTTTTTTTTTTGGCTGCATATTGCTTTTTTCTCACGTGTTATCAATGTCAAAGCCCAAGAATCCCGAGTCAGGACAGCAAATCGAAGTCAAACTCCTTTGTAAAATCGACTTATCTTTGACGACAGAGTCATCTTTCTGGGGTAAAAGAGCGGGAAACAAAACGTACCCGGAGATTTTGTAACGTTTCTATACCAAAAAGCCTTACATTCACTAGTAAACAGCATTTTTGAAGGTCGTGAAATGATCAAATTTACACACGGTTTCGGGCGAGCAGTATTCAATCGCCCTAAACCAAAATGAGGGGTCGTCCGCGTTGTATAACCCCTCTATTGTAATTCTCTCTGATGGCAATGGCTTTAACATCCGTTCAACACAAAGTTGTATTTCTTCCGGTAATTTAGATACCAACAAGCACTTCAGATGATCATTTATATATGCTGAATAGGTGGAGTCGTGGATTTGTGCAGATTTCCATGGGTGTTTTTTCGTTTGCAAATACACCAAAAGTATACCCAATGACCATATGTCTGCATTCAACCCATTATACCGGATTTGATTGAATTGTTCTGGAGCAGCAAAACTTAGAGATCCAACAATTCCAACGCATTGATCGCGTTTATCACTCGCGGTGCACCAATCAATTATTTTGACTAATTTATACCTTGTATCAAAAACGATATTCTGTGGCTTCAAGTCACGGTGTGCAATGCCTAGAGAATGAATATACCTTATGGCTTCGCAAATCTGTTTCCAAATGCAGCACATTTCGTCGGGCGTAATATGATCGATCGATTTTAGCAAATGCGAAAGATTTGGGGAACCGGCTTCCATCCGAATTTTGATGCAAGACGAGGTCAGTGGTTCTCGTGCTACTACCTTGATAATATTTGCATGTTGTAGTGATTGTAAAAGACGGAACTCGGCAAGAGTGCGCTCGGTATATTCAGCTTGCAGTTCATATTTTTCTTTTGTATAATACGTTTTGATGACATAAAGCGAGTTGTCCTTTTTTGAGCGGAAGAGTTCAGCGCTGCCTGATATTCCAGTACCAATTGTCTGGACCTTTGTATCAGTTCTAAGAATGGAGTTAAGTAGAGTGAACATTTGATTTTAAAGTATATCAACAGACTTCATTGATTAAACCTTAATCACTTGTGACAGATTATGTAAGAAATGACAAAACTTCGAAGAACTCTAATGTTACGTAATTGCTTAGATAATTTATGTCTTACGTAATGACTCTTTTATACTTGCTGTCGATCCCTTTTCAGCTGCTAATTCGACCAATTCGGTACAGTGGAAACCTTACTGGTATCCCTTCGGGTAGTCGCACTATTTTTACACATTATATACCGCAATAATGGTCTTACGTAATAGCCTTCTCCTCATTTATCTATTCTTATCTCTAATTTGCCCACAGAATTGATTCTCGTTTTGTGATCGCCCGAAGACTTTTAATTGTGTGCAAATACTAAATGCTAACTATATATTGCTCCAATTTGCCTCTTAATTTTCCTACTTAATTTTTACACTTTTTATACAACAAAATGAAGTTAACAGTTCCAGTTACCGCATTTGTTGCAGCTGCTGGCACTGCTGATGCCCTTACTATTCCAAATCCATTTAATAGTATCCAACAAAATTTCAACTTAGACCATTTCAAGTTTGACTATGGTGCCAACAAGTTTGACCAATTTTCTGCCACAATTGGTAAGTATAATGTCATTGAATCGATTGCTAAATATCTCAATCAACCATTGGAATCGATTCCAGCTGATGCAAGAAAGACTTGGACAGAAATGATTTTGGAATTTCCCGACGTTATCAGCTCGATGAACTTCAGGTCTATTCCAAAGAAGTTTATGAAAAAGCCAAAATCTACTTTTGATTTTCACGTAAGTGACTCCAAGCTTCCAAACCACAAGTTGAGAGTTAAGAAGACTCCAAAGTCTTTAGGTATCGATGACACTAAACAATATTCTGGTTATTTAGACGTTGATGATGAAGGTGTTGATAAGCACTTTTTCTACTGGTTTTTTGAATCTAGAAATGACCCAAAGAATGACCCAATTATTTTGTGGTTGAATGGTGGCCCAGGTTGCTCTTCTTTGACCGGTTTGTTCTTTGAATTGGGTCCATCCTCAATCGGTCCTGACTTGAAGCCAATCCGCAATCCATACTCCTGGAATAACAATGCTTCTGTTATTTTCTTGGACCAACCAGTTAACACTGGATTTTCTTACTCCTCTGGTTCTGTTTCCAATACTATCACTGCTGGAAAAGATGTATACGCCTTCTTAGAGTTGTTCTTCAAGCAATTCCCACAATATAAAGACTTGAAGTTCCACATTGCTGGTGAATCATATGCTGGTCACTACATTCCAGTCCTTGCTTCCGAAATAATGAGCCACCCAGACCGTTCCTTTGATTTGAGTTCTATCTTGGTTGGTAATGGTTTGACCGATCCATTGACGCAATACGAATACTACGAACCAATGGCTTGTGGTCAAGGTGGTTCAGAATCAGTTTTGAGCCCAGAAGACTGTCAATCTATGAAAGATGCATTGCCAAGATGTTTATCTTTGATCAACTCGTGTTATAATACCAATTCTGTCTGGTCTTGTGTTCCAGCGCTGATTTATTGTAATAATGCTGAAATGGGCCCATACCAAAAGACTGGTAGAAATGTTTATGATGTCCGTACCATGTGTAAGGGCAGTAACTTGTGTTACGAAGACTTGGCTTACATTGACGATTACTTGAACCAAAAGGAAGTCATGGAAGCCCTCGGTGCTGAAGTTGATACTTATGAAGGCTGTAATTTTGATGTCAACAGAAACTTTATTTTTGCTGGTGACTGGATGAAGCCATACCATAAATCTGTCACTAACTTGTTGGAGCAAAATGTTCCAGTCTTGATCTATGCCGGTGACAAGGACTTTATCTGTAACTGGTTGGGTAACCGTGCTTGGGCTGACAAATTAGAATGGCCTCATCATGATGAATTCGAAAAGCAACCAATTAGAACCTGGAAGGTTGATGGTAAAGCTGCCGGTGAAGTCAAGAACTACAAGCACTTTACCTTTTTGAGAGTGTTTGATGGTGGCCATATGGTTCCATACGATCAACCAGAAAACAGTTTGGATATGGTAAATAGATGGATCTCTGGTGACTACAAGTTTTAGTATACCCCTATATATGATTTAAAGTGATATTGTTTAGTTAATTTTTTGCTTTTGTATTTTCTTTAATGTTCGAGCAATACCAAGTTTTTCAATGACTGTCCGGCATCGGAGAATTAAAAAAAATAAACGCAGAGTTACATTTGTCGCAAATGCAATTTCCGTATTAGGCAAATGGTAAACATCAAATGTTGAAATTTTGTATATATTCCGCAAAACAAACAACATTGGAGTCAAAAACGAAAACACTTGAGCGAAAGAGATTGTTTAAGGCAAGCACTCTACAAGCTGTTGACGAGTAGTAAAACCGAGATAATATTTGTGCTTCCTTTGTATTGTCTCTCATCGCTCGTAAGCAATATGAAGACACAAATTTATACCGTGTAGACACTTTGATTTAGCTTTACAAAGTTTTGATCTTCTTATATTGATTAAATTGAAATTACTCAAGCCTGCTTATGTTCTTGTCGCTTTGGTGACTTTTTTTTTTTGGATATGGAATTTTTTCAAATCGCCATCTTCGAAACAAATCATATCATTTACTTCCTTTGCAAATTGTTCATTTATTGTATATCATTCCTGAGGTTCACTTCTCTTATACTCATTACCATATAAAAACAACACTAATATATCCAGAAAAGACTGCCAGTGAAACAATTGCATCAATAATACTTAGATCACATACAAAGAATGCTTTTGTTCAGTGGGGTAGTTGACTTCCTTGTGTTTGCCCTAAGCACCGCAACAGCAGGTATATCTGGATTTGAGTACGTCCAGCTGCCTCAATTATATCTACTTTTGCTCTTGATTAGTAGCTGTTCGTTGGCTTTCGGCACGACAATACTTTTCATAGTACAAAACTTGGTTGATGCATACTTTCTACCAATAATAACAACTTCAATTGTCTTGGGGAGTTTCTATACAGTAACTGGTATTTTGGTCGTTATTAGCATGACCAAAAATTCCATTATTACACATGTGTATTCAGAGGTTACCTTACCTGTGTGTTTCATTGTTGGAGTTCTCACGTTAACATTAGCAAATGCGAATATAATCCACAACCAACTTCGATTCGAGTTTATTAAAGAGGCAGCACATTATAAAGAATTAGAATTGAGGCAGAAAGATCAAATCGACGAACAGTTTGGTCAAGCCGTCTCAAAGAAACACTCGGACCAAACTTTAATTCCACAGTATGACGAGGAAGTGGTTAATTATATATCACAAGGCAAAGACATACATTATGGAACCGACAATTGGATGGAAAATTCTCCTTGTATCCCCAATTCCAAACAACCGACTAATAATGAGAAAAGACATAGTATATCTTTCTTGACATTAGATGAGACAGAAGAAAATGACATAAAGAGATCGAAATCAACTAGCTTCATCGGTAAGAAAGTTAGAATGCAACAACTTGAAGAAAAGATTCAATCAAAACCTCAGCGAACTACTTCTATCAATAATGAGAGAGTCTTCCTTTCAAATGTGAATCAATTACTATTGCCTTCAGTATTGAAATCAGGCGAGTCGCCAATTATGGAGAGTAAAAGGCGACAGATGTCTATAGCTTCCAGTATGCCCTCATCACCGCCAACAGATACTCTGTCAAGACTGCTCAGTCCTCCCGGAGATATTGCAGCCATTGAAACAATAACTGCAAAACACGAAGGTATTCAAAACTTTTCCTTTTTATCATCTCCTGATATGTATAAACACTCTCATGAAGATCCGATTGATGAAGAGGATGAGAATATTCCTTATGCCCATAACGATTTTGAAGACCCAATTGAAAACTCGCAATTCAAAGATTTCGATCAAGATTATATTATACCTCCTAAGAAGCGCAAGAAGAATAAAAAGAAATACTCCTTTAAAAACAAAGATTATGAAAAAGACCGTGAAGAAAAAAAATACAATAAAATCCTTGATGGATTAGAAACTATTCCAAAGTCTTCCTCCAATAGACAGATCAGCTGGATTTCTGGCAATATAGAAAGCAAGAGGATAAATAGTGTTACTTTGAAGGAATGGGACGACAATATAGATATCTATAATGAAATGAGGGAAAGATCAGGTGTCAACATGAACGCTGTGGCAAGACTTTTCAGCGGAAAAACTCCGACTTATTTATTGGCTCAGCCAGACGAAGAAAGGATTGACGATATTGATAATCTCAGCGATATCCGTGATGTAACATACACCATCGAAAATGAAGAAAATATTATCGAACATGAGGCTTCAAGCAGGAAGTTGTCAAGTAGATCCTTCAGTGCACCTTCGCTCCATACTTTTAGGATGGGAGGAGACTCTTTAAGACAGAATTCACATCATTTCTCGATAGATGACTCAATTGTATCGAGGGACTCCAAAAATTTGGGTGCAAACCAAAGGGAGTATATGAATTTACCACTTGCTGTTTGTACCACACCAACGCCGATGGAACAGACGGTACCTTCCTCACCCATCCGTAGATTCTTTCAAGAATCACCGAAACGTATCACAAGTGTATTCAAAAAGAAAGCATCAAGGTACAGTATCGATATCACAGACGATGTCGACATTAATAGAGCAATTCTGCATAAACATTCAAGCTCAATGTACTCAAACCAAATATCCATAACATCTTCATATGTTTCATCCAAACTGGGATCCCCGCGGAAATCGCTCAAGTCATTCCTCACAACCAAATCGCATAAACACAGCAACTCTTTTCCTTCGTTTGCTACTAGTGGACCATCAACAGCACAAAGTGCAGGACACTCGAGTGCTACTGGCTCGCTAATAATACCTTTGAAACTCGAAGATACGCTTAAATCGAAACAGAGCACAGTATGGAAGGACTTACCTCGTCCGTTACATCCAGATTTACATCTCTACCATAAAGTTCAACGGCCAAAAGGTGAAGAAGCAGTCGATTTGTGGGACCTTGATACCGCAAATAGCTCCGACCAATCCCGTGTGAGCTCACTTCCAAGTGCAGTTATTGGTGAGTATGATAGAGAAAAGTGGCGTACACTCAAAGCTCTCCAAAGTTAATTGTAAATATATTTAATACATAAATTATAATACTCGTCATTCTGTTAGTTTTTGCAGCTATTGAATTTATGCAGGCTGAAAAATATAATTAATTGTAGATTTTTTTTAATCTCTTTTTTACGCGCTGCCAACTCATCGCTAAAGAATAAAAAAAAGGTTTAAAATCTAAAACGGAAGCATATTGTATTCATCGAAAATGGACACCGACGATCTCTTTGGTGTCTTCAATGAAGCTCCTCCTGTTTCTGCTCCATTAGTGGAGGAAAATAAGAGCGAAGAGAAAGAAGCTCTGAAAAAACGTCTTGCTTCACCAGAACCAAAACCGAACACTGCAGCAAAAGAAAAGAAGACAAGAATTGATAAACAAGCAGCTAAACAAGATATTAAGCCCGTTGTTTTCGATTCTGTCGAGATCGAAGCTTCTAGAGATGTTGCTGCCAGTGATGGATTGATGGCTCCATCTGCCTCTTCGGACACTGCACCTTCTGGCGGAGAAGAAAAGATTAAATTAAAGCATCAAGTTAGGCATCAGGTTGCTGTTCCTCCGGACTTTCCATATATACCAATTGGTCAACACAAGCGTGTGAATGAGGCTCGTAAGTACCCTTTCACTTTGGATCCTTTCCAAGACACATCGATTTCTTGTATCGATAGAAACGAATCGGTCTTAGTTTCGGCCCATACTTCGGCTGGTAAAACTGTCGTTGCCGAATATGCAATTGCCCAATCGCTTAGAGAAAAGCAAAGAGTGATTTATACATCTCCAATTAAAGCCTTGTCAAACCAGAAATACAGAGAATTATTGGCAGAATTTGGTGATGTTGGTCTTATGACCGGTGATGTTACTATCAATCCGGATGCTGGTTGTCTTGTTATGACAACTGAAATTTTACGTAGTATGTTGTACAGAGGCTCTGAAGTCATGAGAGAAGTTGCATGGGTTATTTTCGATGAAGTCCATTACATGAGAGATAAATCTAGAGGTGTTGTTTGGGAAGAAACCATTATTTTATTGCCAGATAAGGTTCATTATGTTTTTCTTTCTGCCACAATCCCTAATGCCATGGAATTTGCAGAATGGATTGTTAAGATTCATGCGCAACCATGTCATGTTGTTTACACTGATTTCAGACCAACGCCGTTGCAGCATTACTTGTTTCCAGCTGCAGGTGACGGTATTTACTTAGTCGTTGATGAAAAGGGAAGTTTCAGGGAAGAGAACTTTCAAAAGGCCATGGTCTCGATTAGTGACGGCATGGGTGATGATCCTTCAAGTGGTGACAAGTCCAAGGGCAAAAAAGGTCAAACTTATAAAGGTGGTAACAAGGATGGTAAATCCGATATTTACAAGATTGTTAAGATGATTTATATGAAACGTTACAACCCGGTCATTGTTTTCTCGTTCTCAAAGAGAGACTGTGAATCTTTGGCACTTAAAATGTCCAAGTTGGACTTTAACACTGACGATGAAAGAGAATCTTTGACTAAGATTTTCAATAATGCCATTGAATTGTTACCTGAAGCTGATAAAGAATTGCCCCAAATAAAAAACATTTTGCCTTTATTGAGAAGAGGTATTGGTATTCATCATTCTGGTTTGTTACCAATTTTGAAGGAAATTATAGAAATTTTGTTCCAAGAAGGTTATCTTAAGGTTTTGTTTGCTACCGAAACTTTCTCGATTGGTTTGAATATGCCCGCTAAAACAGTTGTCTTCACTTCTGTCCGTAAATGGGATGGTGTTGGTTTCAGATGGGTGTCTGGTGGTGAATATATTCAAATGTCGGGTAGAGCTGGTCGTCGTGGGTTGGATGACAGAGGTATAGTCATTATGATGATCGATGAAAAAATGGAACCGCAAGTCGCAAAAGGGATGGTCAAAGGTCAGGCCGATAGACTTGATTCTGCATTCCACTTGGGTTATAATATGATTTTGAACTTGATGAGAGTTGAAGGTATATCGCCAGAGTTTATGTTGGAAAGCTCGTTCTATCAGTTTCAAAATGCATCTGCTGTGCCTAAATTAGAACAGGAATTACAAGAGTTTACCATTAAGAGCAACAAAATTGTGATTGATGATGAATACAGCATCAAAGAATATTATGACTTAAATAAACAGTTGGAAACTTATCAAGAAGATGTTAGGCAAGTTATCACCCACCCTGGCCATATTTTGCAATACTTGCAACAAGGTAGAGTCATCAAGGTTAAGATCGGAAACAAGCATGACTATGGTTGGGGTATGGTCACTTCTTTCACCAAGAGAGTCAACAAAAAACATTTAACACACGAATACACTCCTCACGAGTCTTTCATAGTAAATGTTTTCATTTACTCAATGTATATTGACTCACCAGTGAACTTGATCAAACCATTCAACCCTGATTTCCCTGAAGGTATCAGACCTTCCAATTCAGGTGAAAAATCGAGAGCTGAATTTATTCCAATCACCTTGGACTCGATTGCCGCTATCAGTAGTGTCAGATTAAAGGTTCCAGAAGATTTGAAGAGTTCTAGTGCCAAGAAGCAATTAGTCAAGACTATGAAGGATTTACCAAAGAGAATTCCGGACGGTGTTATCCCATTGATGGACCCTGTTAGCAGCATGAAGATTGAAGACAACGATTTCAAGTTGCTATTGAAGAAGATCCAAGTATTGGAAGAAAAGATTTCAGGTAATGTTTTGCATGATTCTGTTAAATTGAGAGAATTATATCCAAAGTATAAAGAAAAGGTTGAAATCGAAGCTAAAATCAAGAATTTACAAGAAAAGATTTTGGAAACGCAAGCGATCATACAATTGGACGATTTAAGACACAGAAAGAGAGTCTTGAGAAGATTGGGTTTCAGTAGCGCCAATGACGTTATCGAGTTAAAGGGTAGAGTTGCTTGTGAAATCAGTACCGGTGATGAATTACTCTTGACTGAATTGATCTTCAATGGTACATTCAATGACTTGACAAGCGAACAATGTGCATCTTTATTGTCTTGTTTCGTTTTCCAAGAACGTGCTAAGGAAGTTCCTAAATTGAAGCCTGAATTATCCGAACCATTGAAATCGATGCAAGATATGGCTTCCAAGTTGGCCAAAATCTACAAAGACTGTAAGATCGATATCTTAGAAAAGGATTACGTTGACTCTTTCAGACCAGAGTTGATGGAAGTCACTTACGCATGGTGCAAAGGTGCCTCTTTCACCCAAATCTGTAAAATGACTGATGTTTACGAAGGTTCATTGATTAGAATGTTTAAGAGGCTCGAGGAATTGATTAGACAATTGGTCCTGGCTGCTAAAACCATTGGTAACAATGAGTTGGAAGAGAAGATGGAGAAGGCCATGGAGTTGGTACACAGAGATATTGTCTCTGCTGGTTCGTTGTATCTTTAGATCTGTACACTATTTTGTATATATATATATAACTTTTTTATATTCTTTTAAATTATTTCATCTGAGTCATGTTGTTTAGTAGTATTTTTTTGACTTTTTCCGGGGGCAATATAAAATGCGATTTCCTTAATTTTTTATTGCCTTTAGCAAACTTGACTTGCAATTAATTGACTACTAAATAATGAGTAGACTTACACTTCTGAATGAAGTGGAATTATATTACGTGAGATCCAAGGTATATCTTCATCCATCCACCTCTAAAAGAGACAATATCCCTGGGTTTCTTACTCTTACAAAGGGTCCTAATGTCACAAATAAGGAAATTAGTTTGAGCTTTATTCCCGAGACTCAATTGAATTCCAAAGAAATTAAACAATATGAAGCTATTGATTTAGAAGGATTACCTGAAAATCCTTTGCATGAGCGTACAAAAAAAGTTGCTTTATCTCGAATTGTTGCTAAACCTCATATTTCGGTCTTATCAGGTTACTCATTTAGTGTGAGTTTATCATATATTTTCTCGATTCAAGTTAGAAAACCTAGTCCTGGGTTTTGGTATGGTTCGATTATATTCAATACTAAAGATGGTGAGAAGTTACCCATTATATTCTTCCATGATGATGAATCTGCGTCGCATAAAAAGCAACAAAAGTTGCGCAACCAACAGATGGTCCCTTTCAATGAGGATGGTGAATTGTTTTGGGGTGGGCAAGATTTTATAAGTGCTCTTAAACTCTTTATCAATTTGGAAAGATCTACCATAGAACCATCAACATATTTGGTTAACCCTGATTCCAATGATTTGCGGAACTTCTCTCCATTAAGGCAAGGTGATTCCGTTGCTATTCCAGAGGATGAAGGCCCAGCATTCAAATTACCAGACTTTGGCAAGCTTTTAGCCACTACAAAATGGAAAGTGCTTGAAACGGTGGCAACTATTTCAGCACGCACCAAGAATCAAGTAATGGATATGATGGAAGAACATGCTCCTGTACAGATCAAACAAATTATTAGCAAGCCTGAAGTGCAAAAGATTGGTGATGATTTTGATAGTGCACGTGTCTATTTAGCTAAATGGGCTCAACAAGTCAAGGAAGAAGCAGAACAGAGTCAAAGAAGCTTTATGTTGCATGATGATATTTACAATAAAATTAATAAGGAATTGGGCTCTGATGAGTTGCTTACATATGAAGAAATCAATAAGACTTCTAGAAGAAGCGAAATTAATGCTGCCGAATGGGCTTCCTTTTTTGATTACAGTGGTAGATTATCTATCACTGTAGATGAAGTGAAAAACAGAATCTTCCATGGCGGACTTGAAGATTCCATCAGATCTGAAGCATGGTTATTTCTTTTGGACGTTTACCCATGGGACTCTTCTTTAGAAGAACGTGAAGCATTACGTAAAAGTTATGAAACTGCATATCACGAATTGAAATTGAAATGGGTCAATAATGATGAAAAAAGACTGACTGAGTTCTGGAGGGACCAGAAACACAGAATTGAAAAGGATATCAATAGAACTGATCGTCAATTGGAGATTTTCAAAAACAAGAAAAAGCCAATAATTGTTACTGATGCAAATGGTAAAACCAGAGAATCATCCCCTGAAACTCCAGATGAAGACGATGAGTATGATATTTCGAATATTACGAATCCTCATCTCTATAGAATGAGAGAAATTTTGCTCACATACAATGAGTATAATGTTAATTTGGGCTATGTTCAAGGTATGACTGACTTGTTATCTCCATTATACGTCAAGTTCCAAGACGAAGTACTTACATTTTGGGCTTTTTCTCACTTTATGGAACGCATGGAACGTAATTTTGTAAGAGATCAATCAGGAATGAAAAAGCAAATGGTAACTTTAAACAAAGTGTTACAATTTCTTTTACCCAATTTATACAAGCATTTAGAAAAGTGTGAGTCGATTGACTTGTTTTTCTTTTTCAGAATGCTTTTAGTTTGGTTCAAACGCGAATTAGAATGGGATCAGGTTCAACGTCTTTGGGAAATCTTGTGGACCAACTACTACAACTCACAATTCCATTTATTTTTTGCATTGGCAATTTTAAGCGACAATGAACGTATTATTGTTCAAAACTTGAGACAATTTGACGAGGTTTTGAAGTATATGAATGACTTATCGATGAAATTACACTTGGATCCATTGCTTATTAGAAGTGAGATGCTCTTTTTGAAGTTTAAGCGTATGATTGATATTATTGATCGTGAGAACTCACTAGGACACAATACCAATTCAGAACATATTGAGGTTGAGCAAGAATTGAGAGAATTATTATCTAAAAAATGTGTGATCCAAAAGGAAGTTGAGAGAGAAGAAGGTGTTGGTGGGGGTTAAATTGTAATTTACATAAATGTACACAAAAAAAATTAATTGTTTCAATTCTTTCGGCTCTTTTTTTCATATTTATGTTTTTAATTTATATCTATGGTTACTTGGTTCTTAATTTAATACTAATATAATATTGTATGTCTTGTTTAATTTTGTGATGATTAACACGTGCTCTCATCTCGAAGTATACCATTTAAATCATAGTTTGACAGTTTTGCGCGCATTAAAAAACCCTTGATGCGGTTATTGTCGCTAAACCGTCAATAAAGGTAATTTTTATATACATATATATGTATAGATCCGCCATCTTTATTGTTTTTATTTGGTCGTCTCAAATATTTTGGGAGATAAAAACATGAATGAAACTACTCCCTTAAAAAGTACCCAGAATCAACACGACTTAGACGAGGAGCATTATGAAGAAGAATTCGAGTTGAGTCCTAGAGCAAAATTGATGCTATCTGGAGTTGTTTCCGCATTTGCAATTGCTGCCTTATACTTTTTTTGCTTCTTTTTACCTTCCTACTTTATTCCAAAGAGTATCCCATTACAAGGTATTGTTAAACTTGATAAACTAAATGTAAGTTTGGAACCATTAACTCCTCAAAGAGTACACAGTTTAGGTATGGCCCAATTTGATAAAAGCACTATTAAGCAAGAAGAAGAGGAAACACAAGTAGATAACGCTACATATAAAAAGCCTCAAAAGTCGGTCGAAAGACTTATTATGATTGGTGATATTCATGGACATTATCATGAATTTATTAAATTGCTTAAAAAAATTAATTTTAACAAGAGAGATCACCTTTTAGTTCTTGGAGATTTCATTACAAAGGGTCCCGATTCTTTAAAGACTTTAGACTATCTCATTGATAACAAAATTGACTGTGTCTTGGGTAACCATGAGTTCTACGTATTACAAAATTATGCTAGATTTCATGGATTAAATGCCCCATTTTTTATCAATAATACCGATACTTTATCTACCAATTTAATCAATTTTGAGACCGAATTTTCTGTTTCTGGACTGTTTAATGATGATCCTGAATTCCTTTTAGCCAAAAAGTTAACTCCTAATCATATTAAATATATCAACCTGTGCAGTATTATAAAGAAGTTGGGTGATGTGCCACTCCATAAAACTTCCACAGATTCATCATACGAGTCTGTTCCTGGTATTGCTGTCCATGCTGGTTTGAGATGGGACTTATCACTCCAAGACCAAAACCCTATCGATAATATCGAAATAAGAGCTTATTTGGGTCCATATTACAACGAAACTACAAATGATCCTGCTGAAACGAATGCCGTACCATGGTCTAAATTCTTTAACCGTCAAATGAAGAAGCTTCCTAAAGATGAGCAATTGGCTGTCTATTACGGGCATGATGCTAGAAAAGGGTTAAACTTGAGAAAATTCACCAAGGGGTTGGACTCTGGGTGTGACAGAGGTGAACGCTTAAGCGCAATGGTGGTTTGGGATGAGCTTGTTGACTCCAGAACGATACATAGGGAGCAAGTTTTCCTGGTAGATTGTGAGTAGCCTTTAGAAACCATGAAATAGAAGTATGAACACCAGTATGAACAGCACAAGCCAATTATTACCTCTAACTAATGCAAACATGTGTAAGAATGAACTTCGATAAGTTGTTAGTTGTTCAGCTCATAAAAACTTCGCGTCAAAAAACACATTCTTTCAAATTGGGGCCATCCAGTCCCATACCTCAAATTTTCTGGGAGAATTGAATTTAACCCGGCTCATAGCTGTGAATACTTCTTATTTTCCAACGTGCCTTCTTTGCTTATAAGTAGCAACTGGCTCATATGCAGTTACAAAAGATTTTACAGCAAAGTGCTCACACAAAAACGAAATCTCCAAACCCATGACTGTAAATTTTTTTATGAATATAACTTAATCTTCCTAATATCTTGCATCACTTCAACAATGTTTATATATCACATACTCATCTGAAACATAATCTCTTTAAAATAACCGATTCTATTGAAAATTTTGATTGGCGTATGCCATATGATTGCAAACCTCTTCATAATAAAACCTGGACTTATTTTCAGTATTATTTTTTTGATGAAATAATATCGAAATGTAACATCTCAAAAAACTTGCACTTCGTCCTTCCTTTCTATTTTTTATTTTTTGTCACATTCTGGAGTTAAAGAAGGACTTTGCACAAAATAAGGTTGCGAGTTTCCCGATTTATTACTTCAATTGTTAAACCTATTGTTCTAAGTGTTTTTTGTATCACTTCAGAAAAGGCCTAAAGCAGAAATACATTCTCTCGTACGTTTATACGTCATCCTGTCAGTAATGAACGGCGGCAATAACGAAAGAAGTTTTACGCTTATTCTCCTCATTCCGCGCGGCCAAACGTTCTTCAAAAAGAAGTATAGATATCGTATTCTTACAGTACCATACGGTAGCCAAAACGTGTGCGTCTTCATATGCGAAAATTACCCGCAATTTATTCTTCCCCCTCAAAATTCTATTCAATAATTTACTGTTTTAACTGTTGTAAACTTTTATGAAGAATACCGTAAACGCATCTTGTTCTTAATACAAAAATTGAACTATTGTTTATGAATTTATCTCCTTAATTGTTTAGCCTTGTGCCGTATGACAGCGTGCTTAAGGTGAATTTAAGAGTGATTGCAAAAACATTATGCGTAAATGGCGCATAAATTCTTAAATCTGGCCTGATTGTGAAAGAACATCAGGGCAACAGACCGCACTTTGCAGTTTTTATATAATTGGAAGAATGCACAACGGCCTACTTGCTGATCGTAAAACTAAAAATGACACAATAAGATTATCTCTAGTGATACAAAAATGAATTTATTTTGCATCCTATTGTTTTTTTTGCGCGGCCTATCATTACTATGTACACGATTAAAATTCATCTCTTGTTCTATGAACAATAGGTGAATCGCAGAGAATAATACAATATTATTCTAATCTCGATGTCAGGAATACTTTCTTAAAATTAAGTGAACAATAGAGCACACAGTTCATGCTGTCAAAACATTGAAATTTTTCAGTAAAAAATTAGCCGTACAGTTAATAAAAAACTCCATTTTTCTCTTGAGGGTTACAATCCCAGTATTAATGATATCTTTCTTTTACAAAAGAACTACCCTGGTAAAATCTATATGTACATTTTGTGCATCTTCTTATATAATAGCAAGTCACCTAAACAAAATAATCATTTTATCTACACCTGACATGTATTGGACAAAAAATATCTAAACTTTGTGTCTTCATGCATGATTTCTACAAATGGCCAAAAAAATGCAGATTTGACAAGCTTTCAAGTATTCGTAAATGTATTTTATAAGAGTTTCTACTTTACTTCAAGAAATTCAATGAAAATGACGAAGATGTAACATGGCTGATCAAAGAAATAGAAAATAAATCTGAAATTCGATGTTACAAGTAAAAGTTTGGGTCTTTATACATGAAACTAATGAAGAATGTTCAAATTGAAAAACTATAAAAGCCCCAGAAATATCTCTTAAATTTTTCTTTTTGAATAACAATTATCCAATAATCCAATTATTACTTCAACAAACTCAAAAATGAATCCAATTACTTTAATCTCTGCTGCTGCTTGCTTGTTTGCTTCTTCCGTTGCTGCTGATGACGTTCACTACGGTCAAGGTACATTCTACGACACTGGTGTCGGTGCCTGTGGTTGGGAGTCAGCCAACACTGACAGAATTGTTGCTCTTTCTACTGACTTTTTCAACCAATACACTCCAGGTGGCAACCCTAACAGAAACACCTTATGTGGTAAGCAAGTCCAAATTCAATATGGTGACAAATCTGTTGTTGCTACTGTTGTCGACTCTTGTCCTGGCTGTGCTTATTGGGATTTGGACATGTCTCGTGGTGCTTTCGACCAATTGGCTGATGAAGCTCTTGGTAGAATTAACATTTCTTGGGAATTCATTAACTAAACTTTGTTTTTATCTATATAATGCTTTAGTATTTACTGGTAAATATTCACTATATAGTTGACTGTCCATGCAATCGAGTATTGCTACCGATTTCTCACTTTGAATAAAGCTTTAAATGGAATAAAACCTTGATGTAGCATAAACGTTGGTTATTTTGTATCTATTTGAGAAATTCATGAATTAAAAGTTAGAAAAATTTTGTGCGTGTTTTATCTTATTAATAACTCTGTTGAATTCCTAAATGAAAAATTCTACTCAAATTTATCTAATGCCCTACATATATGTATACTCATTTGAAGATTAATTCATTTAACCAAACGTTATTGAATTTAAAGTTACCGTTGTATAATTTAGCGCCGCCACAAACAAAAACAAGTTTTTGCACCCATTTCTGCGGCGCATGCATAAAGGATGCTGATCCTGCAGATAAAGTATATAAGGCTGAACATTGTCGCGAATACTAGAGATTTTCTAGACTCGCCATGTGGCGTGTGGCTTCACTTGCTACTTTTATTTAGGCGAAGGATTACCATGTTGCATTTCTCTGCAAAAGCCTTTTCCCATTAACAAAAAGCAATTGCAACTAGCAAACTAGAAGGAACTAGTACAGTATTTTTTTCTTAATTTCGATAAGTTCGGTTTCACAAATTTATCAACAAGACTTATTCATTGAATACCTGAATTTTTCGCTCAATAAAGTGTATTTTTATCGCAATCTATATTCTGCATTTCTTCTAATAACTTTTAATGGGAGTTTTATTGGTCAGTTAAAATTTATATTAAATTTCTCAAAAAACTTAAAAAAATTGATGAAATCAAGGAAAATATCAAAACCTAAGTTGATTGCTCGCCAATCAATTTTCTGTATACTCAAAGTACCTGCTTTTCACGAAGAAAAGGATTATGGATAACTAATAGAATAATAGAATTGTAGAAAATTAAAGAGCTTATCGGTTTGCATTGAACAAAATGTACTGAATTACTCAATTTTCAAGGATATATCCTCTAACATTTGAAGCCAATGCTTATTTCAAGAAATACGTACCCAAGTCTTCGATATTGACTTGAATTACTCGTCGAAATAAGAAAATGAATCTAGACAAAGGCTAGTATACAGTTAGCCACTCCTCAAAATTTCAACCTCAATTGATAGAAATAAGCAGGAAAAAATCAAATCAAAAAAAAAATATATTTGAGAAAAAGGATAAGCTAAAAAAGACATGACTAAACACGCTCTAATCGTTGTTGACTTACAAAACGATTTTCTTCCTCCAAATGGGTCGCTTGCAGTTCCAGACGGTGAATTGGTAATCCCTTTGATAAATGATTTAATACAATCCAAAAAATACAATTGGTCTACCGTCATAGCGACCTTGGACTGGCACCCCAAAAATCATACTTCATTTTCCAAAGAACACAATGTGGAAAATTTTACAGAATTATCTTTCGAACATCCATTGGGAGAGAAAGACCTCGACGGGAAAATTATCGAGAAAAAGCAAGTAACTTGGCCCGTGCATTGTGTTCAAAACTCCAAAGGTTCAGAGTTAGAATCTCTGTTTGCAACGGTTTTTAAAAATGCCGACTACCACACAGAGATCGTCAAAAAAGGTTATTTGACTGACAGGGAGTATTATTCTTGTTTCCAAGATACTTGGGGGATTCATCAGACCGAGTTAGCAAAAGTACTAACAGAGAAAGGTATTACTGACGTTGTATTTGTCGGATTGGCTTTTGATTTCTGTGTATTGGCCTCAGCAATTGATTCAGTCAAATTTGGGTTTAATGCAACAGTGCTCACAGATTGTTCCAGGAGTGTCTATCCTAATAATTTGAATAAAACTCATAAGTTATACGAAAGCGCTGGTGTTAAATTGATGAGTTCAAAAGAGTTTTTGTCTCTTTAGTTCTCACGTCGATATTCCTAATTTAGTTAATAATTCTTTCTTCTTTTTATCCACAAGCCATTTTGAAACCTCTTTGTTTGTAGGTACATCTTTCTCAAAGTCCACTATTTCTTTTGTAGGATTATCACCGGCAGGTTTAGATCTCATTTCCTCGAGCAATTCGACGCTTCTTTGCTTTTCAAATTCGAGTAACGGATCCAATTCCTTAGGTACATCATTTTCTTCCTCATTGATATCTACGTGCACTTTCAAGGTCTTTGCAATCTGCTTGACCAAATCAAGTGTTTCATCAAGAAATATCGGATTCGAGTTGGTTAATTCATCGGAAAATTCAAAGTATTCTAAATCATATTCTTTTTGTTTTATTTCTATTTTAGTCTTTTCCAGCTTGGGTTTACTCTTTTCAAGTAATTTTTTGACATCTGGTAGTTCTTTAGCTCTTCCAAAATAGCGGTATCCTTTAACACCATCTGGTAACAAAAGCCCAGAGGAAGCTAGATTGTTCCCTCCAAAATTTATGTAGTCATTGCCTCCAAGTGATTTTATATGGTACTCCCATGCTCTTTTTTCTTTTAAGAGTTTATTCAACTCGTCATTCAACTGTCTGATAACAAAGTCGCTGGCCGTGGGGTCCTGTATTCTTGTTAATCGTACCGATATTTCCGAAGTCAAAACAGACCTCCATTTCTCCGCTTGGGGGAGCAGCTGTACAGACTGAACATATTTGGGTCTGGCTGCGGGATTACTTTCAAGAACACCCGCTTGTTGATTCTTGAATGCCTGGAATCTGTTTAAAGAAGATTGGGCTTTTTCTTTATTACGTGACATGGTTGAATCTCAAAGTATGTGCTAAGATCATTATTATTTTTTCCATCTTTTAGCCGTTTGTATTAAAAAAAGGCGCTACCTGAAAAAAGAGACAGTACCAAAAAAAAAAGTATAAATACATTGAGATGCTCTATTATTTACTATACATTATTTACATACCACGGAAAGTGTTCTTTGATGCAATTCTACGGCCTTGGAATCTTTGTTTGGTTCTACCATTATTCTTTGTCTTTTCTGCATCATCTTCATCGCTGTCGTCATTACGTTTAAATTTGACTTGTTTCTTAGCCTTCAGTGGAACAAAAGTCAACTCAGCTTCACCACGTGCATGACGACGTAATCTAGAGTCTCCAGTATCCTTTGTAACCTTACTTACCTTCTTTAATTGGGAACCGAAAGATTGTGCGGTTTTCTGCTTTGCAGCTTCGCTCGAAACGGCCTTCATTTCGTTCATAAACTTATTAGCCTTTTCCCTTTCTTCCTTTTTACGGCGCAATTTCTCCATTTCCTTTTGAACTCTTTGCTTATTTCTGGCCTTAGTTTCTTCGTCTTCATTTTCATCTTCATCTTCATCCTCTTCATCTTCATCTTCTTCAGATTCGTCGTCTGAATTAAATTTATTCTTATAATTGAATCTTTCTTCGTCAGATTCTTCAGCTGCGGTTAAGCCACGAGATCTACCATCCGTGGTCGTGATATCTCTTTCAGATTTAACAGGATTAAGTTGTTTATAGTCATGAGATTGTTCATCAATAGCGAAATCTGGGTTTTCAAACATTTCCTTGAAACGGTCATCATTGATAACGCTTTCAGCAACAGTAGAGCCATTCGCATCTTGCAATTTGTTGGCCAAGTCCTTGTTGACCTTGATCTTCGTGTTTGTAACGGCACCAGTAGATCTGATTCTGGATTCTCTTTCTTTTTCGATCTTGTTTCTGATTTCTCTTTCTCTTTGGTCTTTGTAAGAATTAGGATTGGCAATCAAGTTGACCTTATCGAACAATTCGTTGTCGATAAAGAAACCATGCATATACGAATGTAAGACCTTCGATCCGATTAAGTGCGATAAGTTCAACTTTTGCACTTCTTCTCTAGTAATAAATCTATAGTTCGAGTAAACAGTGTCCGAAGGCTTTTCTTCTAATTCTTCGGTCACATTGTCCAAGAATGAACACCACTTAGGAGCCGGGCCCAAATTAGGAATATAATAAGTGTGCATTGGCATACCATCGTTTGCCATGAAAAACATCCCGGAGTCAGGAATGTATTCAACGTCGTTGATATCGACACTTGGTTCCATCGATGCAAATGGCTTACCAGTGTTTCTGTCCCAGATTTTTGCGATTCTTTTATCACTTGTCAAGATCTTATTAGATTCCGAAGAGTTATTATCCAACCAGGTGATTTTTTTAATTTCAAAACCATAACCTTGATCCTTGACCATAGATGGAACAGATGTTCTCAAATCGTAAATAAGCGATTTGCCACTCGAAGTACCACATGCGAAATTTAAACCATCATTTCTAAACCTGGTGACTGTAACTTGTGTTGATTCGCCCAATTGTTCACCAACAAACAATTTTGCAGCTCTTTGTCTACTTCTTGGATCCCAGAATTCAACGGTACCGTCTTCTAAACCGGCCGAAATCAAGCCATGCAATGGGTTGATAGCGACATCATTGACACCGCCATCGGTTTCCAAGACGTAAGGATTCAAGAAACGCCCTTGTTCTAAGTTTAATCTGTATATTTCGTTACTGGCAGCACCAACAATCAAATCACAATTTATCTCATTGTACGCAAGACTTCTCCCGAATTTGGGTATTCTGGTTCTGTAATGAATACCACCCTTAGTTTGAAATTCAATCGATCTATCATTTTGCAAATGAATCGACTTTGTCCAATCGTTCGATAATATTAAAAAGTCCACATTTTCACAATCAGTGTGTCTATCAAACTTTAAAGATAAATTTTCGAAATCGTAAACATGTATTTGAGGCTTGTAGGTCCCTGTAGCCATGGCAAATTGTCCATCTGGAGTAACTTTGATTTTATTGGATGCTTCACTGAATTCAAAATCTTGAATTAATTCGATTCTGGTCTGGTATTCTAAATCTTGCTTCAAAGACTTTTTTCTCTTTTTAGCAATCCAGTCTGGTAACGAACGTGAAACGTTAGTACCAGCAACTTGGTAAACAGACACATTACCAGCAGATGTACTCTTCAAAACCATGTTGTCTTTTGTTTGAGAATATTACTGATGCTCATCTGCGTAAAAATCTAATTCAAAAAAAAAATAGATTGTATCTTTCGCGGCCTCGATGAGCCGTCTCGTACTGTGTATAAATTTACATGATAACATTGGTAAAGACACTATCAAATATGGGAAAATCTTTTACAGCATATATTCGAAATACTAATATAATATCAGGACATAATTAAATCTCATATTTTGAACTTGGCGATGTATTATTCGTAGTGTTCTCAAGATATATTGGTTTAAATACCGCTTTGGCTTTTCAGAAATACAAAGAGTAATTTTAAATTTATTGAACAGGCAAGATATTAAAATTAGTTCACGTATAGAAACTCTGACTTGAATCATCTATAATGATATAGTGGATATCACCTAAATGTAAAACATAAAGGACTAAAAAGTAAGCAAACGAATACCTGAATATAGCCACCAATAAGTTGCAAATTAAAAATCTAATCGCGGCCCGATTTGTAAGATACAAAACGGTCGTTTTATTTTAGAATCACAGAATATCTGTCCTTTTCAATTTATCGAATGCTGACGGTGTACAAGCGACTCGGGAAATCTTGAAAAAAATAAAACCAACCGCCAGTTTCCCAGAAACAATATTTATTGTCAAACCACATTTGATAGTTTTCCATGAGTAACGACTACAATTTTAAATACAAATGGCCATAGAGATTTAGGCAATTACTACACTTTCTTGCTCCAATAAATCAAAAACAGAAATTTCTAATCTCTAATAAATATAATATGTCATAAAAATAAAGTGATGCAAGAAATGAGAAAGACCGCTTAGATAGCAATTTAATAGCAATAGCTTTAGATGGTGTCATTTACCATACTGATCTATGTGTACGCTTTGCTGCCTGATTGAATTGTAAAGATGCAGTTGCTTGACTGGGGTGGACAGGCGTACTAAATCCATCTCGTTAAACAGATTCGCTATTGAATCTTCGGCACCCATGGATGAAACATGAGACTGCTTAGTGAACTTGTGATCATACAAATGCTTAAAGTCTGACAATGGCAATTCAATCAATACGCCATCTCCGGCTTCGTTTGTGTCTTCTGCCGTGAAAGTGGTTACGAAGAAATCAAGTGCACTACTTACCAAAGGGTCTTTGGATCCCAACGGTTCTTTGTTTTTCAAATACTCAAATGTCTCTTCAAAGATGGAAATGTATTGTATTTGGGAGTAACAAACATCATTGGCAAAATTAATTAAACAAACCCAAACTAACGAGTTCTTCATAAATTCAAGATCCAACGTCACTAACCGATGCAAAATGACGAAAACCTTGTTCTTTATTGCTATAGAGCACTTATTTCCTTCGTTTTCGAGTTTGGTCAATGCAATAGTGGAAACAAGCGAACTTAAACACAAATTGATTAAATTTGATACCATTTTTTGGCGTATGCTTTCTGACGAATACGAATTCATGTATTGAATTACTCTGAATTCGTCCTGTATAACTTTATCAATAATTTCAAGATTATGATTCAAAGCAATAACCAAATCGTTATATATTCTATCCTCAAATAATGATTCTAAAATTCCAAATTCATCTTTTTTAATGTTTGCATTTTCATCAACAAGCCATTTCAGTTTGGGTAAATGAGGCAATTGAAAAAAATTGAAATTAACTGAAATAGCTTCCGGTAAGTTGTTATAACCATGGAAATTCAATAAATTCAAAGTGATCAAGAAGTTTAAGTATAACCCACATGTAATAATAGATGACTTTGAACGTAATTTGTTAAATTCTGAGTATAAATGTGTTTTTGTGCGAATAGATTTAATTGCAAAAGTAGATAAAACCAAGGAATCCACAGCCAGCTTCAGCTCAAAGTAATTAAGATGTGTACCATGATCTAATAGTTCTAAAATAACTTTAAAAGAATTGGAAATGTAACCCAAGTTTTTTGAAATTTTAGGGATATACCTTTCTAAATGAAATCCTCTCAATTTGAATATACTCAGAACTTTTGAGTATAATACGGGATATTTTGGTAAAATAGATGATTCAATTATTGAAAAAAGTTTTGTAACGCAAGCTTTTTCAACGTTTGAAATTTCAAGTTTAGGATCAGAAAGTGATTTCAAGAAATTCTCTTCATTAATTAAAAGCAAAGATGTAATTTCTCTTTTACCTTCCTTCTCCATCAAAATGAGAAGAAGAGTTAAGCTTTCAAATATTTCTGTAGAACCCGAAACCGGCATACCAGTATCATTGATATAAAAAGAACTGATAATCCGTTTTAACTCCGTACATAGTCCAAGCAAAATAAAAAACAAATGGTCTGATTCCTTAGTACTAATCTGCAGCATATCATAATATAACCCCTCAATGAAGTCCCTTTCAATTTCTGGATTTTTTGAATTCGTACTAGATGAATCAGATACTTGGAATTCCATATTTTGCATCATCTCGATTACAGACGTATTTGCGTTTAAATTGATTTCGGTCAATACTTTCCATGCAATTAAGATTAATAGCCGCGCAAATCGTGATGTAATAGGTGATTCATATTTAAATGAAAAGGGCACCAAAATAGCAACAGCATTAAGTAAGAGATTTCTTAAGCTTGCTGCCATTTCATGTTCGTTCGCTTTTTCTACTTTGAGCACCAGACAGTATACCTCTTCCAACAAGTCAATATTTGCAAGCAATATTTCTGGTTTCTTTTCAAATTCTTTTAATAAACGTCCTAGCTGGAATTCAATATTTTTGGAGGCAGCTTCAAATTGATCAAGGTGCTTTGTGTCATTCATTAATAGTGCTGGTGATGATGAAGGATAATGCAAAATAGGCAAGTATTTCCGAAGAAGAACGGCTTTTGAAGTATCATCTGCAATTTTACTTAAGTTACCTGGAGTTGTAGTCATTTTGTATACTATGTATTAAAGTAAAAGATATTATAGTTTCTATTTTAAAAGATCAAGGCCACATGGCCGAAAAAAAATGTTGCAAAATTATTGTTACAGATCAATTTTTTTTTGCATTTCAAGGCATAATAATGGCATTTTCGCTTATGTAAGTAAGGCGTACAAAAATATTTTTGTGGTTTGTTCCTGCTATTATCTGGCTCAGTATCTGCATCGAAACTAAAACAAAACAAGTAGGGCATTTGTATCACACATAAAGCATAAAAAAATACGAAAAGTTACATTACTGCGCCAAATAGTAAAACCAAGAGTAAATACCCCCCACTCATTTCCCCCACAGGCGCCACATTCTCTCACCAAATATAAAAAAATAAAAAATATATGAAAAATATAACCGCCATAGACAGTTTACAAAAAGCTAACTTTAAAAGCAAAACAAAGTAGATTAAAACAAATTGCTCACAAATTACCTGCTTTGCGTTTGATTCCATCACTTGAGGGGCGTCCGATGCCGTATTACGTATCGAATGTGATTTAGATGACGAGAACAGGGATCGGAATCCCTAACAAGGGACCTAGATTTAGATCACCTCGATTACAGATATATGACTATAATACGCGAAATGTACTGTACAAAGGTTTCTTTTTTTTTATTTTTGATCTGATTTTTGAGTTTCTTTTTGCAAGTTATCACATCATGATCTATAGGCGATTTGTTTCTTTTATCAATTTTGCGTTAATAAGCGCATCAGTTGCCCTGTGAATGCAGGTTCTAGGGTCAGATGACGAGATGCATGCACACTTTGTGTACAAAGATAATGTTTGTGGGGATCTAGATGCATGATTTCATATCGCAAAGGAGTTCCTTAGATAACAGATTGTTTTTAAGGCATTTTAGTTTGGTCTATTTATGTTTTGGTAAATAACCCGCATACTAATGTGGATATTATTTACAGCATTTTAATAACACAATCTATTTCGGTAACAGTTTATCTGCATAGTGATACAGGGCTCAAAATTTACCTGCATTGCCTATTTTTTTTAGCTGCTTAGCCCTGCGTCAATTTGTCTCTTATCACCCACTCAATGTTGGTAAATAGACGCCGAGATGTCCAAATTTGAACGGAATACCTTAATTGATGTGGAGTTTTATTACAAAAAATAGACACTTCTACTCAAGTAAAGATAACTTAAATGAAAAAAAAAGTATAAATAATCTAGTCAAGTTTGAAAAATTTTGAAAAGTTAATTTGAAATTTATAGATAATATAAATAATTCACACTATATTAGTGAATTATTAATAATGACTGATAGACGTAAACTGGGTCCACCTTATAGAAAGCATTCCCACAAAAGGTCAAATTCTGTCGATTTAGAATTTTATAGAAGAAGGTCACATAGCCCAGAATCAAGCTTTAGCCTTTACAATAGAAGCATGATTTCTACACCGCCTGACTCTCCTATTTCTAGGATGAAGTACAAGGACTCTGGTACATTTCCCAACACTTTCCAAAATAGCCCTACTGGATATGCTGCTCAAATAGATTTAGATGAGGTCACTGAAGAGTGCGCCAAGTTTAGCCAACTGTTGACATTTAAACGGAGTTATTCTGTTACACCTTTTGAAGTTTACCCTGAGTGGCGGAATCCAGTTTTTGGTGGAGAAGACCAAGATTATTTTATCTCTGGAGGAAATTATGCATGCAAATGCGAAACAGAAGGAAGACCATTTTGTGATTGCGAAAAATTTCCACTTTCTCCAACAGCTACAAGCATGTCTGTTACAGACAACAATAATTCTGATACCCGAATTGATTTAAAGGATATTTTACGCGAAGGACTTGTATCAGATTATGATTCTGATGAAATGTCTCAAGTTTTGCCTGAATCATCCTTGAATCTCATTAGAAAATATTCCGATCCTTCCCTTCATTTGGCTACACCACGTAGGCCATCTTTTTCAAAAAAACTCTTGCTGTTTAAGAGTAGATCTATGAATTTTGATCTGGGCAGGCCCAAAAAATAATTTAACTTTATCTTATTCATGTTTTGACATTTTGTTTTATCCAATATTTGCCGTTTTTAAAATTATACTTCTACTTTTTCATTGTCAGCTTTTAATCAAATCATTTTATTTTTATTGATATTCTATTTTATTTATTAACCAATGGTCACGGATATATAGATTAATATACATTATTAAAAAAAAAACTTTAGTACTTTAATTTAATTGAGAAGCTAAATTTGCTAATTGTTTTAAAACTGCATTCTTTGCTGTACCACCAATAGCTGTTCTTCTTTCAACACTCTGTTCAAAATTGAAAATTTCTTTAACATCTTTGTTGAATCTATTATCGATTGCGTAAATTTGTTCGTAAGTTAATTGATCAATACCACTCAATTTAAGCTCTTCAGCTTGTCTAACACATTCACCAGAAATGTGATGAGTTTCTCTAAATGGAACACCTTTTCTGACCAAGTAATCGGCCAAATCCGTTGCCAACATATCCATTGTTAAAGCACCTTCCATTTTCTCCTTATTTATATTTAAAGTGGAAATAACACCCGTGGCAATAAGAACAGAATGTTCAACTGTGGTTAAAGCATCAAACAATGGTTCTTTGTCTTCTTGCATATCTTTATTATATGTTGATGGAATAGACTTGATAGTCATTAAGAAACCAGATAAAGAACCGAAAACACGACCAGACTTACCTCTTAATAATTCAAGAGAATCTGGGTTCTTTTTTTGTGGCATCAAAGAAGAACCAGTTGAATAAGCATCAGCCAATTTGATGAATCCGAATTCGGCAGTTGAGTAGATAATCAAATCTTCCGAAAATCTCGAAATGTGGTTCATGAATAAAGTACACCAAAACAAAGTTTCAACAACAAAATCACGGTCACTAACGGCTGTTAAAGAGTTACCGATGACAGAATTGAAGCCAAGACCTTGAGCTAAGAAATCTCTATCAATACCATATGGATGACCGGCCAAAGCACCACTACCAAGAGGCGACTGATTGACTCTTTCTTGAATTTGTTTCAATCTCTTGTAGTCTTCTGTGAAATATGTGGCATAAGAAGAAAGCCAATGCGACCATCTGATTGGTTGTGCTCTCTGCAAGTGAGTGTAACCAGGCATCAAGACATCGATTTCCTTTTCGGCTCTTTTTAAAATGACTTTGATAAAATTGCCCAAGAACTCCAACAACTTTGTCAAGTTTTCACGGACATATATTCTCATGTCGGTAGCGACTTGATCATTACGGGATCTACCTGTATGCACCTTACCAGCAATGTTCTTACCGATAATTTCACCTAATCTTCTTTCATTAGCGGTGTGAATATCTTCATCACCCGGTTTTTCCACAAACTTACCGGAATCCCATTCGATTTTGATTTCTTCCAAACCCTTGTAAATTGCATTTAATTCTTCAGCAGTAATTAAACCAATTTTATGTAAACCTTCAGTGTAGACTTTGGTACCAGTCAAGTCAGCTGCGTACATTCTTTGATCATAGGGCAAAGAGGCATTGTACAAGTCCATCAATGGGTCTGTAGCACCAGTGAATCTACCACCCCATAATTTATTTTCAGCTGGTTGTTGAGACATTCTGATATGTGTTTTGTTTATATAATTATTATACTTTTATAAATAATAAAATTCAAAAAAAATTGGAATGAAATTCTCTCTTTATATAGTTTGGAGATATGATTCATCACCGCGCTTGAGCGAAAAGTTTTTCATAGGTGAATTACCTATTTGGGAAGGTGAAAAAGGCGATAAACATTTTTCATTCCTGTACACAAGCCCCTAATTAACAATAAGAGTCATAGGCTGCAAATAAAGTTTTAGAGAATTGACACAAACATTTTACATTATTTTTAACCGATTATTTGTACATGCCTTTATGAAATAAATTACTTATAAATACTTTATATCTCTATGGTTTACATCTACCAGTGAATCTTGGGTATAAAGAACAGTCTCTAACGGTGAATCTGTCACATAACCAAGCCAAAATTCTTTCAGTACCTAAACCGTAACCACCGTGTGGACAAGTACCATACTTTCTTTGATCAGTGAACCAGTAGTAAGAGTCCAAGTCCAACTTTTCTCTCTTGATAGCAGCGATTAATTCATCATAATCGTGAGTTCTCATAGAACCACCAGTGATTTCACCAACGTTTGGCATCAAAACATCGACGGATTCGGTAACTCTTGGGTCATCAGCACATTTTTGCATGTAAAAAGACTTGATTTCAACCGGGAAACGGGTCAACAAGATTGGTTCATTGATGGTATCGGTCATTTTACGTTCAGCAGCTTCAGCAATGTCGTCACCAAACTTGAACTTTTCACCGTCTTCGTTTGGAATACCGTGTTCGTTCAACCAGTCCAAGGCGTGGATGTATTCCATTCTTCTGAATGGCATCTTTGGGGCAACGAAGTCTGGGTTCAATTGTTTGACCAATGGACCAGCAACAGGATCTTCGGTGACGTATTGAACTGTTTTTGTGATAAGACGTTCCAAGTGTGACAACAAGTCATCGAATTCTATAAATGCCAACTCACTTTCAATGTGAGTATATTCGGATAAATGTCTTCTAGTGTGTGATTTTTCAGCACGGAATGATTCTTGAACACAGAAAACATCACCAAGAGCAGGTAAACAAGTTTCCAAATATAATTGGGAGGATTGAGTCAAGTATGCTTCTTCACCGTAGTAATCCATCTTGAACAAAGTCGAACCACCTTCGACTTGGGTTTGAACCATACATGGTGGTGTCACTTCCAATAAACCTTCTTCTTCAAAGAATCTTCTGATCGAAGCAAGAAAGACGGCTCTCACCTTCATGACAGCGGATAAGGTTTCACCTCTCAAGGCTAAATGACGTTGGTCTAATAACAAGGAAGGATCGGCTTTTTCTTGAACCTTGTTAGTGAAAGAATCTTCACCAGCAGGAGCCAAACCAACAACCTTGTAAAAGTCGGCCTTCAATTCAACACCACCTGGGGCAGACTTACCTTCTGGCAATTTGCTGATGACACCCTTTATCACAACTGTCGATTCCAAAGTTAATTCTTGAGTGATTCTTGCCTTGGCCAAATCACCGGTCAAGACGGCTTGGATGAAACCAGTACCATCTCTCAAGGTGATGAAAGCAACGCCTTTTTGTAATCTCAAACGGTGAACCCAACCTTGAACAGAAACTCTGGTTTCTAAGTTTTCTTGAATGGTTCTCAATTTGATCTTCTTAGCCAAAGGTAATGATTCATCTTCGACAATCTTGATCAAGTCCAATTCGGCCAATTTCTTAGTGGCTTCGTCTTGCTTGGCCTTGGCTTGTTCATCAGCCTTAGCTTGCTTTTCAGCCTTCTTTTTTAAACCATCGGAACCCTTCTTAGCTTTTTTCAATGCGCTGGCACTGATTTCTGTGTAAGCGAATTCTTCAGAATCTTCAATTTGCTTGTAAATCAAAACTTTGGCAGCTTCTGGTTGTGCAAATAAAGCATAGGCTGGAGATTGATATGGTTGTTCTTCGGTACCTTTCACTTCGGCACCGTCAACACCTTGTTTTTCGTTGACATAAACGGTAGACATATTTAGTTCTAATTTATGTTTGTGAAAAGATTAGATGATCAGTTTGGCTTTTATACGAATTGAAAAAAAGCGACAGCGAAAAAATAATACAAACAAAATTTTTTAGTCATAGTGCTGAAATTTACTCGCCGACGCTAAATGTGCGTACAACTGAGAATAAACAGCTGGAACCTACAAACGATAAGGGTTTTGACGTAAATGAGATAGCTCGGTTATGTAGCCTGGCTCATATTTGTCTGACTCATTTTTGTTCAATTTGTATGTGCACTATATTCGGTAAACCTTTGTAATGAACAAGGAAAGTCATTAAGATTCATCAAAAGTTTTAATGAAAGAAAATCAATCATAAAAGGTTTAGAGGAAGTGAAGGAAATATAATCTTTATATGGGACGATCATGCAAATATAAGGCTATGAAAATTAGTAAGCGAAAATGAAATTTAGTACGCGATTACACGACTATGAGTGTACGCCTATATCTGTCTCAAGATCAGTATGGCTATAAGGCTATGACTATATCGTTTTCGTCTCTCTGAGTTGAAAAATTGCAAATAACAGTTTATATACACATTTTGATAATTTTTGCCATGGCACGTCTTCTTCTCATTTTTTTGCAGTTCAGTTACTCGAAATTTTTTTGTTCGCCTCAAAAAGTATAACTTGACCACATACATAAATTAAATCTAAAAATGGCCTTAGCTGAATCATTAGCTGCCTTGTCATTGGCCACCGTCTCAAGTGAGGCTGCTGTTGGCACTAAGACCTTGATTTTCAAGCCAAAGACTGCCAAAACCGCAACTCCAGTTCCAGTTGTAGTTTTTGCCTTACAATCGACACAAACACCATCTCCAGCCATCGCTGGTGCCGCTGCCGTTAAGGAACCAAGATTGGCCAAAGATGACTTAGTTCAAGAATTCTTTGCCACCACTGCCAAAGAAGTTTCTATCGCCAATTTAAACAAGGATTTGGCCGGTAAGATCAAGATTGTTATCGATCAAAACATCGCCAATGCAGCCGATGATTTGGTTTTGGAATTATCAACCGAATCTTCAAAGGCGGCTCTTCCAGCTAAGACCATCAATGATTTCTTAGCATCTACTGGTATTGAAGTTATCCCTGTTGATTTCACTGCCGCACCAGCACCAGCCGCCGCACCAGCTAAGGACAACTCCAAAAAGGAAGCCTTAAAGAAGGAAAAGGAAGCCGCAAAGTTAGAAGATGCCAAGTTGATCGGTATCACTGTTGACAAGACCAAGGATTTCTCCTCGTGGTACTCTCAAGTTGTCACCAAAGGTGAAATGTTGGACTATTATGATGTTTCTGGTTGTTATATCTTGAGACCAAACTCTTATGCTATATGGGAAAAGATTCAAGATTGGTTCAATGTCCGTATCAAGAAATTGGGTGTTCAAAACTCGTATTTCCCAATGTTTGTCTCTTCCCGTGTGTTGGAAAAGGAAAAAGACCATATCGAAGGTTTTGCTCCAGAAGTTGCTTGGGTTACCAGAGCTGGTAATTCCGAATTGGACGAGCATATTGCCATTAGACCAACCTCTGAAACCGTCATGTACCCTTACTACGCCAAGTGGATTAGATCACATAGAGACTTGCCATTGAAGTTGAACCAATGGAACTCTGTTGTCAGATGGGAATTCAAGCACCCACAACCATTCTTGAGAACACGTGAGTTCTTGTGGCAAGAAGGCCACACTGCCCATTTGACCAAGGAAGAAGCTGCTAAGGAAGTTAACCAAATCCTTGATTTTTACGCCGGTGTTTATGAAGAATTATTGGCAGTTCCAGTTGTCAAGGGTAAAAAGACTGAAAATGAAAAGTTCGCTGGTGGTGACTATACAACCACTGTCGAAGGTTTCATTGCTGCTACCGGTAGAGGTATTCAAGGTGGTACTTCTCACCATTTGGGCCAAAACTTCTCGAAGATGTTTAACATTTCCGTTGAAAACCCAGAAGGTAGTGACAAGCCAAGAGTATTTGCCTACCAAAACTCTTGGGGTTTGTCCACCCGTGTCATTGGTGTTATGGTCATGACTCACTCGGACAACAAGGGTTTGGTTTTGCCACCAAGAGTTGCCCAAAACCAAGCCGTTGTTATTCCAGTTGGTTTGACTTCAAAGACCAGTGATGAACAAAGAAAGAAGATCACCGATGTTGCCAAGCAGATCGAATCAAGATTGGTTGATGCTGATGTCAGAGCCATTGGTGATTATAGAGACATTTATACCACCGGTTGGAAGTTTGCTGATTGGGAATTAAAGGGTGTCCCATTGCGTTTAGAACTTGGTCCTAAGGATTTGGCTGCTGAACAAGTCACAGTTGTTAGACGTGACGATGGTTCCAAGTATAATGTCAAGTTAGCCGAATTGGAACAGCGTATTCCTGAGATTTTGGACGAAATGCACAATGGTCTTTTATCTAAGGCTCGTAAGGACTTTGACGAACATCGTGTTATTGTTGAAGAATGGAAGAATTTCGTTCCAGCCTTGAATGCTAAGAACGTCATTCTTTCTCCATGGTGTGGTGATTCTGCTTGTGAAGACGACATCAAGGACTCGTCCGCTAAGAAGGATAATGGTGAAGAAGAAGAAGAAGACGACAAGTCTCCATCAATGGGTGCTAAGTCCTTGTGTATCCCATTCGAGCAACCAGCCTTGAAGCCAGACCAAAAGTGTGTCAGATGTACCAAGAAGGCCGTCACTTACTGTATGTTTGGTAGATCGTACTGATGATAATGAATATATAGAATAAACTAATTTTTTTCTAACCTTTTTTTTAATTTTTTAAATATTCAAAGTCTTTGCCAAAGCTATTTGCCAATTGAGCAACCGTCTTTGAATCGACGATGGTTTTATCATTTTTTAAATCTAAATGATAAACCTTTGTCAACCCAATGTCTTGCACATAAGACAATACTCTATGGTAATTTAAGCCAAGCTGGCTCAACCCATGTGAGTCATCCGATAAACAGAAACGAGACCCTCCATGCTTTATAATCGCATTGGCAATATCCCTTTTAGGATATGGGGTATCCCACCCTTTTCTAATAGCAGCAGAATTGATTTCAAAAAGTCCTCCGTATTCCAATACTCGCTTAATGTTTCTCACAATAAGTTCCCAAACATCTGGCCAATCTAACTCGATGTTAATGTCTTTTAAAATCTTTCCAGTAGTCTGATCCTTTTCATTCAATGGTGCAAACAATCGGATCAAATCAAAATGACCAATGACAGGTGGCTGCAACTGGTTAATCACCAAGTATTGGAGCTCAAAGTAGTCCTTAAATAAAGATCTTGCTGTACCATCTGAAGTCAAACTTTGTGCTTTTATCCACAACTCGGGTGAAAAGTCGATAGGGATCTCATGAACATAATGAACGGAACCTACTGACATGTTGATTCCCGGATTTTGATTGAGAATTTCTTTTGTGTAATCGATATGCGCTTGATTTAAACCTTCGACTTCAAAGCCAACCAATATTTTCATACTCGAATTGGAATCTGCATACTTCTTTTGGATCTTTTTAGCATGCTGAAGGTATTTGGCAAAATTTTCAACCAAATTTTGTTTTGTATATGATTTTTCAAGTTCTTCAGGATACAAAAATGAGTCTTGTAATCGAGGCATATGTTCTGTGAGACAAAAGATCGAGAAACCTTGAGACTCGGCCTTCGCCACGATTGATTCAAGACTATCCTTTGCATGAGAAACATAATCCCCACTGTGAGAGTGATGTGAGTGCATTCGAAGATATTTTGTTTTGTTGACAGATCTATTTCTAACCGGTATATTTTGTAAAACTAACAAGGTCTGTTTGAGTTATATGCAAATCCAATTTTTTTTTTAACATTATATAATTTGCATTAATTCTAAGCACACATTGATTACTGAAAAACTAATTTCTTTTGATTCAGCATACAACTCTTCAAACAAAGTGACCCAATGAGGATTGTATTGATGAAAACACTTATTTGAAGATTTTGATAACTAGAAGGCAGATCAATTCTAAATTTGGTGAACTTGGTTCTATGGTCTAGCGGTATGACGTCTCTCTCACTCAGAGAAGGTCTCGAGTTCGATCCTCGATGGAATCAATTCCTTTTTTTTTTTTATCGACTTTTCTGTTTGAACATTTAATGAAGTAGCTTTAACATCAATTAGGTTTCAAAATAATCCGAACTTTCTAATAAGAACTGGGTGGTAGTTTTACTTTAGTGTACATTCTTGTTTGCCTGTTAAGCATAAAATCGAATTCACGTGAAGCGAATCGGTGAATTATTGAAGAAATGAAAAATTCGGCAACAGTATATGCACACCAATATTCTATGTACCGCTAATGCAAAGACTTCGTTATTACTCAACCAAGCTTAACCCTACGATTAAGGAGTTATTGACAAAGCCACCCTCGACTCAATCAATAGTGGTAGCATATGGACATGTCAAATCTTTAAGAAAACTGAAAAATGCCGGTTTTTTAGATATCAGCGACGGTACTCTGCACCTTAATTTAAATGTTGTTGTGAAACAACCTTCTATTCTTGATGATGTAAAAGTTGGACAAAGTGTCAAGATTACAGGAGAATGGAGTGAATCAAGAGGCCAACAAGATTATGAGATTGTTTTATCAAATAACCAAAACCATAATTTGAATATTATTGGTGATGTTCCAGATGATTACCCTATTCAAAAAAAAATCACGAGCCTTCAATTTCTTCGGAACTTTCCTACTTTAAGACATAGAACTAATACATTAAGCTCTGTTTTAAGATGCAGGTCCTTTTTAGAATCACTGTTTATGACCTACTTCAACCTGCATAGTTTTACAAAGGTTGTACCTCCAATAATTACAAGTTCTGATTGTGAAGGTGCTGGTGAGCAATTTCAAATCACGTCAAGTAAAGAGTTTTTTGGCAAGACAGCAGCATTGACGGTGCTGACACAGTTACATTTGGAAGCGTTGGCACTTTCATTGAATCGTGTGTGGACTTTAACCCCGTGTTTTAGAGCTGAAGAATCACATACAAATCGTCATTTAAGTGAGTTTTGGATGCTTGAAGCTGAAATTTGCCATATTGAAAACTTAGACCAATTACTTTGTTTCACTGAGAATATGATTAAATATGTTACTCAAAATTTGAAAGATAATTCAAATGATATTTTAGGGTCACGTTTTGATAAGAAAGATAAGGCACTTATGCAAGACAGATGGGAACTGATACTTCAAAAAGATTGGCCTGTTATCACTTATTCTGATGCTCTTGAATTGATCAATAAACATAAGAAGGGCTCAAGTTTAAAGTTTGGAGATGACATTTCCACTATTGACGAGAAATGGCTCGCTGGTGAGCATTTTAAGTCCCCTGTCTTCGTGACTCGTTATCCTCAAGTTCAAAAACCATTTTATATGCCCATATCAGTCGATTCACCCGAAAATCAAGTAACTGTTGAATGTTTTGATTTATTACTTCCTGAAATTGGCGAATTAGTTGGTGGTTCAATGAGGGAACATGATTACGAAAAATTGATTCAAGAAATGAAGCAGAGAGGAATGAATACTGAAGATATGGAATGGTATATTTCCACTAGAGTAAATGGGACTGTACCTCATGGTGGATTTGGACTTGGCTTCGAGCGTTTAATTGCATATTTGACTGCAATGGACAATATCAAGGAAGTTATTCCATTCCCAAGAGCACCAGAGACGTGCGATTGTTAGATTATACAAAATACTTGTAAATAGATTAATAGAGAAGCTTATCTAAAAACGGGTTTTAAGATATATAATTCATTACGTAATCTTCCTAATTAAGATTTTTTTTGGCAATTTATTTGTTCTGTGAACAAAAATTTTCAAACTATTTGAGTGTAATTGATTCTCTTAACGTCGCCATCAACTATATCAAATACTTAAAAAAATGGATCAATTAAATGTCAAAGAACAACAAGAGTTTCAACTGATTGTTGAACAAAAGCAAATGAAGGATTTCATGAACTTGTACTCCAACTTGGTTTCAAGATGTTTCGAAGACTGTGTCAATGATTTTACCTCCGCCAACTTGTCCACCAAAGAATCTAGTTGTATTGCCAAGTGTTCCGAAAAGTTTTTAAAGCACAGTGAACGTGTTGGCCAAAGATTCCAAGAACAAAAGTAAGTAATAACTCATAGATATTTTAATGAACCTTTGGGTTTGCCACCATTTCAGATTTACTAACAAAACTTTTTAGTGCTTTATTAATGCAAAACATGCAAAGACGTTAAGCATCATATTCTGTACATATTTCAATACATAATTTCTTCATATTTATTCGGCAGGTCTTATTCGTACCTTTAATTCTACAGGCATAATTCTTTCGATTGTGAATTTCATTAACCTGGCTCATTCGTATACTTAAATATCGTTAAATCATCTAATAACATTTCCTAATCCATATATTTACTTCAATACATTGTTTACAGTTCCAATTTTTAGAACTGTTAAGTTTCATTACAGCTAACTAAAAAATATGTTCAAAATTCCTCTGAAAATTAATTTTTGTAAACAATCAACTGCAAAAGCATTACGTCACATAATGGCCAAATCAATGAACGATGAATTCTTATTAACACTTGTTGGCTCTGTAATCTTCAAGTCTTATAAAGAATCTGATTCATCCGATAATCAAATAATAATTCCTTTAAATACATTCTTGAACGATACACAATTATTACTACAAAAATATCGAAATAAATTCAAGATTAATAATGCAGAGACAGTAAGCAATGATTTCATAGTGAATCTTATACGCAAAAGCAACTTGTCTCAGTTTGTCGCTGTCAATGAAGATTCCTTGAATATAATGGTCAGTGAACTTCAAAATGGTAAATTTAAAAGTATAATTGTCAACTCACTTTTGACTTATTCAAATTTGCTAATAAAACAAATCTACGATGTGGGTAGATTGAAAAAGGCATTTACAAAAGAAGAATTCATTAGATTGAGCCTGACAGGGGAGGATGCGGAAAATGCAGGCGAAGAAGTGGATGATTCGCATATGGAATTGGATGAACCCGAATCCTCTACGGAGTTTAAGTCAGGACCAGATGTTGAAATGCAAACAGCCTCTGATATTTCAGATAGGGCTGGAGCTACGGTACCCTCAGAAGAAAATAAAGAAGCCGAAACCGAAACTGGTCATGATAGTACTAGTGAAGTTGTCCCAAAGGATGCTGATAAGATAGAAGAAAAGGACGAAGATGAGGAAGCAGAAGATGAGGAGGAAAACGATGAGGAAGAAAATGAAAAGGAAGAAGAAAATAAAGAGCTTGAATCGAGCTTTCAAGAAATAGGTGAAACTGCATCAGGCAAGGGTGAGGAGAAGATTCGTCAAGAACAGGGTGAAATTAAACAGTTGTCTTTAGACGAATCAAAATCGAATGAGGTAAAAGAAAAGGATTCAGATGAAGAAGAGGACGTCAAGCAGGAACAGGAAGGTAAAGCGCAAGAGATACTGAAGGTTGCAAAACAAGAAGAAGACGAAGTTGAAGAAGACGACGAGGACGAAGAAGAAGAGGAAGAGGAAGAGGATAAGAACGAGGAGGAGGACGAGAATGAAGAGGAAGTTGAGGTTGAGGCTGAGAAGGAGGAGGATGAGATTGAAGAAGAAAATGAGGAGGTGGATGTAGAAGAGAAGACGGAGGAGCCAACCCCAATAAATGAAAATGAAGAAGATGAAGATGAACCTTCCGTTCTGGAAGTAGCTGAAGCAACAGCTGAGCCTTCCCATGAAGCAGAATCTTCTAAAAAAGATGGTTTCAAGAAGCTTGAAGACAAGGAAGGACTTTCCGCCGAAAAAGAAACAGTTCAAGATTCTGCGTCAGCAAACAAATCAACAATAACCGAAATTTCTGATTCCCAAGCTTCTATTCAGGAGGAATCTTCTCCTGAATCTGAGAGTCACGATTCTTCTGAATCCGAAAATGAAGACGAATCTCAAGAACAAGACAAAACTAATCAAACAGAAGATAGACCTGAGGCTTCCGTTTCTGATAAAAATGTTTCAACTGAACTCGATGGTTCTCAAACTAGCAAGTCTACAGGTGAAGCCAGTGAGAAGAAGGAAGGAGAGGAAAATAAAGATGCGAAAGAAGTGATACAACTGGAAGCTCCCTCTTCTCTTAAACGTTCCCGCTCACCATCTTCTACCTTTACAAAGCACAAACGTTTCCAGAATATTGCGGTAAATCTTATTAACAGCATTCAAGCACATCGTTTCTCGCTGCCTTTCTTGCAAGCGGTGGCGAAAAGAGATGCATCAGATTATTACAATGTCATTTACCAACCTAAAGACCTCAAGAATATACTCAAATCAGTCAAGCTGAAACAAGATCCTCCAGAATATGAGCTGATAAAAGAATTAGAAAGAGATATAATGCTTATGTTTGCGAATTGCGTCATGTATAATAAGTCTGATGAAGATTTGGTTCAATTGACTGTAAGCATGAAAAATGACGTAAATAACATTTTCAAGATGTTTGAAGAGGCTGAACTGGATATGAAATAATTTGGAGTAAACTAATTATAATACATGGAATTTCCCATAATTAATGATTAATGAAAAATAATAGATGTCGAGAATATACTAGTAAATTCCAGTAGAGATTTAATCTAATTTTATACATTATACACCGACTACAGTTTAAGTTATTGTCATTTTAAATTTAAATTATTATATAATCGTGCATAAAAGTCAATTGCTGCAAATTGCGATCCATTTTCTCCCACTACAAACTGATAATTATAGTAAAAATTCTATTCTAATGTATATATACAATGTTAATACTTATCTGTTATATAGAAGCCGCTTCAAAAAGACCAACTTCTTTCAGAAACGAATGGATACTACTTTCCTGGTCATGCAAATCTGGTTTTACTAGTTTTTCTTCCCTTTTGTACAAGTATTTAATAGCTAAAGCAATTGCTGCTGCTGTCACACAAGTACAGATCATGGCAATACACCCATTTCTAAACTTGGGTACGTCATTTGCAGCATAAAATAGTAATGACCACCAGGCATTTACAGCCGAACTGAGTGCGTTCATTGAGCTCAAAGTAATAGCCCGTAATTGCAAGTCATCTGAACATACGACATTTGCCCAAGCAAAGAACACCGTTTGACCAGCGAAAGCGATACCACTTACATAATGAGCAACAAATACTTGTGTTGTATTTAGCGGACCAGAAAGAAGAAGAATCAGTGAAATTATTAAGGCAACTGTTATGAAAATAGCTATGTGAAAATGGTTTTTACCACCCGTAGCGTTGATATAGATTGAAGAACATAAAGTTGCAGCGATTCCCACAGCAAAAATACCCATTGGATAATGATTATTGTTTTCAACAGAATAATTGTTGTACTTCAACCAAAGGGCAAAGAGTGAATTAGACGAATAAGATTCATTCTCACCTCCAAAGATCCAAAGCAATGAAAATAACCACCATTTCCAATTCCCAAAGATTCTTTTAATTAGGGACCAGTCAAATATATCAAATGTAGGCTTTTGATTTTCCCTCTTTTTAAGTGCTATTTGATGTTCAGCTTCCGTCAAATAAAAAGGTTTGGATACTTCCGGAAAATCAGGAAAGAAAATAAGGCCAAATATTACAACAGGTATAGTGATTAAGAAATCAATGATGAATAACCATCTCCAACCTTCAATGCCTCTATAATCATCCATGTTTTTGTAAATAGCTGCTTGAAGCACAGACGAAATAATTGAACCAAGCAAACCAGAGCAAGTGAAAATAGCTGAACGAAAAGGTAATAAGTCTTCGTCATAGAAAGTACCCAAGATTAAGTGTGTTCCTGCAAATGTTACCGATTCAAATATAGCTAAGAAAAAGCGAATAACTATAACTTGTCTGTACGAAGTCACTTTATACATCGATAAAGTCAAGATCCCCCAAGCAAATGCACAGAAGGACAACCAGAATCTTGGTCTTACCCTCAACAAAATCAAATTATGAGGTACCATGGCAACAATATAGCCAATGCTAAAAACAGTATTCAAGATATTAAATTCATTACCGTGCATACCCAAATCCTCCTTCATCCCGGAGACATAAGCATTTGTTAAATTAGACCTATCCAAGTAATTTGTCCAATATATCAAGCAAACATAACTCAAAATAAAACAATCTTGCTTCCATAATAAACTGCGTTCTTCTGCAGTGCGAGGTCTCGTACCCCAAATAACCGTTCTAACTCTAGATAAAAACGACCTCTTTTCCATTTTTAATTCTTATTAAATAATACTTATGGTTCTGAAATTCACATAAAATCAGGTAAATTTCGATTTCTTAATATATATATAAGTTTAAACACATTCCTATTGGAACATGACTTTCTCAAAAGATTGCAATTTGCATCAGAAAATTTTATCCGATATCTACTTTTCGCATCATCTCGCGATATCTTATCGTAACACCTGTTATCTTTATTTTAACTTGATTTGGCAGCGGTCGATGATATGGGTTGGGAGTTCGTTCTCTGGGTCGAGCATTGGAGAGGGAAGCGTTATAATGACCTAACCGACTTTTAGTTTCCTGTTAGCCATTTATTTTATTCTGAAAAAAACACTCTAGTTTCTCGTCCTAAATTGTATTGGCTCTTCTACGGTGCTACGGTATATTCAATATTCAATTTATTCTTTGTATCCAATTAAAGGAGAGATATGCTTAACCATTGCCAAAACTTTCTCTTCTTGGAACTTTCTGCAGACTAATTGCAAGGAGACAGCAGCTCCATGTGTCTCTTCTGGAACATATTCTTCCCAGACTTGTTGGTCAATTCCATTATAGGCAGTCGAAGTTTCATCTTTAAGGTCAACATTCTTATCAGCCCTAGTTACAGGAAATGTGCATGCGGCATAATCCAAGACATTAAAAACACAAGTATACCCAATATAAGATGCAAACTTGTGATTTGGACTGGCAGCAAATGGTGAGCAGGGCATGATAATCGCATCGATAGGTTTCCCATTTAAAGTTTGGGATTCAGTTTGCATCCATTGATCCAAAAACTTTTTGCAAAGATCAGATCTATACTTTTGCAAATCCCAAAGTTCAGAAACTTGAATATCTTCCATAGAGGAATTTGCTTTCATATATGGCAATAAATCTTCGTCGACGGCTTCGATTTCTTTTCGAATATGTTTTCCCCCATTGCTTACGAAAAACTTGCCACAAATCGATGCAATTTGCAAGTGAAGGTTAGAGTCCCATTCAATAACATTATGACCCGCCTTCTTTAATGCATCTATAACAATTCGAACTCCCCTGCGAATAGGTGGTGTTGGACGGACAATTCCATCGTCAATTAGTACCGCGAAATTGAATTTCTCATCTTTAGCAAATTTAACCAGGTTCCATGGAGCAGGGTAAGCGTTGGGATCAAAATCGGCTGGTGAACCATCTAAAAAGGTTTCACAAAACTTTTCGATATCCTCTAAATTGTTAGCCATTGGACCAGTAACAGATTTTATAGATTCAAATCCTGGTAAGGCAGAGCGATTACCATAACTAGGGAATCTGCCAAAACTCGGCTTGAAACCATATAAATTCTGGAAAGAGGCAGGGATTCTGATTGAACCCCCAATATCGGAACCAATACCAAAAGGAGACCCCTTTAATTTGATTAAAGCAGCTTCTCCGCCAGATGAACCACCCGAATTTAAATTACGGTTCATTGGATTTGTAGTAATCCCCCAAATGTGATTATTAGTTTCGGGCATCATCATCGCAACAGGAACATTTGTCTTTACATAAAATACTGCACCCATGGAACGAAGCATACTGACAAAAACCGAATCATGCTCAAACCTTTCAGGATTGAAGCAGAAATTGACTAGACCTATAGTTGTAGCTTGCCCCTTCACATTTAAGTGATCCTTCAACGAAATGGGTAAGCCATGAAAGGGACCTTTTAACTTACCGGTACTGGCATAATATTGATCCAATTCTGCAGCATGTTCCAAAGCCTCATCAAAGAACACTTCGCTCAAACAATTGGTCAATTGATGCGCGATCAGGGCCCTATGGCAAAATGCAGTAGTGACTTGTACACTAGTCCATGTCTTATCTGCAATTTTAGCCAAGATCTGAGTGGCAGATGACTCGGTGATGGAAAGCTCTTCGTCAGACAAATAATTTGACTTTTGAATCCAATTGGTTACGTCATTTTCAGTTGGAAGTTCCGATTCAGGAATGATCCAACTTTGATTAAACTTTGCGTTTCTCAATGCAAGTTTTTTTGCGGCAATTGATTTGTATTTTGGTAGGTCAACACTCATTTTCAAATTTAGGTATAAACTTAATAAACTAAAAACTGATAATTTCCTAGGTTTATAAGTAATTTATTAAACACTGATATTTAATTTAGGGCTTAGGTTCGGAATTAAATTGAATAATTTACAATGTCGGCAATAGGCAAAATATGCGGGGATAATGTACGACTAAAAATCACCACATTTATAACATAGATCATGAATTTCCATGGCCACTTGCAAAGATACTTCAACAAACTGAGGAGGTCATTTCCATTTAACATGAAGCATGTCCCCTAATCGGCTATTTTAAATAGGAATTCTTGGTGAACTTATCCGCTGTTTTGTAATATTTATGCCTACACAAATCCGTTTTCCGCTTTGCTTTTCCGGTTTGATAAGACCGAGAAAATACAATTCTAGTACCATGACATCACTGATAAAATAATTCATTACATTATTATACAACATCATATAAATTCAATAGAATAAGACGTATAAATTTGTCGTTCAAAGCTAAGAGTTGTTTCTTTCATTAACCTATTTAACCAAATAGTTTGTACAGCATTTTGTAAAAAACACAAACATACTCTTTGTATTTTGATTTTTGGCGCGCCGTTCTTTGCGAGCAAAGTTATTTGTAGTAAAATGACATTTTTAATCTACTCGTCTTCCAGTGCAGGTACTCCCACAGCTGTCTATTTTATTTTTGTGAGAACAAACTCAAACTTTTCTTTTTTTTTTGTGGCCTCTTCGTATTTTTGCCATTCGGTAATTTTTCAAATTTCAGTCAAACTCAGTAAACTAATATTATAATACTTTGGCATAGTTCGTTTAATATATTTAGAAACTTCTTGAGTAAAATGTCGTTTCATAAACAAGCTTCATTTCAAGTGGATTATGCGCCAGCACATATAACCAAATGGAAATCTACACGTACTGGTTTGCAATTGGTGTATATTGATCAACCATCGCCGATCGTGAATGGTTATTTCACTATTGCCACCGAAATTGAGAATAACTCTGGGTGTCCACATACTTTGGAGCACTTAGTTTTCATGGGTTCTAAGAAATATCCTTACAAGGGTTTACTTGATCAATTGGGGAACAGATTATACTCAAATACTAATGCGTGGACAGCAGTTGACCAAACAGTTTATACTTTGGTTACCGCTGGGTGGGATGGATTTAAGAGCTTGTTACCTGTCTATTTGGATCACTTGTTACACCCAACCTTGACTGATGAGGCATGTTTAACCGAAGTTTACCACGTCGATAAGGAAGCAGAAGAAAAAGGTGTTGTTTTTAGTGAAATGCAAGGTATTGAGAACCAAAGTTGGTTTGTAAGTATTTTGAAATTACAAGAATTGTTATTCGCACCAAAATCTGGTTATTCTTCTGAAACTGGTGGTTTAACTAAGGAATTACGTACTTTAACTAATGAAGAGATTCAAAACTTTCATAAGGCAATGTACAGACCAAACAACTTAAGTGTGATTATTACTGGTTCCTTGGATGAAGCTGAACTTCTTAATATTATGGAAAAATTCGATAGCGAGTTGCCAGATGAAGTTCCTTCCAAGAGACCATTTGTTGACTCTGAACATGATGAACCTTTAACTCAAACCATCGTTGCTGAAACTGAATTCGCTTCAAAAGATGAATCAATGGGTGAAATAGTTATGGCTTGGATTGGTCCTGTCGCCAATGAAACTTTGGATAACTTAGCCGTCGATATGTTTGGTTCCTATTTGACTGATTCGGCAATCTCACTTTTAAATAAGAACATGGTTGAAATAGATAATCCATTGGCTACTGACATCGATTATTCAACCGATGACTACTATAGAACCGTTATGAATTTGACCATTAATGGTGTACCAACCGAAAAGTTGAAAGAAGCAGATGCAAAGGTTAAAGAATTAATCTTGGAACAAACAAAGCCAGGTACCTTGGATTTGGAATACTTGAGACAACTTCTTGTTCAACAAAAATTGAAATTTACTGCAAGTACAGAAATGTCTCCAACCAAATTCTCCAACATCGCTATCTCTGAATTTATCTATGGTAATCCAGATGGTTCCGATTTAGCACTTTGGACAAAGTCTCTTGATGAATTTGACATTTTGGCCGAATGGACTGAACAACAATGGATTGATTTAATTCAAAAACAATTTGTTCTGAATAAGTCTGCTACTGTGTTAGCAAAACCATCGGCAGCATTAAATAAGGAACAAAAACAAAAGTCAAAAGATTTTAAGCAGAGTCTTAAGGATAAACACGGTGAAAAAGGTTTAGAAGAATTAGATGAAAAGTTGAAGAAAGCACAGGCAAAGAATGATCTTCCTATTCCAGATGAATTATTCACACTGTTTGCTAAACCAGATCCTTCTAAAATTGCCTTTATTGATACAAAATCTTATAAAGCTGGTAATTCTAACGTTGTTCTGGCTGATAAGAATCATTATATTGTGGATGACGAGTTTGCATTGAAATTAAAAGAAGATGATAACTCTAACTCACCATTATTCTTTCACTTTGAAGATTACAAGTCTCAATTCACCACCATTAACCTTGTCTCATCTTCAACACAAATCGATCCAAGCTTATTGCCATATATGTCTATTCTTGAAGAGATATTTAACTTATCGATTCAATTGCCAGATAAGTATATTCCTTATGATAAAGTTATCTCGGAACTTAACAATGACTTGGTCAATTTCCAATTGGACAATGGGTTCGATAGCCAATTCTATGAGTTACTAAATGTGAGTGTCAAGTTTGAATCTTCTAAATATGCTACTGCTATTGACTGGCTTTTGAAGGTTTTGAAGTATTCTGTTTTTGAAGAATCGCGTGTCAAGATCATTGTCGAAAAGTTAGTGAACTCTTTACCAGATAAGAAGCGTAGTGGTGAATTGATGATGTACTCATCACAATATAGAAATTTATTCAATGAAAAGTCATTGAGAAATGCACAAGACTCCATCTCAACAGAAGATTTCTTTAAGAAACTTCTCGTCAAGATTGAAGAAGGAAATTTTGCTTCTGTTAAGAATGATTTGGAAAACCTTAAGAAGCAGTTATTTACTTTGGACAACATGAAGATTCTTATTGTTGGTAATTCAAGTACTTTGTCAAAACCGGTTTCTTCGTGGAACGAATTTGTTAAGGAATTTGAAGGTCAAAATGGAATTCCAGTTTCATTCGACAAATTACCACGTGCTTTCGAATTTAGATCTGAAGTGGGTAACAAGTGTAGCAAGGATGCTTTCTTAGTCATTACACCTGCAGCAAAATCTACTCATTTGGTTGCATCGACTCAAATTCCAACGGACTATGCTAATGAAGATATTTACAAGATTGCCCTTGCAACTGAATTTTTGGTTGCAGTTGAAGGCCCATTGTGGCGTGGTATTAGAGGTACAGGTTTGGCTTATGGTGCCAACATCAAAAGAGATGTTGAAACCGGTTTACTTACTTTCCTGATCTACAGAGGTGCTGATCCAACGCAAGCCTGGAGTGCAGCAAAAAAGATCATTGATGATTATGCCTCTGGTGCTCTTGAAATCGATACTTTGAGCATTGAGAATGCTGTTGCCTCTATGGTCAATTCCTTCGCTAATAACGAAGAAAACAGTTATGGTGCTGCCAATGCAAAGATCTTGGATAATTTGTTTAAGAGACGTGGTCCAAAATACATTACCCATTTCTTGAAAAAAGTTAATACTTTAAATTCTGAAGATCTTAAATACGCATTGAACAAATACTTTAAGGCGATGTTTGTTGCAGAAAAATCGGTTATATTCGCCAGTATTCCATCTGAAAAGGCGACTGAATTTGGTAATTTTTTCGAAGAACATGGCTACAAAATTACTTTGGAAGAATTGAGTGCAAATGTTGAAGGTGATGAAGAAGAAGATGAAAGCGATTTCGATAGTGAATATGACTCTGACTTTGATGATGCTGAGACCGAATCTGAGACCGAGTCTGAATCTGATTAATTCAGCATAATATTAATTAAATAAAGTAGAAGTAATACAATTAGAAAAAGATTTATAAATATGGGTGACATGTAAAATTGATAATTGAATCAATTATTAAATAAATAATGCAAGCTAGGCATTTAAATGAATATTAATGTGAAATAAAAATAAGCTAAAATTTCAAGTATTTTAACTCCCCCGCTTCCTTGTTTTTGGTATCCTTTAACAAGAACTCAACGTATTTAGAAACATTTTCACAAACAGACTTTTGATCTACGTTAGCGATATTCTTCCAGAAATCTTCGCTTGTAATACCCTTACAAGCAATCCATTTAGAAATCGAGTGAAATTTCAATTCCCAATCAGTTCTGCCATATTCCTTATAAACACGTTGTAAACCCATGTTTCTACGTGTGTAAATACCAAAAGACCCAGTCTTAGTATTTTCTATAGGGTTAATCTTTGGTTTATGAACATGCAAAAACATAATATCCGGAATCTTGTAATCAATCTCTATCTCAACTTCCTTATAAGAACCATCTTGTTGTTTTATTTTAATCATAGTTTTTTGCCTATTATTTTGCTTGAATTCATCGTAAAGGCCAAGAGAGTATGGATTAGATTGATATGGCCACATTTTTGGATCCAAATTCTTAGAAATTAACCATCTTTCCCAATCAGCAAAAAACTCTTCGGTTTGGCTAGGATCATATTGAACAATTGTAGTTTCCACGAACTCTCCATCCTGTTTTTCACCGTCCTTATAGCCAGCAAGCCAAGAATCATGTCTCACAACATGATATGGTTCTTGGAAAAGATGCAATGCTGGAACGAATGTTTCACGATCACCTTCACCAGGAGAACCTTGAAAAAGTAATCTGTAATAAAATTGGGGACCGTAAACGTTATAATAAACAGCCAAAAGAAATGACTTGAAGTGAGAACGCTTTGAGAAAACCATTTGGCCTGTTTCAATTGAAATGGCACTCGGTAAACCTTCCAAGTCGTGGTAGGTGATATCTTCGTCTTTATCCTTTAACATATAGGATTTGAAATCCCAGTCATTAGCAATACCATCTCTTCTGATTGGGTAATCACCAACCTTGAACCTTGCGATATCATAGTACAATGGAGACACTTGTTTGTGCCAGATATCAGGCCACAAAATGAACTTTGTACTCATATATGGTTCGGAGTTAAGTAGCTCATCAACGTTTTTAATTGGCATATTATCAGCATCTATGGTGATAATATTGTTAAAAGTCGAAAACATCAATCCGAAGATCTTTAATTGAAACTTAGACAAATTAAGCGAATCAAGTAATTCTTTACCAATTTGTTCTTCAATAACAATACATTTAGCATTAAAATGATTTGGTAATAATTCTTCACAAATTTGTTTATCATATTCATCCATTGTATTCATAATGATTTCAATAGGTAATTCAGAGCCCATTTCACGTAATTGACCAGCAGAAACCAAGGCAGAGCCAAAATAAATACCACCGCCAGAAATTACAATACCATCGCCATTAACAAATTCCTTTGGTGGATCATCCAATCTTTTAAGGGCTTCAACCAATCCATCATGTTGTTTCTGCAAATCATCAAATTTATGTTTTGGTAAATTGACATGATTCTTCAATAGTCTGTTCTTTGAAATAGGTGGCTCTTGAACATCTCTGTAGTAAGTTCCCCCTAAATCCTCACCATTTTCCGCATCTGTTAATGGTTCGACAGTAGGCGCATACTTAATAAGATAATCCTTAATTATACCTTGGTACCATTGCTTTGGATCAAGTTTCTTCTGAAGTTCTTCTTCAACTTTCAGAGTGAAATCAGAAGAAACATTGGGTAATTTAAGATCCTTGATCGATTGCAAAATTGCTTGACTTTTGATATCGTTTAAGTTTTGCTTCAAGTATTCAGATTTTAAATCATCAAAGATCTGATATGAGAATTTCTTTTCTTGAAAAATTTCAGAGTTATACTTCAACTTTACTTCTTCTTTTAATTCTTGTTTAAAGGTTTCGGAATAACTAGTAATTACTTCTGTCTTAAGATCATCCATGAATTTTTGTTTATTGTTCAGTTCGATATCACTTTTCAATTTATCCAATAGTTCCTGTTGTTTAGCAATTTTAAGATCTTTCAATAAAGAATCACTATACTCAGGGCTGTCAACTTTATCAATCACACTTTGATAAGATTGAAGTTCTAAGTTACCAAGAGAATTATAGCGATATTTTGATTTCTCATTTGACTTGTGATATAAGCTAACATTGAATATAATTATCATCAAAAGAAGCGAAATGATGAGATATATAGGAGAGTAAACCCTCCTAGGTATTAAAACGAATGACATGGAGAAATATATCAAGATTCCTCACTTCTTTTTGGTTTGGATAGGTTTTCCAATGCTATGATAAAAAATGAATACATTATGAGGAATTTTTTTAAGCAATACAATAATTATATATATAGATATATGAGAAGTAGCTAAAATTATTTGTAATTCCTAGTATAGTAGCAGTATATCAACTTGAATATTGTGTTCACAAAAAAATAAAAATAAAGGTGCAAAAATTGCCTTAAATAATTTTTTTAGATGTATTCTAATTACGCTCAAAACCCTAAGCGAAAACGCAAAACCAGGAGTAAAAAAAGCACACTACTTAGTATAGATACTACCAAATAAAAAAATAATAAACTAAAATGATATCATCAAATACTGATAGATCAAATAGGTCAGTTAATCTCAATTGTTTTAACCTTTTCTTCGAGAAATAATTGATTATTATCTCATACCAAGCCTTATTATCTGCACAAACGGTAAAAACGACTGTACATGTTGGGCTAAAGTTATATATTTTCTTGATTGAATTGCTCATGATCTTATATGTAGGAATTTCGGAGTATTGTGCATGTAGGGTTTAGATAAACTTCTATTGTCTCATATTGTTTTCGATTTGCATTTCAGGCACGCGTGCGTGGGGGGCAGCCTGTGTATCTGATCCTAATCTAGTATGGTCTCAGTTTAGTCATCTACACCTTCATATACACGTTATATATTCACGTACATTAAAAAATAACAACTTGTCCTTTAAGTATCTGCAAGTTACAGCCTTTATTTAATGCAACCTGTAATTTTATGGCCTTATCCTACATTTTTTGGCTTCTTATTTTTTTCTCTTTTCTTTTTCAGTTGAAAACGGTTTTGCTTTTTACATACTGAATACGTTTTATTTTTATCAATCAAAGTTGCTCGTACAAAAACTATCCCCCATGACTCATTCTAATTTTTCATTTAAACTCTCTTATGTAATAATCGTATGTCGATTTACTTTATTCATCCAGTTTGGTGGCTCTTACCGATAAAAAGAAATTTGCCGCAAATGCAAACAAACACCCTTTTTCAAACTTTTTAACATCATCTATCAAATCTCGTGGCTTAGGATTAATATATCTCATCTCCGAAATGTTGGAGTTGTATACGTGTCTCAACATATGTAGAAAACGGATTATTGCCTATATGCAACCCGTCAAATTAGTAATTCTCAACCACACAATTCTTGGTTTTTACATAATTTTTTGAAACATCAAAAAGTTGATAAAATAAACTTTTGTTTCTTTCGTAAGTGATATGCTTTCAAAATATATAAAAACGCCTCCAGTCACCTTCTACTCATTGACAGTCTGATACTTCCAATGCTTACGTATAATTAAACTACTAGTAAACGCCTGCATCTGCTGCTTTGTAAGTATGTACGATATCTTGTACAAAATATTCTTCAATATTTTTTCCGCTTTTGTGCTTTGTTTTTCGAATGACTTGGTATGTTTCAATATTTTTGTGAAACTAGATGTATCGGGCGTGTGGCGCAGTTGGCAGCGCATCTCTGTGTACAAGAAAGACTCTGGTTCGATTCCAGACTCGTCCAAGGTTTTTGCCTTCTTTTACTAAAAAGTTGATACATCGGGCCTGTGGCGCAGTTGGTAGCGCAGTCTCAGTAGTAGAAAGACTCTGGTTCGATTCCAGACTCGTCCAAAATAATTTTTTTAGCAAATCTTTTTCAATTTCTAAAATAATTTTCTACAACCAGTTGATACAAAGTTAAAACAAATATTTATTAAACGAACTAAATTGAAAAATGCTAAAAATTATTCACCTATTTGTGTCTCACCTTCTTCCCACTTTTCTTCTTACTAGAAAAGGTTGTGGATCCCTTATTCTTTTTCTTCTTCTTGTTTTTTGATGTTCTATTTGAAGCAGATCTAGATGATGATGGAGTGTTTCCAGGTTCTGGAGTTTGAGTATTTGAACGTGAAGTTTCAATTTCTGAATTCTCGAGTTCTGAATTAGGCTCCGGTGAAGAAGATGTGGTAGCCGTTTCTACAACATCTGTAGAAGGTTCTTGAACTTCAGTTGTTGGAGGATCAATAATCGATTCCTCTTCGACAACTGGACTTATTTGCTTTACCGAATCGATCAAAGTTGAACCATAATTTGACTCAACCAGTTTTAACAATGGAACCTGTTCATTTTGTGCATGTTCTTCATAAACTCTGCTTCTATAGTCCATCTCCTCTTCAGTTTCATTTGTAATTTTGGTACTACTCTCATCTTTTTCATTATTCAACTGTCTTGATGATGATCCGGCATTAACTGACCTTCCAAAGAAGTCTAACTCTTCTTCTGGGTATCTCGGTGGTAAATCATCACCCTTGTCGAGTATTTTATCTGCTCCAATAGCCCTTTCATATTGTGGTAAAGATGCTAAGCCAACTTGACCTTTAATTTTTCTGCGATCACTACCCAGAACAAATCCATATTTACGTACATTAGCTTCGATCCAAACATATCCTAATTGACCTAAATTAACATGAAATTTTGAATTAGTCAGAAAACATCCAATTGCAGGATATAAATCAACATAACATCCCGACATAACATCCATTAATTTTTTACCATTGCGAGTTATAAAAATGCTACCACTACTAATCACATAACCAAATCCAACAACATCTGATTGTGCCAAAGGTGGAAGAACAAATGCATTATATTCACTTTGTTCCCCTCTATGTTGTTGAGTAGGTGTTGGAAATGGTTTATTTATCTTCAAATTACCAGTACTTTCATATCCAATCGAAAATAAGTTATAACCAGGTAATCTAAATTTAGAAGGATATGGTTTTGTAACCAAACCAATTGAAAAATGAGCATTTGGATCTTTAGAGTTATCAAATTCAAATACTTTAGTTTCAAAATATACAATGTCTGAACTAACTCTATTTTTGACTGGATAAGGATAATTTAAAACACTTGTTGCTGTCAGATATGGTAAATCATTATTAATAAAATGTATTTCTGTTCTATCAGCCACTATAAATCTTGGATTCAATAATTGAGAATCTTCTTGTTGAAATTGAAATGCATTTATGCCATAATCTTTAATTACTTTATCATCAGTCAATGTAAATGTGGCACCACGAACCTTATTAAAATGAGGAGGATGGTTCTTTGTGAATTCTTGTGCTTCCAAATACAGACGTTGTTCTTCTGGAGAAAGTTCTTGATATTCAAACGTTTCTGCCAAAAGAGCCATTGATTCTTCATCATTAAGATGTTCATTAGGAATACATTCCCAACGTCCAACACCATCAAACTCATCAATCAATGTATAATCACCATTCCGTCTTTTCTGTTTTGTGCAGAAAATAACAATAAATATGAGTACGAGTAAGACAAGTGTAATAGTAAAAGATATTACTGCCACAATAAACTCATCCATATTAATCTTTTTAAAATATAAATTAAAATAAAACAAAAGTGGTTAAAAAGTTTTTATGGGGCAAGGATTTTTAAACAAAAAGTTTACTATTCAAGTTTGTTTAGGATTTTTTTGTGCATTTAGCCCTAAAAATGGACTTTGACGAGCATTTTGTAAAAAAAATTGCAATCAGTAAAATCGAAATTTAAAATATACATAAACTAATAAAAGAAAGTATTGTAAACTGTAGATAATGATGTACAATTAGAATAAATATTAATGTAGTTAACCGAAAAGTACCAGATTACGATTGAAATTAAATCTGCAAGTAATTAACGGTCACAAATTCGGACTTTAAAATTCAAACTTTATCAACGATATAACGTCAATATTTTGCAATTTATCCATGAAATTATTCAAATATTTCGAAGTCATGATAATTTAAAAGATTAATTGCTATAAAACCCAAGATGGAAATATTGACCCTTATGTAAAAGTACTTAAAAAAGAGAATCCGTAATGAGATTTTCAATCATAACCATATATATGTAATGATCAATAGCACGAGATGTGCCTATGTAAAATGATCATACGACAACAAAAAATAATGATTTACAAAAAGGAACCAAAAGAAGCAATCAGACTATCGAAAAAAGGTTCGAAATTGATCATTTTTTATACATATACAAGAAATTCGAATTAGATATTAGAATGGCTAGACTCTTCGGAACTCCTCATAAAATTCATTTTATCAGTTGACTGAATTTTTTAATATGTCACTTATCTAACCTTAATAGTTAGAAGGCTAGCCAACTATTCAACTTTTAGCCGCCGGCACGGGAATTATTGAAAGCGTTCATTATCCGATAAAACCGCACAATTAATTATTGCTTTCAAAGTTCGCCGTATATTTTTCGAAACAATACCCCAGATTTTTTGTATGAGAATTATGATCCCAAGTCCGTTCCCTATTCTCAGCTTGTCCGAGCCAAGTAAAGTTTTCTCGATACAATATGCCATTCAAAATTCATTTTAACAATTCATATTTAGTTTTGTGATTCAACAAAGTAAGACGCAAAACCCACTTAAATCCAGATTCTTAAAGAATGTTAAATTACGGGCTGATATATAAGATGCATTAAATTACATATCATAAATCATGATGACAATTTAACTTGCATTTATGATTGGACGATAAAATGCAAGTTTTCGACATGCGTTTTTATGCGAGCAGCTTTACAATAAAGATTCATAATAACGCACTTTCTTTTTCAAAAATTATTATTCTTTTTTGTTGAACACGTTAGTGTCTCGAAAACACAATGTAAAAAAGCAATGAAAACCTTAAAATTGTAGGAACAAGACAGTCTGGTTCAACAATATAATAATGATTTCACGTGATTGTTAGGATCTGTGCCGTACCATTAACACATATTAAGATCATTTCAAAAGTCCGAGATTAGTACAGTATGATAAAACACAAATATAAATTAAAAAATCTAAACCGCAATACTTAATTCAAAGTAATACCACGTATAGTTTATTACCTCCACAACACAAATGCACGAATCCCCGAAGAAGGGTCATTTGACCATCACAAAACAGTTGTAAATGAAAAACCTTCGATACATTTCACCAACATGGGCTTGCACTTCCTTGGGGTAACATGGTGGGGCTATTCACAATGTTGATTTGTAAATCTAATTAATATTTATTAGATGATTTGCGAGAATATGGGGACGGTTTGTATACTTGAGCTTTCCTTTTTTCTTACTTTTTTTTTAAATGATTGCGCAAGGAAGTGTACTTTTCTTTGATTTTTCTGGAGTATTTTAAACTGTCCTGTATATTACAAAGTTCCGCATAAAATCTCACCGAAAACAGAAAAAGCGCCTTTCTCTTTTTTTTTTTAATTTCGGTAAAACTTTTGGGAATTTTTTCTCGTTTTAATTTCCCCAGACAAAACTGTTTCATAATCACCATACAGAAAAAAAAAAGTATATATAAAATCTATATATATATATATTTATATTTTTTTCTTTAGATTTATACTATTAAAAGAATAACTTATTTATAAGATGAGCGTTTCAAAGCTGCCCTCATCACAAGTGTCAACACCATCGACATACACTCCCGATTCGTCCATGTCGGGGATCCCACCGTTGATGAGTATGAATACTTCGGTGAATCCTAATAATAACGTGGGATCTAATGGCGGAAATCATAGTCGAGCTAATTCGGTTAGTAGTACTGGAACTGGTTCGGGTACTCAACCAATACCCAAAAAATCACAACAGATAAAGACAGATAAACCTCGTCCGCATATTTGTACAATATGTACACGCGCATTTGCTAGATTAGAACATTTAAAAAGACACGAACGTTCACATACAAATGAAAAACCTTTTCAATGTGCTTGTTGTGGCCGTTGTTTTGCACGTAGAGACTTGGTCTTGAGACATCAGCAAAAATTACATTCAACAATACCAACCATCATGAGAAGAGGTTCTGCAAAAGAAGTAGAGGCTTATTCAAGCGAATATATTATAGTTTTGAATAATAATACAAAAGCAAATGCACCTTTACCAGATCTGACGCCAATATTGGAAGGAAGCGTTGATATAAGTGCTACTTCCAGCCTCAATTTTGGAAATGGTGAAAGTCGTGAAAGTATTCCTGGTACCACTGGTGGTAATTCTGGTACTGTTCATGATTTCAACGGCGCGCATGACGGAATTAATGATAATTTACATAATAATGGAAAACATTCCGGGGTAAGTTCTACAAACAGTAGCACTACAAGTGGCGTTGGCGGAATAAATGGTTTAAATGGAAGCGCTGCTTCGACAGTTTCAACCGATGAAACTCAGTTGTTTTCTCCTTCAAAGGAACAACCCCAATTCCGCACTACTTTATTCAATAATTTTCCTCTGAATTTCGCTTCTCCGATCGCTCATACTCCGGTCAAAGATGATGTGACATCACCAAGAAAATTATCAACCAGATCTACTCCAGGTGCTTCGACAGCTTCTGCGCCTGTCTCTGCATCCATCGCTAGTGCTCTACCCGATTTTTCTCTTCGTCATGTTTCCTTTTCAGCCGCTTCAGGTGCATCTTATACAAATTTAAAAGATGCTTTGGGAATTCATCAACATCATTCTACTATACATGAGGGTGCTCCAATGCATGTTGAGTTTGCAACCCCACAACTAACATCTTCAGAACCAAGGGAATGGAATTTGGATCACTTGGATTTGAATAAAAAACCAACTACAAAGAGTTTTAAAAACTTGCAAAACTTTTTCCTTGAAAATAATATTAGTACAACCACACAAAATAACACGGGTGCCATGGAAGCACTCCAATTTCAAAATCCTGACCATCCACATCATTTAAAAGGTATGACGCCTTTTGAATTCGGCTTAAATCATCCTGCTGATGTGTTGAATCAACCTATGAATACAATCAATGCACCTGCAAATATCGATTTAAATGAAAATGCCCTTCATGAAAAACTTCAGCAAAAGCAGCAGAAAAAGAAATCAAATGTACTGACTCCTGTAGTAATGCAGGAAAAACATCAGATTGATAACAACCCTTTTAAAAGAATAAAACTCGAAAAGAATGCCAGCTTTACTTCACTTCCTATGTTGGTCAGTCATAACGATGATGAATGGTTAAGGGAAATCTTGGCAACTCCCTATGATGCCAATTTCCCAGCTCCATCGCATCAAGTTGGTTTTCAAGAAGATAACCCTCCTCCTGAAATCTCGTCTCTTTTCCGTTCAAGACAAATTGATTTGGTCAAGCATTTGAATCCAAATATGTCGGGTAAACCTAATTTATTTGATTTTGAATTTGATTTCGACAGATCGGATTTATTTAATGGTAACTATAATTTCATTAGTGAAGACTTGAGAAATAAAATCATTTGCATGAGTAATTTAACAGATGATAAGTTACCTCCACTTGAAGATTTGAATAACTATATGAGACTTTATGAATTAGATTTTAACAAATATTTCCCATTTATTCATTTACCTAGTTTAAAGAATCCAATGGTTGACAATTTTGAAAACATCCCATTACTTTTATCGATGGCTTCTATCGGTGCATTATATCTGTACCATGATACAAATACCGTTTTATTATTTAATTTATCAAAGTTTCACATACAAAATTTCTTTGAAAAAGAGATTACTTTGGATAATTTACAATTCAAAAAAGTACCACTTATGGCTTTACAATGTCTTGTTTTGCATATTTTTATTCTGATGTTTTTAAATGAACCTAACATGGTTGATGTTACTTCGAGACAAATAAAATCAATGATTGGTTTGATTAAGTCAACTAATTTTAATGAACCATTGGAGAATTTCTTGAACCCACCACCTCCAGTTTTTGAAGATGCACCACCTCAAATGGTTCAACTCAATTTTGATTACTTTATTTTGGCACAACTGAGAATTAGAACTACTCATGTCTTTTATATGCTTCAAATTTTTCGTACTTCCTTAATTGGTGTTCCTATTTATTTTGATTCAAGCCTACTCAAAAGTGGTAACCATTGTTGTGACGAAGAACTCTGGAAGTGCGATTCTTCAAATGCATGGTTCTCAAAACTCAACAAGAAGGTTGAATCACTCATTGATGTCAGTAACGATAAATCGATGACTTCGATGATTCAACTGTTGAATACGTCCGAGTATATTCCTCTGTCTTTTAACAATATGTTGGCTCTTTTGATGTATGTTCATGAAAAAATTCAAATGGAGATACTGTCGATGCAAAATTTCAATTACGGTTTATGGAAACTTAATCGTAAGCCACATTTGGAAAAACTCGTTAAGTCTTGGGAATTATTGTTCTTTAAAGCAGGTGGGAAATTACGTATTGATTCCAAAAGTAAGAACTTGTTATTAATAAATAGCGAGTTTAAACTTATCTTACCATTATACTCACTCGTCAAGATCAAGTTAATAATCAATTTAAATCCAATTCTTTCACCAGTATTCTTCAAGGATTGGAAGCAAATGAATCACCAATTAAATTTGATTACTGTACAAGAAACAAACCACGAGCTTCTCAAACAATGTGTACCTCATTGTATTGATTTAATCGAGTTGTGGACCTGTAATATTGAAAGTATTGGAGATGATCTGAAACAAATTTCATTGAGAAGTCCTGTCTTTTTTGTGATTTGTTTATTTGTTTCAATTTTACTCATGTCGACTTATCTTAAGGTATTGGAATCGAAGAAGGAATTAACCGACCAGGAAATTATTTCTTGGCTCGAGTGTGAAGAGTCTTTAATCAAAGTTGAAACTGTTTTGAGTACGATTGCCAAATCATCATACTCTGAAACTTTGACTCTGCAAGCCAATGGTGCTTTCAATGAAATTAGCTTGAATGATGGGTTACAAAGGGTGAGAAGATTATATACCCGCAGAGCATCTGGTAAGGCAACGTTCAATAAGGAAATTAAGGAAGAAATGAATAAGATCAACTTGTCCATAAAGTCGTTGTACTTGGGTATTAGAATCTTGGCCGATGCACCTGTTTGGCCAATTGCTATGGGATTTGCCGAAGGATTGAAAAACAGAGCCACCAACAAATCAAATTAAGACAACGGTAAAGAACCTGACCAAATAAGGACTACTTTCGTGAAGTCTCATTTTACGAATTACGATTGCAAAACGTTATTATTTATTACATCTATTTATTATATATTTATTGTTCTATTAATTGATGAATTTACGAAACACTTTTATTTTTCTTTTGGACTTACGCACAAACTTTTTTGGGTGCAAAATATGCTATATAAAGTCTAAAAATAAATAGATAATCAGTAAAATCCTTGTTTTTCCAAGTATTCTACAACTTGTCCAATGACGATAGACAAATCTTCATGATCTTCCAATGCAAAATCACCATTGGATAAATCAACTGGAGATCCTTTACTCCCCACAGTTATAACGTTGCCCTTACCAACAGTATGGATGATGTCCTTCGCACCTTTTGTGTTGACAATGACACCAGCGCCCGATTTGACCAACTCGTTAACGACAAAAACATCGTCGCTTGCCAATTTTGTGATTCTACGGCCACCGGAAAACTGGTTCAAAGTCGATTGTAAAGCAAAAGACAAATATTCACCCGATTTGTGGACGTTGTCAATAACTATGGAAAACCCTTGCTTCAATCTTGGAGGGTTCGATTCGCGCAAAATTGCAACAACTTCAGGGTATGAGAACCAGGCTGGGATTTCATCACCCGTTCTTAATTTGTTTCTTAATTCAGTTCCCGATATATTAGCTGTCTTTGTTTTTGTAGTGTCAATAGTATCAATTGGAGCATATCTATCTTCTTCAGGTAAGTAAGTTACCATTCTGAAAGGAACAATCTTGATATCTAATTCTTCATCGTATTGTGCCAATAATTCCTGGGCATCATAAGGACCATAAAAGTCAACGCCTTGAGAGTTCTTACCAGGACCAGCATGGTCTCTACCAACGATGAAATGATCGACACCATAGTTGGTTCTAATTAAAGCATGCCATAAAGCTTCACGGTCACCACCCATTCTCATTGCCAATGGCAAAAGAGATAAAGTAGCCAACCCATTTGGGAATTTGGTCAAGATTTGTTTGTAAACCTTGACTCTGGTATGATGATCAATATCTCCTGGTTTTGTCAAACCAACTACCGGGTGAATCAAGATATGTGCTTCGTCACCAATATCATTTGCAGCTCTAATGGTCAATTCACGATGTGCTCTGTGCATTGGATTTCTTGTTTGGAAAGCAACAATGTTTTTAGAAGCCCATTGTAATTTTTCGAATTCAGAACGCAATTCTGTTGGTGTCTTTCTAAAGTCAGCATAATCGTAATGCTTAGGGTAGTTAAGACCTTGGATTGATCCACCAATATAATAATCGCCAGCGCTTTCAAAAAGGTACTTAACAGCTGGATGTTCTGGGTCACCACGGAAAACTTTTTCTGCTTCATTTTGCTTGTTTGGCTTATAAATTGATTCGACAGAAATGATAGCAAGTGGAGTTTCATCTCTTGGATCTTTCAATACAATTTCATTGCCATGTTTGAACTTGGAGGCTTCAGAAGAGCTAACGTCCAAAGTGATTGGGATAGGCCATAATAAGCCTTTGCCGTTTTCACCTTTAACCGAGGATAATCTTAAATCAGAGACGACCGAGTTATAATCTTGTTCGTTTAAGAATCCATTCAATGGAGAAAATCCACCATTTAATATCAATTCCAAATCACATAATTGCCTGTCTGTGAGAGTTAAAGAAGGTAATCCTTCTGCTTTTGCTAATAAATCTGATCTTTTTGGAGCATCACGGATGATGATATCGTTAAGTAATCCACCATGAGGTTTTGAGATAGGCATATTCAGTAAAAAGTTTCAAGCTAAAAAAATTCAAGTTAAGATGAAATTAGAAAATTTTTTAGATACGATAAGATATTTTGTGATTTATATAATGACAAAACCTGTAGCTCCGATTTAAGCTATATGTCATGGCTAAGGTTAATAATGTCTATTGATTCGGTCAATATAGAGCCATACCACGTGATGTGATTCAATAATTGGTTGCGAAAAAAGTAGTTCTGCATTAAAGTTCCGGAAAGGGATATCGGAAGCCACCGAAAAATTATCCAAATGATAAGAAAATCAAAGAGAAAGAGAGAGAGTTGGTGGCAGAAAGTCGAAGCTCAGAAGATGACTGGATTCTGTAAGACAAAAAGCCTATCAAGTTATAAATTTTGTATTACGGTACAGCTATTAAGCATAATTCACTATCGTAGATACAGCCAGAATGTCCCCGAACCCATACTAGATGTAAAACAAAATCCGATGGCTTATGTATGTGTTTAAAAGCCCTCGAAGTTGCATATATAATCAAAATAAAGAAAGCGTAGCGGCTTCGTAGTGAGAAATCTGGTGTATCTCCTGAGTGTGCTAATATTTTGGACGGTACTTTTTGAGGCATTTTTGGGTTGTGAATAAAATTATTTGGTTAATCCGGTTGACAATAGGTAATGCGTAGTAGAAGCGGATATAACTAGAATGTACTTTTGTAAGATACCGGCGATAATAACAAATTACTGTGCAGTATGTCGTATATAGAGAAAAATACGCTGTGTATAATCAAGTATTTGAAAGAAATAGACATAAAGCGTCATTTTCGATCACTTAAATGAGCTCTAATTATATTTATCAAGATTTCGGTATGTCCAAGAATATTCAAGTTAGTATTTCTTGCAATAATAAAGGTTTTGTGTTTTTAAGTATCTTCTATGTTTCTCTAGTGAATATTGGTATTGGGCCATTCCTGTATAAACTTATATACAGGTTCGGAAATAACAACGATAAAACGGTTCGTACATTCGAGGGATTGAGTAGTGGCCCCGTGAGTGGGCGTAAATTGGAATTACCAGTCTTTGGATGTCAAATTCGTGACTTTAACCATTCTTGCTGGATTAAAGAAATAACAATACAGGAGACTATCAGCCAAATTAGAAAGTTAATAGTTTACATCATTCCAAAGGCAGTCAATCTAGCATATGGAAAATTCGGGGTAGTTTGGGGGACCCAGACAAAATGCAGCGGCCGAAAAAAAGGTAGAAACACGCATTTCTATTTGTAAGTTCACAATCGAACCTTCCAGAGGTATGCATGCGCACGGTTGAGTTGGATTTTTGGTCGTGCAGGGTCTAGCTATGTAAGCACATTATTAATCAATATAACAAAGCAGTACAAAATGCCTTAGTAGGCGAAAAGTAACATCAGATCAATTGAAAGTGTCATTCTATCGACTAAATGTCATATACAATTTTAGATTAATCTGTAGTGATTCTTGCATTAAGTGCAGTTTAGAGCATTCTTTTGAAAAATTCAAAAATTGTTTGTAAGCCAACAAATATTCAAAATTAGATGATCGCCTCCAAAATCATAATTACATAATCGTTGTGTGTGCATTTTAGAGCAAACAATTTTTACTATATATATACCGGTTTCGCTCAATACTTTTTTTTTGTTGTATCCTTCATTACTTAACACATAATAAATAATACTTAAAAATGTCTGCTCCAACGTATGTATTACCATTGATCAATTGAGCTTGATAGAGGTCGAAGTCAGTGTTGGTTGAGATTATCTAGTGACAGAATTGCGGGTGCAATCAAAAATTGAAAAATCGGGCAAATCAAGTCCGAACTTTTTTTTGTTGAAGTTTTGCCTAAATACATTGTGAATTGGTCATCATGTGATAAAAGTGTCTAGTTCCGTTGATCCATTAATAAATTGAACAAAAAGAGTTTGTTGGAGTCACCATATTTCGTGGAAAATTTCTCATAAGCCAACGTTTTTTCTTCGGGTATTAGTTATTTAAGCTCGGTACTCGCTGAATTTTTTTTAAATCTTGTCACACTTGTTTTTACAATTGAATATCGAAAATGACCGCCGCTGATCGTCTCTCTATTGTGCAAAATCATCTTGCATCTACTAACATTATCCCTAGTGGTGATATTGGTTTAATTGGTTTGGCCGTTATGGGTCAAAACTTGATTTTGAACGCTGCCGACCATGGTTTCACTGTCGTCGCTTATAACAGAACCGTCTCCAAGGTTGACGAATTCATGAACAATGAAGCAAAGGGTAAGTCTATCATTGGTGCCCGTTCTATCGAAGAATTGGTTGCCAACTTGAAGAGACCAAGAAGAATCATCTTGTTGGTCAAGGCTGGTTCTCCAGTTGATGCCTTCATCGAACAATTGTTACCACATTTGGAAAAGGGTGACATTATCATCGATGGTGGTAACTCTCACTTCCCAGACTCGAACCGTCGTTTCGAAGACTTGAAGAAGCAAGGTATCTTGTTTGTTGGTTCTGGTGTTTCTGGTGGTGAAGAAGGTGCCAGATATGGTCCATCTTTGATGCCTGGTGGTCACCCAGATGCTTGGCCACATATTAAGGATATCTTCCAATCGATTGCCGCCAAGTCTGATGGTGAGCCATGTTGTGACTGGGTCGGTGACGCTGGTGCCGGTCATTACGTCAAGATGGTCCACAATGGTATTGAATACGGTGATATGCAATTGATTTGTGAAGCTTACGACTTGTTGAAGCGTGTCGGTGGTTTCTCAAACAAGGAAATCGGTGATGTTTTTGCCACATGGAACAAGGGTGTTTTAGATTCTTTCCTTATTGAAATTACAAGAGATATTTTGTACTTTAATGACCCAACCGATGGTGAACCATTGTTGGAAAAGATTTTGGACTCTGCCGGTCAAAAGGGTACTGGTAAGTGGACTGCTATCAATGCCTTGGACTTGGGTATGCCTGTCACTTTGATTGGTGAAGCCGTTTTCTCAAGATGTCTTTCTTCTTTGAAATCCGAAAGAACCAGAGCTTCAAAGCTCTTGGAAGGTCCATCTATTCCAAAGGATGCCATCAAGGACAAGAAAAAGTTTGTTGACGACTTGGAACAAGCTTTGTACGCTTCTAAGATTATTTCTTATGCTCAAGGTTTCATGTTGATCAGAGAAGCTGCTAAGGAATACGGCTGGACTTTGAACAACCCAGCCATCGCTTTGATGTGGAGAGGTGGTTGTATCATCAGATCTGTTTTCTTGGGTGAAATCACCTCTGCTTACAGAGAAAACCCAGACTTGGAAAACTTGTTGTTCCACCCATTCTTCTCTAAGGCTATCACTACTGCTCAATCTGGATGGAGAGCAACCATTGGTAAGGCTGTTGAATTCGGTGTTCCAGTTCCAGCTTTCACTACTGCTTTATCTTTCTACGATGGTTACAGATCTGAAATGTTGCCAGCTAACTTGTTGCAAGCTCAAAGAGATTACTTTGGTGCTCACACCTTCAAGGTTTTGCCTGGTCAAGAAAATGACTTCTTGAAGAAGGACCAATGGATCCACGTTAACTGGACTGGTAAGGGTGGTAATGTTTCTGCCTCTACTTATGATGCTTAATTTTTGATGACAAACTTTTAAATTAAATGATAAATAGTTTTTACTTAATTCGACATCTTGAATTATGATTGTGAAATATCCATGTAATGATTTTGTAGAAAAAGATTAAATTATAATCATTTAATCAATAAAATGCAAATATATTTGAAAATTCTGGATCAACATATAAAAATCTATAAATATTGTGTTATAAAGGAACATCATAACCGAGAACCATGCTGATAATTAAATATAAATTAAGTGAAGCAATAAACCCCCAAACTAAAACAGCAAAAAATGCAGTGATTGGGCCATTGCTGAAATCTTTATATCCCTTCACTCGGTAAATATCATCATCTTGGGTACTGTCTAATGCACCACCTTCAAATTCATCATCGGCTTCTACTTCGCCAGATATTAAAACCAGACTATCAAGTAATCTTTGTTGATCTTGAGACCCATGGTTAAGGTGCTGTTGTGTATATTCTTCATCTTCTTCCCACCCGGCACATGGATGTGAATTCCTCAAATCTTGGAGTCTGATAGCCGGTTCCGTGCTCCTGAATCTACCTGGTTTACCTTGTGTATTTGCTTCTGTCACAGTTGCTGCCGAAGTCGATGTTAATGTAGAGGATAATATATTCAGTTCATCGGTTTGAATATCCACATCCTCATCACCGTCTCTCACTAAAATAGGTACTCTCATTATTTCTTTCGAACATGTAAACCAAATCAATGGTGCACTCACAGCTGGCAACAAGATACTTAGCACAACCTGACTTACATTCAAGACCTGAGAAAGGCCTTCACGACCAGCAAATGTCACAACAAAAAGACAAGGTGCAATAGCCAAAGCTCTCGTGATTAATCTTCTTACAACTGGAGGAAAAGACCAGGATAAAAACCCTTCTGAAACCATTTGACCAGCCAAAGTACAAACAACACCTGCACTTTGACCAGAACAAAGTAAAGCTAATGCAAAAACAAAACCTGCTGTTGGACTCAAATGTTTTGTAAGTAAATTGTAAATCGTGAACAAATCGGCATTTTCATAATCTTCGACATCACTTTCTGAATCAGAACCAGAATCATCGTCTCTCATCATAAGTTTATTACTATTACCATTTAAGGTTGCCCCTGCAACGATCAAAATCGCAGAATTCACAAACAAGGCAACCGTGAACAATGAGATTATCAATTCAACTATGGTATAACTCATTGTATCGTTTATGGCATGTACTGAAGGTCTATAATCATCGTCGTCTTCTTCGTATGTGGTCAGATCATCTATGTCGTCCAATTTTTCAAAATGGTTACCAATGTATGGAGTGGCCACTGGTGTAATAGTATCATCGGCTGCAAAAGTGGTATCTTCAATTATTTCCGGTTCTTGTGTTGTAATCGATGCATTTATCTGGTTGTTATTCTTCTTGACAGGAGAATAATATCCATTTTTCAAATCAAAGTCCTTCAATCTTGATTGAACCAAACCAGAACCAAGATATAATGAATGTGGCATTACTGTTGCACCCAAAATTGCCAAACTTAAAAAGAGTCCGTTACCACCTTTACGATCAGACATATCGACAACTTTTTCATTCGGTAAGAACCCTTTTAAAACTTCGATTACGGAGAAATTAAGTGTAGTATCTTTACTCACTTGATATAATTCAATCGCAAAGCACACCACAGTAGCACCAACGAGAATTGAAACAAATAATTCAAAGATTCTGATGAAAAAAAGGGGTCCTTTCGGACGGTATGCCATTAAAACAACAATCACATCCACAACTGTGATTATTACACCGGCAAACAAGGGTAAATCAAATAAAATATTGAGTGCTATGGCAGTCCCAACAACCTCGGCTAAATCGGTTGCAATAATAGCGATTTCAGCAAGCACATAAATACATATGTTAACCTTGTATGTGAAATGCACTCTACAATTAGTTGCTAAATCCAATCCTGTAACGGCCCCTAATTTTGCGGCCAATATTTGTAAAAAGATCGCCAAACAGTTTGATAATAAAATCAGGAATAATAACTTGTATTTGTATGCCGAACCAGCAGCCACTGCTGTTGCATAATTACCTGGATCCATATAAGCAACACTCACCATAAGACCAGGGCCTATAAAACGAGAATATTTTTTGCATGCCGATAGTATCTTTGCACCTGTGAGTTTTATACGTGAAAATGTTGGAACCCGTATTGGATCTTGGCTATCGCCTTGGAATATTTGTGTATAACTCATGGCTTCAACTAATTAGCCCACTAAATGAAGATGAAATGTAATTGACAAAAATTGTAAAATGAATAAAACTATATTCCAAAAAAGGGTGAAAAAGTTTATGTTTTTTAAAAGTCTTGATAAAATCTTTAAGGGAAGTATTTGAATCGTGATAGTTTAAGCTGCTTTTTAAAAAATTAAGCGCGAGTTTTACACGTACTGAAGAAGTTGCTATGAATAAATAAATATAAATCCCTTCGAGCGAGATCACATGCCAGGTCAGGTGCATCATGTCACGGTGAGATAAATAATGCGAATCCAACGGAAATGTCGGACCCGGTGTTTTTCGGAGATTTGAGTCCGTTACCAAAAAAAAATTCAATCTGTACAGTATGAAAAAATTATTAAAAAGCTCAACAGAAAAAATCAAGGAAGATTAATATAGCTTTGATAAATATTCAATTGTAATGATTAGAGCTTCTGTGAATAAACTTGTGGGCTCGACCATTCGTCCAGCATTTGTCCGCTCGTTCCACCAAAGTGGTATTTCCAATGCCGCCTCTGTATTTAATATGCCTGCTATGTCTCCTACAATGACTGAAGGTGGTGTTGTTTCTTGGAAGTACAAAGCTGGTGAATCTTTCAACTCTGGTGATGTTTTGTTGGAGGTTGAAACCGATAAAGCAACTATTGATGTCGAAGCTATGGATGATGGTGTGATGTGGGAAATCCTTGTCGATGAAGGTGCCACTGGTGTTGCAGTTGGGAAACCAATTGCATTATTGGCAGAACAAGGTGATGACTTGGCCACTTTAGAAAAGCCATCATTGGAAAAAGAAAGTACTTCTGCTCCAAAAAAAGAAGAACCAAAGAAAGAAGAAGAACCTAAAGCAAAACCAACAAAGACTTTTAAATCTGATGATAGTATTTTCCAAAAAGCCAATCCAGAACAAAAATTGTTTCCATCGGTTCAAATATTATTACATGAACAAGGCATTTCATTTGAAGATGCGATTTCAAAAATACAAGCATCTGGTCCTAATGGTAGATTATTGAAAGGTGATGTTTTGGCTTATTTAGGTCATATTCAAACCGAATCTATATCTAAGGTTACTCAATTCCTTAATAGTAGAAAACATTTGGATTTATCAAATATCACATTAGCTACTCCAGAAGAAGCTAGAAAGCTCGCACAAAAGGAAGAAGTTGAAGCACCAAAAGAAGTAACAAAGCCTGAAGAAATTAAGGTTGACAAGAATATCATAACTGTTCGTCTTCCAGGTACTTTCAAAGGACCTGATGTGGCCACAATCAAAGAATTGGCAGAACTCGAAGTTCATGATGCTACCATCAGTGCATATGCTGCCAAGTACCCACAATACGAATTTTCTCCAATCGATAGAAGATCTCAAATTCCAGATATATTTGATGAATTGATTAGCCCATCGGCGACAGAACGTAGATTTGAAATCAAAGATATTAAGGTTATTAAGGAGTTTGAAATCACAAAGAAGCAACAAGATGATGCTTTTGATGATTTGTTGGGTCTTTCAAAGCAAAAGGTAAAGTCATCAAATAATACCGAAATCGAAGCTACTGTTGAAGTTACTCTTAAATTGAATAAGAATTTGCTCGATGCCGAAGAGTTTGTTCAAAACTTTGAGGCCTATCATCGTGTTGTTTTTGAAGAAGCAGAATAAGCATCAATATATCGTAATACACATACATTTCTATAAAAGATGTAAATTCGCACGCAGTGTAAAGCCGCTTTATCGTGCGCGAAAATCTGTCATTGGAAAAAGTGCTCCTACTACGAAAATCTAGTAAGTTTTGTGAAACCAGTGATAGAATCCAATTTTAAGAATAAAGAGTAAATAGTAAAATTAAT
>JAJMJX010000009.1:307697-428410 GCA_030563745.1 Kodamaea alishanica (nom. inval.)
TTTTTTTTTTTTTATTTTCGCCTTATTCTACTGCAAATATCAAAGATAAAGAACAGCGAGTATATTAATAGTATATATACTTACCTGATATAACCATTCCATATCCATCAATACAAAGGATATCCGCCTTTGAAGTTAAAGAGACTTGTTTGTGTTGATAACCCACCCGGTTTATCCATACGTTTGAATATTTTATTTTTTTTTTTGAAACAAAAAAAAAAAATAAAAAAGCAAGAAGGAAAGATAGTCTTATTTGGCCTTTACGATTGACCTGCAAATCAGTATCTACTAAGTCAACTAGCACGTTTCTTAGATCAGATCAGGTAATTGTAACTTGTTCTAGCTTCACTCGAAACTGGACTAATAATTGCAAATTTAAATCACCCAAGAGCAAAAATATTATTATTTGGGTATAAAAAATAAAATTTCGCTACAATGTATTTCCCATATTCCACCACATACGGTAATGGTAAGAACCAACAGCAACAGGGCAAGCAAACCGGTCCGGGCTCTTCGAACATTCAAGCCATGTTAGGTGAAAGAGGAAAGAACATGCCGGCAGCACAACATATTCAAACCACATTTTACTCGCGTTCTGGTCAGAACTCAGTACCACCGTTAAGTGGAATATCCCAACAGCAACAGGTGCAACAACAACAACAACAACAACAACAACAGCAACAGCAACAGCAACAGCAACAGCAACAGCAACAACAACAACAACAACAACAACAGCAACAACAGCAACAACAGCATCAACAGCAACAACAACAACAACATTTGCAACAGCTTCAGCAGCTTCAACAGCTTCAACAGCCACAACTTCACCAACCCCATAACCGTACTGGCTTGTTGCATTCGGCCGGTTTGAATATTGCGCTGCCCTTGGCGACTTTAGCGCAACATTCAACTTCTGGCGTTCCTCCGCCAATCCACCATCTTTCATCACAACAATTACAAAGCCAACATAATCAAAATGACGTTGAATCTCAGTTTCACCATCCACAACAGTTATTAAACCATCTGTACCAGCAACAAAGACAACAGCCTTACCTGTTGATAGATACAAGTTTTCAAGTGCAACAGTTGCAGCAATATAACCAACAATCTACGCAACAGCAGAATGAAGAAAATAATATTCAATCTTTACAACACCAAATTCAAGAATCAAAGTCGAAGGGAAGAGGTAGAAAGAAAAAAGATGAACTGCAACTTATAAACGACGCTAATAATCATATGAACATCAAGGTATCCAATTCCGAATCTTCAGACTCCATTGGGAACTCGGGATCACCACAAATACAATCACGTACAGAAGCCAAAAAGAAAAGAGGTCGCCCTAAAAAGCTTATTCTTGATCCTACGACAAATGAATATATAGACTCATCGCATCCAAACTTTAAACATTTGAATAAAGTACTTAAAGAGTCTTTATCACCCAACAACCAATCTTTACAACTGAATAATTTGTTTAGCGAATCAGCTTCTGCAAAAGCCCAACTTGCCGAAAAGGAACATCTGAAAGATTTGAGCAAATTATTCGATCAACCAACCTATTTGCGTACCTTGGAAGACGCCGCGGTCCAACAATTGCTTCAAAAGAAGGATAGGAGAGGTAGACCTCGTAAGTTTCCTGTCGAACAAACGGGTATCACTATAAAGGGAATTAGAGTGAATGGGAATTTAAAACATAGAGTGCAGAAAAAGAGTCCATGAACTTTAAGTTTTTTCTCCTTACTATAATCAAAATTCACTAATAATATATATTGGCTGCGCTTTTTAGTTCTTTCATTCTTCTTCTATGTATTATAATTATATATATCAATTAAATTCTGTAATGTCTATTTTGGTGAACAAAATTACTATCTACATTCTTAATTAAAAAAAAAAATTCGAGAAAAAAAGAGAGCTAGCACTCAGGTTCGAACTAAGGACCAACAGATTTGCAATCTGCTGCGCTACCACTGCGCCATACCAGCACTCGGTTGAAGTTTTAGAAATTTCTTATGACTAAATTTTCACCAAGGTTTTAGAGGGTAATCAAATCACCCTACAGCAAACGGTAATCTCTCATTGAAATCAAACAAAACGGGACTTTTTTAACTGAAGGAGGTTTTAGTGGGTAGACTTTCAGTCAGTCCCGCACTACCCGAAACCGCGGGTCTGCATAAATACGCTTTTCCTTCCTATATTCTCCAACAAATCCATTCTCTATAGAATAGAAATACAATACAATATGTAAAAAAAAAATAAAAAAAAAATTATATTAACTGACGTAATTGACGTGATTGTAATTTAAATTTAAAAAAAATATTTGTGTATCTTATCTCCGATTATTTATTATTCATAGCATTCTTCAACTAAAGATCTATATTATTAATCGTGTTGTACTTCATTTTACAAAGCTATACTTAAAAGGAAATCAATTCGAGCTAAATTTTATAGAAACGAGTAAACAAATTATTTATTCAATTGTGAACTAATTCTTCTGGCAGTCTTAGCTAAAATACCCAACCAGTGGACAAATCTATCAACTTCACGATCTTCAATTGCTTCTTTTAATCCTGGTAAAGTTTGGCCAGCATAACCTGTGAATCTACCACTAGCAAAAACAATGTGTTTGAACCATGGTCTTTCATGTAAACCCTTGGTATGTATGAAATTTCTTTCGAAATATTGAATCAACTTATTCTGACTCTTGATTTGGAAATATAATCTAATCTTTTGCCAAAATCTTAAATTCTTCTTATTTTCATGTTTGAATTGCAAATCAATACTTTCCAAGTCAAATGAACCAGTAAAGTTTCTCAATACTTTAAGATCTTTCAAAGTGTGTTTAATAATATCATTAACAGTCTTATCTTTGTGGTGATCAGGATTAACCATAATCATAACCTTGTTGTGATCACATTGCTTTGGAACTAACAAATCCATGAAAGGGTACCTTTCTGGTTGATAGTAGTAACCTGAGGTAGATTCTTTCACGGATTCGACATCTTCGTCATCATAGTTTAAGAAATCCTTCCAAGCCTCACTAGACAAAGGTTGGTCGAACCATTCTTTTGGAACAGTATCAATAGTCTCATCATAATAATTGATTAATTCATTAGCGTATTCGTGTAATCTCAAGTTAATCAATTCGTGCTCACTCAACCCAAGAATAACCAAGGACAAGTACTTTGCAACCAAATTATGGTAAACAAAGTCCTTATCGGCAACTTCTGAAACCCAATAGTAAGAATCATAATTGGAATGATATTGGTAAATTGGATCATCCTTACCTTGTCCAAAACTAATATCGGCTGAAGGAATACCCAAGTGTTCCAAATACACAGTATAATCAGAACCAGAACCCAAATTTTCAATGTGATCACCCTTTTCTTTGACAAAATGATCATAAAGGGAACCAACACCTTCTTCGGGATATTCCAATTCCTTGGCAGTTTCTCTTAAAATGTGGTTTAAAGTAGGAGAAGCTCCCAAATTCAAATACTTTCCAGACACAGCCGAGTCCAAGTTCAAATAAGCAACAACATTACGTTCATATTTCTTACTAAAGTATTCACCTTGTTCAGTAGAACCCAATAAACCGTATTCTTCACCATCGAAACTTTGCAATACAATTGATCTCTTAAACTTAAATCCAGCAGCCTTAAGAGAACCCAAAGCTCTTGCGATTTCCAAAAGACCAGCAGATCCAGAATTAGGGTCACTGCCACCACCTTTAACCCATGCATCTCTGTGGTTACCAATTAAGATGACCTCATCCTTCTTTTCACCTTCAATCTCACCATAAACATTGTAGATAGTAGAAATATTGTAAATCTGGTTATTGTACAAATTCAAAGTGTATTTAGGGTTTGGACCAGTTGAATAATCGATACCCTCAAGTTCACCCTTCCAGGACTTATCAATTTGAGAACCATGGCCATTCAATTTTTCCAAGATTGGCTTAACTTCTCTGTAAGAAATTGGTAAAGCAGGAATCTTACCGATACTTATGTGTGGATCATGTCTTTCTGCACCAGGTTTTGATGGATAACCTGGAGTTGTTGGATCACCTGGGGTCGAACCTTTTCCACCAAGGAATTGAACAGAACCTCTTTGGACAGAACTTTCATGTCTTGCAGGACCATGTGGATATTGTTTGTAACCATTGGCTGGAGTGATTCCTCGATCATCACCTGGATCAGTGTATAATAAAACACCAACTGCACCAGCTTCTTGAGCAAATTTGACTTTCAAACCTCTAAAGATCAGACCATATCTAGCAATTACAATTTTACCTTCGATTTCGACGCCATTTTCCTTAAGTTTGGCAAAATCTTCACGAGAACCATAGTTGACATAAACATATTCGGCAGTAACATTACCATTGGCAGCATAACCTAAGAATGTTGGAACAGTATCATTACCAACACTGGTTGGATCTTCCTTAATCTCATCTTCTTTCAAAGGGGCTGTATACACAACTTGGCCAGATTTGGACTTGATTAAGTTCAAATCTTGTTCAAAAGGATAACTGAGGTAAACATCATAAGTATCAATTTCAGATTTAAAACCATATTCTTCAAACTTGGCTGCAGTCCATTCTACAAAGCCGTAATTTTGACCAGCCAAGTGTGCTTCAGAAGTGTATTTCTTAGACCATTCACCAGCAAGATTGATTTTAAGAGTATCCAAGATATATTGTTTTGGGTCTTTAACAAGATCATCAGATGAAGTGAAATTAAAAATTCTATATTGGGTCAAAAAAAGCACCAATGCTAAAAGAATGAACCAGAACCTTTTGCACCTATTAACAGGCTTTTTAAAGCCCAATGGCGTATAAGCTACCTTTTCAGACATTATGATAAATAAACAAAAAGGTAATTGAATTGCAATAGAAAATTTAAAAGTCCGAATTGATTGCTTATATATGAAATTTTAATTACCCCAATTGTGGCTTGATAAGGACGAATTTTACGATTTTTGAGAATAGTATTGAACCACAAAAATAATAGAGAAATTGGGGGCTATACTTGCATACTTTTTCTCAATCCAGGGGAAATTAATACTTGAGATCTACATAAACGATCGGTTTACAAGCACAATAGATCACTCAATTTTTGACGATGTAGGCATTTGTATAGTGACGCGCTTACTAACTACATCGTATAACCGTAAGGCACTGTTGAAAATTTCACAAAAGGCAAAGTTTGAAATTATGAGCCGTGTGCAGAGCGCTACCATGTATTGCTACACATACTTAAACTACACAATAAAAACAGCAACACGACAAAGAATTAAGCAAGCATGGCTATTTTTTACCCCTTTTGCCACTCCTTTTTATTCACGTTCGAAAATCGTTTTTAAAATTCGCTCATGTGATTCTAAAAAAATCTCCCGGGGGTGAGTCGAACACCCGATCTCAAGATTACTCTGAGGTACTCATTACAGTCTCGCGCCTTAGCCAGCTTGGCCACCGAGAGTTTAGCTGATTCTACCAACTTTTGTTTTTATATCATGAATCGAAAAAAAAGAAGAGGTCCATAACTGATAGCTTGATTCTGGTGCTACTCAGCTACTCTAGAAGAAGACAAATCATTGGCCCAAAAGGCTTCCGATGCTATCTTTGGTGAATCAAAGTAATTATGTTTGAATTAGACTACTCTAATAAATGTTAAAAATAAAAATAAAAAAAATAAACACTTTTAGTCAAAAGTAACTTTGATACGTAATTAAAATATTTCTTAATTATAACCCTCGTAATTCATACGATACCCTTCATTGTCATATCAATACACATTTGAATTTGTTCTTTCTTTGATAAAAATTAAAAATTCATTTTTTTTATTTTATCAAAATTTATAGAATTGGGTGCAAATTATTGCGAAAATTTATGAAGACAAGCTACAAATAAGCTACTGACAATATTTACAAAGACATTGCTTTTTTTATTATATTTTATACCTATACCCACTAAACCTTACTATTTACACATATTCGTTTCTTTACATAATTCTGTTCATAAGCCGACCCATTGCTATCATGGGAGCACAGAAAGCTTTAACCATCATACATAAGGCATCAATCAATCTACTTAACTCATACAAGATCCAAATGAAGATGAATAGTTCAATAACAATCACCAAAGTCTGTAATGTAGGGAATGATTCGGCAATGACATCAATTGGGGCAAATATCAACTTCATAATCTTAATTCCCTTAATAAGTGAGTTCACGTTCGACATAATTTGAACTGGTGTGTCCGGGTTGAATTTTCCTCCGATTCCACGCAAACGTTGAAGTAAAGTTGTTGCCTGGACATCATTAGAAGATTTTTCGGTCTTTGAACTTTTACCAGACTTTCCTGATCTGAGCGATTTCGAAAATCGAGACGAAGCGGACCCTGATTCTAAAGAATCAAATGAAGTAGGAGGAGTTTCTTCCAATTGTTTTGTAAAAGGATTATAGTATAATTCTTCCGTATATGCACTGTCACCATCCACTTCCAATGTGAATTCTTGTGGATTCTCTTCTTCAATGTCATCTACAATCGATTTAGGGAGCGAATGTTGAGGACTCATTTGTAAACTTTTCCCCTTAGATTTGGCCGAAATTTTACCAGATCCACCCGATTTAACTGACCCATCCGATTGCTCATCATAGAAGAATGCTGCAACCGGTTTATTCCATTGTGAAGTAATCATATTATAATTCTTTTTGAGGTCTTTAATATTAAATCTGGATGGACGCGTCACCGGCGTAGGACGTGTAGAAGCAGAGAGTGATTCTGCCTTGGTCTTGTTTGATTTTACAGATTTTCCTGTTTTGGAAGTTTTTCCTGTCTTTCCTGTCTTTGTTGAAGCATTTGCATGGCTCACCTCCTCAATCTCATTTTCAGCTTTCTCACCATCTGGAATATCATAGACTATGTAGCTTAAAAGGGTGTTCCATAACGGATGAAATTTGGGATTTGGACCAGGTTGATGTTTACCTGAATCAACAGTTGGAGAATCAGCGGGCTCAGTAGCAACCTCAGATTTTGCAGTTTCAGCTATACTTTTAATTGATTTTTTTGATTTGATTGATTTGTGCTCACTTGCAATTGCATCAGCTTCTGCAGCGGTTGAAGCAATTTCAGTTGCAATGGAAGCAACAGTTTCAGGATCTGTTGTTTTTCCCTTTAACTTTTCCAATTTTTTCTGCTTTTGTCTGAGCTCTTTTTCTTGTTGCTGTTTTTGCTTCTTCTTTAATTCTTGCTCTTTCAATCTTCTCCTAATTTCCAATTGTTGTTCGTGATTGGATACAAAATTTTTACCCAATTCTCTCTTTGCTCTCTTTATTCTTTTCTTGAGTGCCTTCTTTAAAGTACGGTTCTTCTTGACTTCTTTACGTTGTTCCTCACTGAGGAATGCCTTTTGGTCTTTTTCGCTAATGAACGCATCGTCTTCTTCTTCTTCTTCGACTGCCGTTTCAGCGTCATCTTCATCTTCATCTTCATATTCATATTCATCATCGTCGTCATCATGTTCTTCGTTTGAATCATATTCGTCATCATCATCGTCGTCAGCTTGATTCACAAAAATATCTTGAACTGTATTCTTAGAGGGCTCTTTATTTTTGTAGTAATCGTAATTTGCATAATCATCTTTGGTCATCTTCACTTTCAAGTTCCTTAAAGCACGCTTAAAATTGCTCTGATTTGCTAGTTCTGCTTCATTTTTAGCTTCAGGTTGATCAAAAACAAGTTCCATTGGGTTATATTTATCCAAAGTCTCTTCTTTATTCACGAAGACATCTTTGAATGTTTTTGGTGTGTAGAACTTTGGTTTCACATCACGAGCTTCTTCATACCTCTTTTTCTGTTTTGCATAGTAATTATCATATGATGTTTTGGGATGTATACCTTTATTGCCGCCAGGGTGACCGGGTTGGCCTGAAATTGGTGCATTAGTTTGTGATTGGTACTTTGGAGTATACGGGGATCTCAGACCTTGTTGATATGGAATATGACGATTACGTCCTTGTAATATATTCAATTGAGCAGGGGTTATTTCACCTTCCAAATAATCAGGATCTATATGAATAACTTCTGCTTTTGCAGATTTCCGTGATTGAGGCGATCCAGATGATTTTGATTTCTTTGATTTCTTTTCTGAGAGAGAGGTGTTACTTGTATTTGCACTCGCCATATTCCTTAGAGCATTTTCAGGTACAAATGCGGCATCTAACCCTATATTCGTGTTGATTTTGGGTTGTGTAGGTGACATTAATCTTTGGGGTTCTGGAGCTATAAGAGCGGGAGATCCTGGGTTAACATTCGTAACAGAAGGGGCTGGTGTATAATCGTGGTGATTTGCATTACTATTGTGCATGTAATATCCATGTTGTGCGCCATTTAATTGTGAAAACTCTTCATCGTAGCTATCTTGTTGGCGATGTCTATTGGATTGGTGCTGGCTGCGGAAAATATCAGAACCATCATCATAGTCGACATTATCTTGGAATTCCTGATAATAGTTGTGGGCAGGATATGCATGGTACTGGTACTGGCGAGGAGAGGCCATCTGCTTCTTTTTATCCAAATACTGGGATGTGTAATACCCCTTACTAGTGACATTCATAATGGAAATCGATTTCTTAGTATAAGGAAAATAATGAGATCAACACTTTATTCATTCGATTGAAACTTGATTAAAGTTAGAATTGAGTTCCAATATGTTTGCTTATCAAGTATATGGATCAAAAACATTTAAAAATTTATGGGTATTTAGGTCTATATATTAAACTTGTTAAAAAGTATCTCATCCTAAATAGGTGGCTGGCTCGGTTAATATTTTGACTGATTAGGTAAATTGCATAAATTTTGTGTACAGAAAAATAATACAAAGCCAATTTGTAAAAATAACGATGACAACTGTAAGGAATCAAATCCTGATCTTTATTGTTGCGAGAATAAGAGACATACACGAGAGTATTCAGGCTTAGTAGTTAAAGCAAGAATATGAAATATAGAGCATTAAGCGGTTGCAAAGGGAACTTTGGCAGGATTGCGAATTTGTTCCTAAAAAGTATACAATGTCAGTCGATTCGGGCTGGTCCTGTGTATAAAGCGCCCCAACAAAGCCAAATATTAACAAATGCGATACTTGAATATAATATAATATAGTTAAGGAACTTGGGCAAAGATATATAATCTAAATATGTTGCTATATTCTTGTAACCCGAAAAACTGGGAGGAAATTCTGAAATTACTACCACATCAATATGATCAAGGTATACTTAAAAGTAACTATTACATAAGAGTCCTGCATATGAGACCGTAACGATTAATTTGGAATCTTCGATATGCACGCCTAATTTCTGATAAAATATGGCCCGTTTTCGCTTTGATCTTGCTTATGACACATTAAATTTAATTTGAGAATTTTTCCGAATGATAACCCCACATTACAATAAATGCTTCGTAACAGAATAAGACTTAAATTAGGAAGGAGGTTTAATAGCACGAGTAGTGACTATTGTACCCCCATCACATCTCAATCATACCTTTATAATGAAGATGAGTTTCTTTCAACAATTAACAAGCAAGAAATTGCAAAACATTTAAAAAATCTTGGTCCATTTCCTTCATATTCCAATATTCTTAATCAACAGCATTTCTATCAAAATGAAGTGTTGATGGCATACCTGCAAAAATCGCCACATCCGGTTTCTTTAAGACAATTGGCTGGTTATGGTAAAACTTTAACAAAGCAAAAAATATTGACAAGTGCTAATTTCGTTAGATTGGAACTACCAATTAGATTATCGATGCGTATTAGAGATTTACAAACTTTACCATTTGGTGTTGTGAATAATTTTCATTTGGCACAAATTTATGAAAGTTATTATCATTCATTTAATGCATTTCGAAAAATAGGTAATATTACCACTTTAGAACAAAATGACAAATTTTGTGAGACCTTATCTACCCTTTTAGATGATCATGTTTTTAATTTGTCACATTTAATGATGGGTGCATTAGAAGTGTCGATATTAAACAATTTGCCCCAGAATGAATTGGATCAATTTATGTCTGTCACTTTAAGATCAAGAATCAGTAGACGTTTGATTGTTGAAGAACATTTATCATTGACCGAAAACTACAAGACACATCCTTATTCTCTGAAACCACCAGACTATATTGGTGAAATTTTCCATCAATGTAATGCCCAACATCATTTCGAAGTCGTTGCTAATTCTGTCAAAGATTCAATGTTAGATGTATTCCCATATAAGGAGTTGATGCCTAACTTGGAAATTGAAGGTGATTTGGATACTACTTTCCCATTTATGGTTCCTCATTTGCACTATTTGTTGAGTGAAATCTTACGAAATTCGATTGAAGCAACTATAAAGACACATGGAGCTGACAAAAAGAAATTACCTCCAATCAAAATCACAATCATTGATGCAAAGAAGCAGGTCATCTTTCGCATATCTGATCAAGGTGGTGGTATTTCCCACGACAAATTGGCTCAGATATGGACTTTTGGCAAATCACCTGAGTTGGCAAGAACCAGTTTATCAAATTTCCACAGAATACCGGGTTTACAATTATACTCGAATTTAAAAGTAACTGCTGCTGGATCTTCAATAGTGACGCCACAACCAACAGCTTCTACTTTGGACCTGACTTCATTATTTGATGCTAGTAATAAACCAAACTATACATCTACAAAAAACAAAAAATCAACTTTAGATAATCTTATGGCAAGACCATACGAATATAAATTGGGTTTAGGTTTGCCCATGTGCAAGGTATATGCAGATTATTGGAACGGTGACATGTCCATGAATTCTCTTGAGGGCTACGGTAGTGATACGTGCTTGACTTTGAGTAAGTTAGGATTCCATTCGAGCGTGATCCAATTAGATAGAGCTTAATATTTAGTATATATTATGTAAATTACTATTTTTTCGTCTTTATTAACTAGCGAAAAAAAAATGCAAATAGAATTAAATTATTACAGTCCACACTTTAAAGATATGTCTAAACGAAACGTTCCAATATCATCACTACTAGATTCATCATCTGATGATAACTTTGTTCATCAAGTTAACTCGAGAACAGCTTCACCAAAACCAATGAGCCCAGTTCCAGTACTTGATTCATCCCCAGCCAAACAATCGAATAAACAACCAACTCCATTACATAATTTAGTATCACGGTTTCAAATTCCATTAAATGTTCTTTCGGACCCAAAACATTCTTGGAGAGATTCTGTTGTTACTGATGATGATAAGTCCTCCAGAGAAGCCCCAAAGCAATTGTCTGTGAGTGATCATATAAAGAGGTATCAAACAAGTCTAAACTTGTCGGCTCCGTCTACTAAAATGACTCCATCACCTCCTAATATCCCACATTCAAAAACTTCGATTAATTCGATTATAAATATAGATGATGAGCCGGAAGATTCGATATCGCTGCCATCTGGTGCATCTATGACTCAAAAGAAAAAGCGTCCTTTACCTAAAATAAACGAGTTTCTAAAACGGAAAAAACTAGACGAGTCTTTGATGGCATTAGATATGAGATCTTCGGTCCAGCCAGTAGTAGAGCCTGCAATAATAGTCACACCTTCAATGACGACGGATAAGTCGACCAGAATAGTCAGTGTTTCTTCTTTACCTCGTCCAACAGTTATAGACTTGTTGAACCCGACCCTGGAACAAGAGGACAGAGAAAGAGAAGCAAACATGAGACAGGAGAATCTTAAACAAGACAAGTTGAAGGAAGAGAAGGAAAAAGAGAAGGAGAAAGAGAAGGAGAAAGAGAAGGAGAAAGAGAAAGAAAAAGAGAAAGAAAAGGAAAAGGACAAGGAAAAGGAAAAGGAGAAGGAAAAACCAGAAATTCCGATAATTGCACTTAATATCCCTCTTCTAGACCCAAAGGATCCAAAGCCAGGTCAATCAGAAGTGATCATCAACGTGCTACAACTTTCAGAAGAAAAGTATGGTTGGTCGGTAATACACCCAAAGTCTAAATCTGCGATAGATGTGATTGACGATATGATTGATGATGACGACGATGATGACGACGAAGAAGACCTTGTTCTTGTTGAAGAAGAGAGGCCGACATCTACCAACAAAAAGAAAGAACTTACGGAAGAGCAGTTGGTGAAACAACACGAAGCAAAAATGAACAGAAAAGTGGGGAAATATGATTATGAAGATCCTTTTATCGATGATAAAGAATTACAAATGGAAGAAGAAATCATCTCGACAAAGGAAGGGTTTTTCGTATATTGGGGACCTTTGGTTGATGATCGTAATTTAAATTCAGGTGCAAATAAAAAGAATTCTTCTAAAGCTAAAAGATAAGAAGATTTGTTTTTTTATTAGTTTTATACATAATATCATAAATACATACATTAGCAATTTGTAATCAGTTTTTTATTCTTTCAAGTGTAAGCTCAAGAAGACCTGCAGCGTTATATTCAAACAGCTTATTATCACCTTCTTTATACCTAGATTTGACTTTATCCACTTGTGATTGAACTTGAGTAATTATTTCATTTAACTTATCCAGTCTCTTAACAACTGCCGGTGCCCTTTTAATCGAAACTAGTAAATTTAAATATGCTGACAAAGTACCAAATGCAAGTGAGTTGATTGATATTTCTCCGTCTTCATCTTCAAAGGTTTCATCGATGGATAAATCAACCAACTCGTATATATCATTCAATTTGTCATCATTCAATACATAATATGTGGTTGCAGGAGTTTCACGAGAAGGTAAAGGTGGAGGAATATTTTTCTTGATTTCAGTCTCATCATTGTTTGTTGTAGTGATTGATAATTTTTCTAAAGTTTCATCCAATTTATCGGATCTTTGCTTTGCAAAAAATTCCTTCAATATTCCAACTAAAGCAGACTTTACATTATTATAAGGACAATCATGCAAAGAATCTTTGATGAAGGCATATGAAATAGACTCTGGAGAAAGAGCCAATACTTTTGTCAATAGTGTCAACAGTGAGAAACGTAAGGCACGTTCTTCTGAATAATTTAAAAACACATATAAAATTGCTTGATAATAAATGGTTAATAAGGCAGGTGATAACAGTGAAATTTCAACTTCAATATTTTGATTTTTCAATTCCAGTTGATAAATTGCATTCCAAGACCAAAACATAGCAACATCATGCATCCCATTATTTTGAAAGCTCTTATTAATCATACTTGGGATGACTAATTTTAAAGTTAAAAGGACTGCATCTTTGAATTTAACATTGACATTACAATAATCTCTCTTTGAAGCAATCATATGAGTGAAAAGTGTCAAGTAACCCCCAGTAGAATCCTTGATTTCTTTAGCATCGCTATTTGTGATTGAATGTGCAAAGTTTTGTTGATAATCTATCACTACTTTTTCAAATACTTCTCCACTAATCTCATCACCTTCTTTATTAAAATCAAATTGATTAAAAAGTTCATGTGATGAAGTTAAAAACTTTCGAAATTCCGATTCCAATTCAACATCAAATGACATTATTAATTCAACAAACCGGTCCAAAACTGGATAATCAATTTTATATTCAACAAATTTACTTAATTTGTTTCTACTTGGTTCTTGTAAGAAACTAAAATGGTCCAAGGTATACCCATATATATGTTTACTTGTAGAAATATGAATCGTATGACTCACAAATGCAGTAAGTAATTTCCCTTGTAAGTAAGCTTCATCTTTTTTAATCTTGTCCAATTCTTCTTCAGTATTTGATTCCTGAGCATCATCAGGTATTGGAAGGGTGGCATAATTACGAGCAAAACTGTAGAATCTCTTTAAAATGAATTCAGAATCAGACAGCGAATTTCGAGCATTGTTATACAACAAATTGATGAAACTGGCTACTGCCATTGATAAAAATCTTGAAGGATAAAGAGTCTTTATCTTTTTAAGACAACTATCAATCAATTGGAAAATACAATATAATTTAATATCAAAATACTTTTCTTTAGCAAAATAATCATCTGTTTCGATAGATACATCTTGAACAGTGATTGAAGCCAATATTTCACAACATTTCAAGAACAATTCTTTTGGATTTCCTTCGAGTGCCAATACTTCGAATATTTTCAAGATTTTATAAACAAAAGGTGCATCTCTTATCAGAGCCTCGAATCTAAAATCAGAATCGATTGCTTCAATCAATAGCGATGGTAAATCCCATCCAATTTCATAAGTCAATTCTTTATTTTCAGTTAAGATACGTAACAAAGAACTTAAAACTTGTTCCTTTTCATCTTGTGTAAAATTGGTTTCTGAAAGATAAATATCAATCAAGGTACTATAAGAGAGATAATCGCCCGACGCGACTGCTTCTTTTGCACCAGTTTCTAAACTTTCCAATACTTTTCCAATTTCAATCTCTGTGGTTTCAGTAACATCGGATTCAGAATCTGTTGTACTCATCTTAAATCTTTTTAAATATAAGATGGAAAATAAATCACGGGATTTTTAAGGATGTTTGCTACCTTTATCTGTCACTTTGACAATTTTTTTTTTTCATTCTCCATTTTTTTGTGAGCGTTGCCACTAATCGCATTGAATCACAAAAGAAGATTAAAGATATTAATCTAAAAATTCAAATTCAAATCATTGATAGTCATGTATAAGTCTGAACTGGATGAAGAAGATGACGAATATGAATATGGAGAAGAAGAAACGCAAATAAGGGGGGAAACAATTAGACTGCGTATTCCCATGAGTACACTGGTTATATTGGAAAAGTTACCTAAAGAACAACTACAACAGCTAAATAGAATAATTCATGAAGAAAATGACAAGAAAATAGAAAAACAATCCAAAACAGTATCCAAGGAAGAAGAGAAAATTACAATACGATTCCAACCAATTGGGTCTACCCCAGCAATAACCCCCCGCGTTTTCAAGATCGCTGCGGGACAGACTATTTCTACATTGATCAAGTTCGTCAATAAGAAATTAAGACACACTGGTTCTTTACACCTTTATGTGCAGAATTCATTTCTGCCCAATCCTGACGAAGTGATTAATGATTTATACCGTTTGTTTAAGACCAATAATGAATTGATCATCAGTTATTGTTATACGGTTGCATTTGGATAACCTAAAACAAGTAGTGCATAGCCATTTCAAGTAGGAATAGCAAAGCCATTACAAGTAGGAATAGCACAGCCATTTCAAGTAGGAATAGCACAGCCATTACAAGTGAGAAATAGCAGAGCCAAGTGAAAATGCACAGCCACTTCAAGTGAATGCACAGCCATTTCAAGTGTGAAATTGACATATCGAGCACTGCGAAACGTTATATTCCTCTAACGAGAAAACATATTATCAGCCCTTCCAAGTTTGTCAAAAAAACATAAGAATCAGGGGCTTCGTATCTAGGTGGATCCGTAAACGTAAATATTCATCGTCTTTTGAATGTGTATGTTTTATACTAATTTAAGCAATACATACACGAAAACGCGATTCAAGTGCGATTTGCAATTTATAAACAAACAACAAATTGATAAACAAGTGCTAACAACCGTATAAAATTTCATTTTTTTTTTATAGAAAGAGACACAAGAAAGGCAAAAAGGTATAAACAAGGTATAGACGATTTCTTTCCCCTAAAGAGGAAAAAACAGAAAATAAAGAGGTATAATACAACAAGAGAAGAGAAACCCGAGAACCAACATAAAAATGATACCACAACCGAAAAAAAAGGAGCCATCTTCCGTTATTTCAAGGAACCAACCTCACTAGTTCTTGAAACGAAAACAAATCAAGTTGTATTGATATACAGTAGAAGATAAATTTTTTTTTTCTTTCATTTTTCCCTTTGTAGCAAGTTAAATATAGTAATCCCAAAATGTAGTTTAATAGAAGACAAAGTCGGCCTTACCAGAGGTGACGGTAACGGTACAACCGTCCGAACCAGAACCAGAGTATTGACCGTTTTCATATTTACAGTTACCAACAACATTGGCACCACTTTCACCAACAATCTTAATATTGTAGTTTGGAGCATTATTGTTATTAGGATTTGGAATCAAAGACAAGTAAGTGTTACCACCGGTTTGACCGGCACCAATAACGATTGGAGCCCAGTTACCGACATCGGAACCAGGAGTACCCCAGATACAACCATCTTCGACAGAAACACCAGCATTGTTGACGTAGTATTGAGCAGAGGTCTTAGAACCTTTCCATGTGAAGTAAGTATCGGAATCAACAACAGAAACTGGTTGAGAACCACCAGCGGTCAATAAGGTTGGAATATTCATGTTTTCGGAACCAGCATAATCGGTTCTACAGATTGCAACATCTTGGGAGATTTGAGACTTGAAGTTAGCAGTATTAGCATCCCAAGCACACAAGTAGTTTGAGTTTTGGTTTGATCTGTATAACTTACCAGCCTTACAGTACAAACCACCAATGGACATACCGTTGGCTGGTTGTTGTTCAGGCCATTGAGTCTTGGACATACCTGCTCTACAACCGTAAGAACAATAGTAACCATCTTGACATGTGGAAGAGGTTCCACCATTTTCATTCATGATCGAAGCCCAACCACCATTAATTCCAGAAATCCAATCAATGGCAACAACACCTTGACCGGTTGGAAGAGAAGAACAATCATAGACACCATCTTGGAATTCTTCAGTTGGATTAGCATAATCTGCAAGACCACCTGAGTAATCACCAGAAGAAGAACCACTGGATCCTGAGCTCGATGGTGCAGAACTTGATACAGGAGAAGAAGAAGAAGAAGCAGAAGATGCTTCTGAAGTAGATGAAGTAATGGCAACAGTGGATGTGGCGGAGGCAGAAGAAACAGCACCGGTTTCTTGAGCAGAAGTTGGACCAGTAATGGTATTACCTTGGCCATTGACGTAAACAATCTTGGTGACAATCAATTCTTCTCTTTTGTGAGCATGGTGTTGATGTTGAACAGGAACGGCAGCAACATAAGAAGCCAAAGCGATTAAGGAAAGTAACTTCATTTTTCTAATTTAACTGAGCGATATTGAAACGATTGAATGAGTGGATATTTCAGCACAAATGAAGGAATGTATTGCTAAAATGAAATGTTTCAATTTCTAAAATGAAAGACTACAGTTGGATAAATCTGATATTGATCTTAAAAAAAAAAATAAATTTGGAATCAGTCTGCTTATATATGAGGGATCGATATTTGTAACTTTTTTGTTCTGTTTTAGGCACCCACAAAATTTCATAAATATTTCTTTTAAGTAAAATTCGAAAAAATACACAAAATTAATTTTACAGTTTATAAAAGTGTTCATATTAGCAGTTAATAGTACTAAAAAACTTCTATCAAGGTGAGTGAAGCGGTATTAGATGCAGGTTTACATGAATTTTTTATAATCATTCACAAGTTATCGAGTTATAAATTTCTTTTAAGTTAATTAAATTGCATATTTTGTGTTTATTAATTGAACTTATTAAGTAGTGGAGTCTATATAAAACAAATCACAAAATCTCAAGTGTAGTAGGTTTGGTCGGAATGCATTGTTAGTATTATGCAGGCCGAGAAACAAGGAAACTAAAACGATCTAGACTGGTTAATTTAGTCCTTGCACGACTATTCGCGCTTTTGTGATAAGAAAAATGGGCTTTATACGATGTCAATAACGCCACTACTAATTAATTACTGTTCCTAAACGGGAATAGTAATTACCAGGTATCCATGGCTTCAAGAGGCTTTTGAACCGTTCATCTAAATAAGCCTAGAATTTAGCAAGCGTTTTGTACCTTTACCTCCTTGGCACCACTATCCCTTTAGAGTTGTACCGACACTAGGTAGATACCAATCAGTTTCTCACATACACTTGCTGGCTGTCTACTTTTTTTTTTTTACATTTTCCACTGAATTTGCTCTTCGTACTGGCGTATTTCGCTTAATTAATTTTTAGAGAAATTTCTCAATTGATCTTGAAATTCGACTCATCGGTATATGAAAAAAAAAGAAATTTTTCCTTCGAAACTCATACGGCGGCCGAGATTGATACTAGAAGGCCAGAGTAAAGGGTCAGATCGTTCAACCACAAATCCATGTTACATTTCGCAGTTTCTTTCATCAGATTTATGAGGTGGAATTTCTGTTGCTGAGCTCATATCCGAAGCAACCAAATTACTAATGGCAGTGTGATTTGCTTTTGTGCATTTCTATTTCACCAACAAATCTTCCCTTGAAAAGAATCTTTAATTACATGCGTTTTGTTTTGTGCAATGATTTGAAAAAACCTATCTTCCTGTCATGTGTTTGAGGAAAGAACTTGGCTAACAACCCTTGCTATAGTCCTCATTTGCTTTGTGTGCAAACCGGCAATTACATGGCCGTGTTCTTTGTCTTTCTACAACCCTTCATCAAGGTTACTACGCCTAGTAACCCGACTTGTAACGTGTGAAAAGTCATCCCTTTCCCCTCGTTTGTAACTGATTTGAACTCGAGAAAAGCGTTATGAGTCAAGGGATACACTTGTCAATATAACTTACCGAGAAAATTGCAAATTGGTGCTTTAAAATTTTTTCTGATCCTGATGTGCCGTACGTATGCTACACTTGTTGAAAAATAATTAACAATACAACATACACAGTTTGAACAAATAATAATACAATAATCATAATCATCATAAAAAATCACAAGCCTAGATAAAATCAGTTAAAGAATTAAAAGTACTCCCGGTATCACCACTTTTTGCGTGTGAACACATAATAAAAAATGTAAGCCAAAATAAAAAGACGTAGTATCACTCGTCATCATCAACCTTCTCGTGGTCTATACAGCAAGAAGAAAGACATAAAAAGAAAAAAAAATTAAAACACTAATACATAGAAAGATGTTACACCGTTCCTTCGTCTTCGATTCCCAAATTAAACCATGGATGATTCATTGCTTCTATTGCAGTGATTCTATCATTTGGATTAATAACCAACAATTTTTTGAGTAGATCTATAAAGAACCACCAAAACGTAAAATTCCCGAAATTGATCAAATGCTTATTTTTTTGATAATTTTGAGAAAGTGATTGATCAAAATTGATTTCAAGTCCAATTCTTGCACTAATAAATAAATCAATTCGATCAAGTTCTTCAACACTATCGATGAATTTTTGAGGACAACCTTTTAAAGGGAATTTAAGTGTAAGAGAATTTCTAATGCTCGATTCATCATCAATGATAACATCCTCATCATCATCTTCTGCGATATCATCTAGTTCGCCGAGATCGGTATCATTATATTCATCATCTGTTTGATCATTCTCACTATCAATTGTTGAATATGGTTCTGTGAAATATTCCAATCCACATTCATTTTGTAATTTTTTCAGTCGAAGAACAATTTCCTTATCAATTGGATAACCACATATTTTCTCAATCATTGCCAAATGTTCCAAATTATCATGAGTTCTAAAGAGTGGTTCCCCAATGAGTAATTCAACCAAAATACATCCAATCGACCACATATCACAAGGAAATGACCAACCAATACCAAGCACAATTTCAGGGGCTCTATAATGTCTTGTCGATACAATTGATGAATGATATTCATCATTGAAAATCGCACTCCCAAAATCAATCACTTGAATCAATGGATTTACAAGGATTTTCAGCCTTTTGGGGATTTTCTTGGTATCTCTGTTATTTGTTAACCCTACAAACAGTGCAATCATGGTTGAAGAATGAAGAGGTTTTTTTTCAAATGAATCATCATGAAGTAAGATATTCTCAGGTTTCAAGTCGGTATGAATCAAATTAAGATCATGTAAGAATGTCACTGATCGTATCAATTGTTTAGCAACAGCTTGAATATGAGACCCTGGATATGCAATAAAACGATTCTTACTTAAGAAATCATAAAGCGATATTTTGAGCAAATCTGTCACAATACAAATATGTCCTCTAAAATCAAAACATTCACGAAGATGAATACAATGATTATTATTTTCATTATCAAATTGTTTAAGAGTTGAAAGAACTCGAAGTTCAATCTTTGCTGCATCTCTATATTTATCAATATTTTTTATAATTTTGATTGCAACATGTTTCCTATTAACTCGATCATAACATTGAACAACTTTACCAAAAGTACCTTGTCCAAGTAATTTGACAATGATAAATCGGTTTGCAAATGAATCATTCTCTTGAAACATATAATGACCTTCTTGATCATCACAAGGTGGCAAATCGGATCTATATGGTATAACATTAGTCTTGATATCCCCCAATTTAGGGGTACGAAGTACATAATTATTGGGTAATTTTTGATAAAAGCATTTTACTTGAGGTAATTGTGGAAGAGAATTTGTTCTTTGCTTTTTCCCCGGAATAGTTGAAGTATTTATTACTTCATATGGGGCAGGTTGATTCACATTAAACATGTTATAAGCATCAAAAGCCTCTCTATCAAGCACAAGAATCGAATCCGAGTTGTTTCTTTTACCCGCACCCGTTTTTATAGTGCCATTTGAACGTCTAGAACTGACCCCAGAATGACGCCTTGAAAGACGGCCTCTTGAACCACCTGATTTGCTTGACCTTCTGTTATTGGCGATATTCCGTTCTCCAAGAATGATCAAATCATCATCATCGTCATCTTCGATCGCTTCATCATCACGAGGCCCCACGTTATCTTGGAAGTAGAATTCATCGTAATCCTCTTCTTCATCTGTGTCCCCAATGACGTATACATCTTCTGGTTTCTTATCAAGATACTTTGTACGGAATATTTGTTGGTTATTTGTATGATACAATGGTAATGGAGGAGGCAGTGAATTTGTAAGAGAAGCCAGTGATAACAGTGATTCACTCATTTGATGATCATAACCAAAATGTTCACCTTTTTTGGAGAAATGTGATGAGGGTGGAGTTATGATGGTTAGGCCCGAGTTTTTAACATTGGTTCCATTAACATTGGTTGTAGTTGTGGTTGTAGTTGCCGTTGCTTTCGTTGGATTGGTATTGGCACCATGTGTTGATGTTATAACCAGTGAATTTGTTTGTGGACCCACATCTGTTGTTTGACCTTTTAAAGTTTCAGAACTATGATCCGAACTTTCTTGATTAGCAACTGCAGCAACTGCAGCAGCTTCCAAGGCAGCTGCACTGGCAGAACTTCCAGTGTTTAAAGCTTTTTTCAGTTCAAACAGTTCGGTAAAACCCCTTGGTCTTTTTCTATTGCTGATCAAAGACATCTTCTTAATTAAGGTGATATTATCGATCAATTTGTCAGACTAATGGACATTAGGAATTAAACTCTTTATTCCTAAAGACCAATATAGATTGAAATTCTGTATATGTGTTTGTAATATATTTGAGGGGCAGTTAGTGCTTGTTTTTTTTTTTGATTTTCACAAATTTGTTAAGGGGGGAGGGTTTTTTTAGAGCTTTCCGCTAGAGTGCAAGAGAGAATTTCTAATAATTGGGGTAAATAAATGTTTTAAAAACCAGGAAATTGCTAGATTGGTGGGTAGTTATTTAAAATTTAATAAGATAGTACGTAGAATACATTGAATTTGTATTACAAATCTAGTGTAAATGGTTAGCAACGAGGTTGCTTGTGTATCCCCTTTCTAGAAAAAATATGTACCACTCTAAATGTCATAGAAAAGTATCGTTTAAAGTTAGAAAAGCATCAAGTTTAAAGCTATAACGGCTAAAACGATTTATCGTTGTGTGTGGAGTTGCTGATATTGACAACCGATAATTGCCTGAGCAATCATGTAAAGACTACATACAATAGACGTACACAAAAATAGATATGAAATTTTTTTTTAAACTTGTGTCAACAATTAAGTTATTGTTTAATAAACTCCATTAATTGAATTGAATTTAAAATTAAGAGCGTATGTGGTTATTGAATTACTAATGTAAGTAAAATTTCGATAAATTTGATAAATGCTGGTAATTTTTACTTGCTTCGTTTCTCATTCGACAACGATTGCTTTTTTTGTTATTTGTCCTGTATATTGTTGGAAACGTGGGGTGGCAAAAAACCAAAAACCAAAAAAAAACAACAAGAGACTAATGTGTCATGTGCACACACATGTGACTTCACTACGTCATGACAATATGTCACTGTGGCGAACAATACACGTGATGTCAGAAAAAAATTCGATGTGGCTAAGGACGTTTTGCCTTCACTGCAGATCAAGAAGAAATATTTTTTTTTTCGGTGGAATTGTTCGGATCTGCCGACTGATTAGTGATTGTTGGCTTAAATCGAAACTAACTAAGATCTCAAAGGGTCTTTTCGATCTTACTTTTTATAAGAAAGGGAGCATATGATACAGCCACTTGTCTTGTTAATCGGAAATAGTAAACAAAATAACACGGTGTTTGGTTGATTAATTTATTATCCGGAATTTTTTTTATCAGTGTTCTAAACGCCGTAAATTATTTTGAAATTACGGAATTGTGTAACAAAAAAATGGTCCACTTCCGAAACAAGGTTACAAAACGTTTTTGTTCATGGATGACCTTTTGATGTTGCCATGGAAAATGAATACATACTAGAGATGGAATTTCCACGTGTTTATTCATTGATTCATGATTTAAATTTTTTTAACGGATTTACGAGTGCTATTTTTTTGACATTCACCAATATCAAGTTGTAGAAATATGTAATTACTCACATAGGAAAAATAATCGTTTGATGACAGTGTAAAAGATCGGTATGCACCTGGAAAATTATCTGGTGATCTTCGCATACGGAGCTTTACACGGAGTAATGCAAAGATAAACTCAACAACGGTTAAAGTACACAAAAAGCATATACGATTGTAATTATTACTAAGTTTTGATTTTTGAGGAAAAAAACACTATCAAGATACTCAATTGACTAACCCTGATTAATAATAGAAGGATTAGAATTTCAAGTTACACGTATCTGGTGTGAAGGCATTTTTTTTGCCGTATTTTTAAGCATGATTGATGCAAAAAAGTTATCACGCAGTTTCCTATTCCGGCTGGTTGGTCTGCATATTTGAACAACCGAATCTTTTTCTATCTTTGTTTTATTTTTTAATTTTTTTTTGGGGATTCATTTGCTATCTGGCAATTATAAGCCAATCTCGTATCTTTTTTATAACTAGTACCCAAATTGAAAAGTAGAAATAAAGAATAGACTAATCTCCTGCTTAAAAAAAAAGAAAGGTTCGATAATTTAATTATTAATCCTTAATAATCCAAAACTAAACTACTCAACTTTTCAAAATTAATCCCAATATAATTACGAGTCAAGGACTTGAAAATTAATGACAATATACAATCATATTTTCTTTCGAAAGTAGAGTGAAATTATAATATATCCAATCCCATCCATTGGGTAACCATAGAAACATATCTGAACAACCTCATGAATGAACCATCATGGAGAAGAAACGGAATAATACACCTACGATCCAGCATATGAATAATCAAGATTCACCACCACCCCTTCTGCAAGATGTGGCGTCCGACAATCAAGTCAAACATTCTAATAAGTCAAGTATACTATCGCCTCTGAAAGCAAAAAGCAGTTCAGGTATACCTGATTCTCAGTTAAGCACAGTTGGCTCAAAAATTTCACCATCAGCTTCAAAAGTCCTGCAATTATACAAGGTCGTACTGCTGTCATCCGAAGAACCAACAAGTACCAGTGACTCTGGAGCAAATAGTAGAAAAGAAGATGAAAATGGCGGGGACTCAACCGCTACTAATATATCGACCGATGATGATTCAAATGAAGTGGTTATTCAAAAGAAAAAAAAAATTATTAAAACCGAACCTTCAACTACTGCTGATTCTATAGCTCCAAATAAATCAAAAGCAGGTACTGACACATCAAGACCTGGTAAATCCCGATTGAGAAAGAATTACTTTTGCAAAGTATGCAACCAAGGATTCACAAGAAAACATAACATGGTGTCACATGAGTTGATTCATTCTTCCTTAAAACCACATACCTGTTCTGTCTGTAGTTTGAAGTTCAGACGCATTCATGATTTGAAAAGGCACGAAAAATTGCATACTGGTGAAAAGCCATTTGTTTGTGAAAAATGCTTGAGAAGGTTTGCAAGGCCTGATGCTTTAACAAGACACCAGAGCTCCCCAAATGCATGCTCTGGGTTTCCTCATCCACATTTGCACCTGCAAAATCGGTCAGAGATTGAAGGACCGAACCCTCAATACCCAAACACTCAATCTCTTCATATCCCCAACCACGTTGCTTTATCGTCATATTCTCCACAACCTTATCCTATGGTTCCACATCCAACTCCTAAATCATTAGCAGTTTTATATGAAAACCCCTCAGAAGGTACAAATCCACAACTGCTAATACCAGTAAACTATCAATCTCCTTATCCTTCAGCAGCTTCAGGTGCTTCACCGCCTTTAGTACCGTTGAACTCACTTCACGATGCATTTCGTCAAGAAAATTATGACTTCCATAGATGGAGAGCTTTCCAACAACAAGCTAGTCAACAAGTAGGGAATTTGATTCCAAATACGCCTCTTTATAATGCTATCCCTAATCGAAATGAACTACTGGACTATCAAGGGCCTTCAAAAGATCAAGGTCAACAACCACTAGTTCATTCAAATTTCGATCCAAATCATCCTTATAGTGGACGGAATAAACAAATGGTACATCTCAAGAAGATGAAGTCGTTTTCAACCAGTATAAGACTGCCGCATTCAGAGAGCTCAAATTCTATCGAGTTACCACACGAGAAACAAGCATATGATGCAGGAAACGACAACCATCGTACCGGTATTTCGTGTCAGGGACCTTCTACAGTTATAGAAAGAGCTGAAGTTCCTAATCCACCAGCTCTGGATGTATCCTCAAAGACAAGTGCTGATTCTAAGACATTTCGAGCAGATGACGGAAAAGAAAACAATACTAAGTCTTCAGAATCTGGATCCTTTCACATCCCAGGTTATAGGGCCGATAATATTTACAGTTCTACATCTGACGAAAATGGAGATGAAAGCAGTGGTACTAGTGGAAGTAATACAGACCAATCTATTGGTAAAATCCGTTATAGGTCCACTAATCCCAAACACAAAAAGGCATCACATAGGAAAAAGTTTGTTAGCATTGCACGCTATGAAGATTTGGTCACTTATACACATACTCTTCAAGAGAATTTGATACTTATGAACGATCGAATCAAGTATTTAGAAGATGATGCAGCTAATAAGGAACATTCGCGCAAGGAGAAGCTGGAAGGTATGGATGTACACGGAAAGAAACCATACAAAGAGGGTCGTTCTTCTGGAAAAAATTCAAGAGAGAGGAAGAAGAATAGTCGGATTGAATCATCATCATCATCGAATGAAGCTTCTAATTCCCCTGATTCGCTTGTCTCACAAGTTTCTGCATCAGAGTCATCTACCGATGAAAAAATTTTATCCAATTCAAAGACAGGTATAAATATCAAGAGAAAAAATTGATTATTGAATTGAAACACAAATTAAAAAAATAGACGGATAATTCACGTCTATTACAAGAAGTCGCATTTGGCTTCATATTTTTATTGCAAAATTTGTTTGCCTACTTTTTTTAATTGTTTGGTGATAATTGGATGGTCCAATTATGTTTTGCATTTGATTTATTGACTTGCAAAGCCCCGTTTTTAATTCTTAAACTGTTTTTTGTACCCGCAGAAACAGATTCACTTTATATAGATTTCTCTATGTTAAAAATATTATTAGCTAAACTATTTCTCAGAAAATATGGAAATAGCTTACAAAAACTTTTTCTTGCTTTAACCTTTATATGGAGTATACTCGCATGGTGACATTTATAATGATGCAAATAAGTGGTGTGCACCAATGGACTTTTTATCAAGTTTTATACGAGCTTTTTCAAATCCTGCATCTTTTTTTGCACCCATAATTGACGAATAGAGAGAAAAATTATAACCTTCAAATTATTTGACGGGAGAACCACTTTCTCAGTGATCTAAAAGTCGACTTCAATGGGTCGAGCAGTTACTCAGTGATCAACTTTAACTCTTAATTGACTTGTTTATATAATTGTGAGAACAAAAGACAAATTAGTACGAAATCAACGTTATGAACAAAGATATGCATAGCTTTGGGTTGGAAACTTTTGCGAAACACTATTATAAAACCTTCTGGAAAGCTTCCCTTAGATACGGAGACTATATAAGGAAAATGAGGTTTCAATAAAAATCAATCCAAGATAAGCGTGATCATGTAAATAAAAAAAATTACGACTAAGGCATCTCCAGTTCGCCTCCACAAGCACTTACTTGAAATCCAGTTACTAGAAGTCGAAGAGGTGAATCGATCTCATGAACACTAAAATGTGGTCAAGTCGTAAAACTGGTAAAATTGCAGCCATTATTTTCATAACCAATAGTGATCGGTAAGTCCTACAGTGTCAAACCTTCGTCGTAGCAAAGCTCATGTTTCTCGTTCGTCGTTTACCTTGTACACACGTACAGTACGAGTTGTCTTAAACTTGTTTGCACCTTGTCGGTATCTCTTTTAAGCGAGTAAAAAATAAATATACACCAAAAATTTACGATTAACGCACCCCCTTAATTATTTCTGATCAGGTTTTTTTTGCCCTTATAAATTAAAAAAAAAAAGGTTATCCCTTATCCAAATAATTTATACTACAATTGATTTTTTAAATTGCAATATTGATTAACCTTTTTAACAGTTTAAAAGATTCTAAACAACAAGCTATAGCGCTATAATACAAATTGTGATTTGTCAGAAGAATCTGACATTATTTTTGCCATAAATATATTCAAGGGTTATCTGATATTTGATCTAACGTTCTTGCCCCTGTCCCCACTTTTTTTTTGTTATTTCCATGGTTAACGACACTACACAGATTGCAGACGAATATTGGTCTGTAATTTCATCGTCATCCGATATTGATAATGATGACGAGAGATCAACACCTAGTTCTAGAGAAGATGATGCTGAGTTGGTCAACCCAGCTTCTTTCAATTATACCACCTCCAGTCCAATTTCTTCAACTAACAATGATCTAGATGATCCGGACACTCCTAAAGCATCTATTTCATCCCCTAGTTCAACTGCTACTTCGTTCCAATTACCAAGGCTATTTTATCTGGGAGCTTCGGATCGCAATGATATCGGTAGCGAAAAAAAACCTAACGAAGAAGACGAAGATGATTACGATTATGATGCCACACCTGCCTTGGGAAGCATGAGAATTGAGCCCAACGACTCACTCATGGAAAAAGACCCACCACCTCTGGAAGTTACAGATATCGATACCCCTTCAGCTACCAGCAAGTCCACTGATTCTTCTAGTGATGAAGCTAGAGAAGGAAATGAAGAACATGTTGGAAAGGAAAATGAAAAACATTTTGAGCTTGAAAATGAAGGACACGTCCAACTTGATGAAAATAAAGAGCACGTCCAACTTGAAAAGGAACATGAAAAACATAGTGAGATTGACAAACAGAATGATCTCGAAGCAGAAAATGCAGCTTATGTAGGTTGGGTGAGTCCTCAAATTCCTGGTTTCCCAGAGCTTGATACTGAATTTGGTGGTGCATCTTTTATTCATGTTGGTACTAGTAATGTTGACGAAACAAAAGACCAATCTGAATCGGAAAAAGAGATAGTCCTGAATCAAACAGTAGAAACTGAGGATGGAATCTTATTTGATAATATCATTGATGAAAATAAAGTATTGTATAAACCTCGGTATGCTTTGATTGCCATGTTTACTGCCGGCTTGATTTACTGGATCAAGTGTCAATCGGTAAGTCCACCACCAAATTCTAATTGGTTTTTGACTTCAATTGATGGTATCTTTTATGATTATCACACTGAAACATCGTATGGTTTGTTCACTTCGACAGCCAAGATTAGTAGAATATCGAGGATGTATTGTCAAATAAGTAGTAAAGGATTGCAACATTCAACAGACCTTCAACAACATATCCAAAAAGTAAATTATGTCACTGAAGTTACAATTGGATACATACATTCAACAGCAAACGCGATCATGTGGATGTTTTCATATGTTTTTAATATCTTTGAATATTTTCTTTCAGTTTTAACCAGAAAGGTGACTCAATTCCAAGGTGATGTTAAGATCAAGTTTGCAGAAAGTTTAAAGAATCAAGATATTACTGAAGATTTGTCAAATGCATTCAATTCATTTTATCTGGGAGCATTTGGTGATTCATTAAGGCAGAGTCTTTGCTATGTTGCACAAGAATCAAAAGAGCTTGCACAAACAACAGCACAGGTTGCTGTTGTGATGACATATTTGAGTGTAATTGGTGCTAAAATGACAGTGGAAAGGGCATATCAATTTGGAAATCAAATGATTAATAGTATTTTCTGAAATTTCATTTCATCCTCGGTGCTTTTATTGGTTGGTTATACACGGATTTATTTACTTTTATCTAATTTTTTTTTGAAATCTTGTTTCCCATGATCTATTTAGATGTTTTAACTTTTAGTTTATAATTCACATCTTGTAAGGTTTATAGTTGTTGAAAAATCGGTCGTGCACCTTGATTAAAAAAAGTATACGCGTGACAAAGGGGTAGTTTTGATTGCTGAAAGTTTGTTCACTCGTTCAATCTTTTTCCAGCACTGAAAAAAATCAAAACGTTTTCTTTTACTAGCATTAAATTAGTTTCTTGTAACTGTATAAGCATCAGGTCAAATAACTTTCTTGTAACTGTATAAGCATAGGAATATAATTGTGGAGTGAAGAAGGAAGAAAACAGAATAAATAAAGAAAACGCCTTCAAACCTAGTTCACACTAAAACCCTAATTCAACAACATGGGTATGTATGATGATACACCAAATCACAAATTCGATTACTAACCTCTTTAGGTATTCCTAAATTTTTTAGATTCATCTCGGAGAGATGGCCGTTGATCTCACAATTGATCGATGAGAACCAGATTCCAGAATTTGATAATTTATATTTAGATATGAATTCAATTTTGCATACATGTACTCATTCAAATGATTCTTCGGTGAGTCACATGACAGATGATCAGATTTATGCTTCAATATTTAGTTATATCGAACATTTATTTGAAATCATTAAGCCAGGTCAATTGTTTTATATGGCCATTGATGGGGTAGCACCTCGTGCTAAAATGAATCAACAAAGAGCGAGAAGATTTAGAACTGCTTATGAAGCAGAAGAAAATTTGAAAAAAGCAATTGCGAATGGTGAAGAAATACCAAAAGATGATCCATTTGATTCAAATGCAATTACTCCAGGTACAGAATTCATGTCTAAATTAACAGATAATTTGAAATATTTCATTCATAAAAAGATTTCTGAAGATTCAAATTGGTCAAATATTAAGATTGTATTGAGTGGTCATGAAGTTCCAGGTGAAGGTGAACATAAAATTATGGATTATATTAGAACAATGAAATCTCAAGATGATTATAATGCCAATTTAAGACATTGTATTTATGGGTTGGATGCAGATTTAATCATGTTGGGACTTTCAAGTCATGATCCTCATTTTGCACTTTTAAGAGAAGAAGTTACATTTGGTCCACAAAGTAAAAAATCAAGTGGAGATTTAAATGATCAAAAATTCTTTTTATTACATTTATCTTTATTAAGAGAATATTTGGCTTTAGAATTTGATGATTTACAAGATATTTTAACTTTTGAATATAATTTTGAAAGATTATTAGATGATTTCATTTTAATTATGTATGTTATTGGAAATGATTTCTTACCTAATTTACCAGATTTATTTATAAATAAAGGTGCTTTCCCACTTTTGATTGCAACTTTTAAACATGTTTTGAGAGAATCAGATGGATATTTAAATGAAGGTGGTAAAATAAATTTAAAAAGATTAAATATTTGGTTACAATTTTTATCCGAATTTGAATTAGAAAATTTCGAGAAGCAAGATGTTGATGTTGAATGGTTTAATAATAAATTAGATGATATTTCAATAGGTGGTGAACGTAAACGTAAAAGAATTGGGAAATTATTGATTTTAAAAGATCAAAAAAGATTGATTGGTTCACTTAAACCTTGGTTATTTGAAATGATTGATAAACCAGTATTAGAATTGATTGAATTGGATTCTAAAAATGAATTGAAACCCTACTTTCTGGATCCACAAGAAACTGAAAAACATTTGGAATTTCTTAAACAATTTGCCTTGGATGCTGGGTTACTTATTGTTCATTCAAAATCTCAAAATACGTTTGAAATTAAATTGGATATCGATGGATTATCTCCATATGAAACTGTCGAAGAACAAAGTAGTCGTTTATTAGAAATCAGAAAATTATTAAAGAAATATGAATCTGCTAATATGTTTGAAACAGAAGATTTGATGAAAGAATCAAAAGATCTTTACGATCAAAAATTTATAAATTGGAAAGACAAATATTATCAAGAGAAGTTACATTTCTCTATCAATGATAAAGATCAATTGGTTGAATTGACAAAACATTATGTCGAAGGTTTACAATGGGTTTTGTATTATTATTATAAGGGAGTTCCTTCATGGAATTGGTATTATAAATATCATTATTCTCCAAGAATTTCGGATATTACCGTTGGTTTAGATGTGTTGATTAATTTGGAAAAAGATATTGAATTTGAAAAATCTCAACCATTTAAACCTTTTGAACAATTGATGGCTGTTTTACCTGCTAGATCAAGAAAATTGATGCCTTTAGTTTATAGGCCTTTGATGATTGAAGAACATTCTCCAATCAAATCGTTCTATCCAGATGAAGTTGATATTGATATGAATGGTAAAACGGCTTCTTGGGAAGCAGTTGTATTATTAGATTTTGTTGATGAAAAAAAATTATTACAAGTTTTGAAACCAGTTGAAGCTAAGTTATCTCCACAAGAATCAAAAAGAAATTCTTTGGGTGATCCAATTGTGTTTGTTTATAATCCTCAAACTGACTATGTTTATCCATCTCCTTTACCTGGATTTTTCCATGATATAGAACATGACAATTGTCATGAAAAGATTTTCGAGTTGCCTCCAATTAAAGAGATTCCAATTGGACTTGTTGAAGGTGCTAAAATTGGTAAGGAATTATTGGCTGGATTTCCTAGTATATCCACCATTCCTTTCACTTCAGAATTAATTCAAAATGAAGTTAAGGTTTTCCAACAACCTTCAAGATCAGAATCGATGATTTTAAGTCTTGAAAATGTATGGGAAGATTTGAGTATTTCTCAATTTAGTCAACAATTTGTAAACAAATTGGTTTACAGTAAATGGCCATTCTTAAGAGAATGTAAGATTATTAAGGTTGTTGATTTCGAACATAAATTCGAATCTTTAAAAACAAATAGTGGTGCACGTAAAGTGATTACTACTGTCTTGACACTGGATGAAGTTCGTGATTTCAAAACTCTTCGCAAACAATTGACTGATTTGTATAATAAGACTAAGGGGATTAAATTGGGAGATGTCAGTGCTTTGGTTTATGTTCAACCGGTTAGTGGGTTGATTAGAAATGCAAAAGGTGCATACGTCAAAACTTATTCTAAAGACATTGAAGTATATCCATTACAATTAATTGTTAAGGAAGTGGTCAACAAAGATCAAAGATTTCTTGCAAGACCTCCATTACCTATCAAAGAAGAGTTCCCATTGGATTCTCAAGTTGTTTTCTTGGGTGACATGGGATATGGAGCTCCTGCTAAAATTGTTGGTTATGATGATAATTTGGAAAAATTAAGTATTAAAATTTCAAAAATTCAACATTTGGCTGAACCAAATATTGGTAAGCAAAGATTAAAAATTGAAAGTAAGGAAATTAGATATTTACCATCCTTTGAAGTTAGTAAACAATTGAGACTTAATCCTTTGCTTTTCTCAAGACTTACTAGTGCTTTTTTTATTGAAGGTGAAAAGGGTAGAGTCAATATTGGTTTAGAATTGAAATTTGATGCGAAAAGACAAAAAGTTTTGGGTTATACAAGAAAATTCCCAAATAGTAGATTTTGGGAATTTTCTCCATTGGCCATTAATTTGTTGAATGAATATATGAACAAGTTCCCAAAACTTTTCATCAACTTAAGACGTGTTGATCCACAACTGAGTCCAAAATTATCTGAATTAGCAACTGTAGATGAATTAAAGGAAATTAGAGCTTGGTTAAAGAAAGTTAAGTCAGAATTGATATCTGTTTCTTTGGAAAGTGAAAGTTTAACAAAATTCAGTTATGAAGCTATTGAAACTTATATTGAACATTATATTCATCAAAATATTCCATTGAGTAATAAGGATATTAAAGGTGTTCCAAAGGATGCTATTTTAAATCCTCAAGAATCTTATCAATTATTAAGTTCTCAAAAGTTTGATTTGGGTGATCGTATTATTTATATTCAAGATTTTGGAAAAGTTCCAATTTTATCAAAGGGTACTGTTGTAGGTATCATTGCTATTGGTAACAAGACTAGTTTGAGTGTTATTTTTGACTTGCCATTGATTAATGGTACCACCATGAATGGTAAATTGAAAACCAAACGTGGTTTAAGTATCGATTCTTCATTAGTTTTGAACTTGACAAACAAGCAATTTGTTTTCCATAGTACTGCTTCTCAAAATAGAAGAAAATTAACCGATGAAGAAAAACTTGCTAGAGCAAAGGCAATGGCAAAGAAGAAACAACAAGAAGATGAAAAGAAGAAGTCTAAGGAAAAAGAAGTCAATGCTAAGAAGTCGAATGAATTGTTGTCATTGTTAAGAGGCGGTAAGACTGAAGAAAAGGATCAATCAGTTGCAGAAATTGGTGAAGGTGTGGAAGAATTGAGTATTCAACGTTCTGATGCAGTCAAGAAGATTTATGGTCAAATCTATTCTGACGTGATGAATGATGGTGTCAATCCCGAAATTCCAATTGGTGGTTATGCACCACAACCACCTCATATACCAATGGGTTACCCAGGTATGATACCACCACCACCACCACCAGGTGTCCCAGTAGGTATGCCATATGTTCCTATTGTTCCTGGTATTCCATTACCTCCTCATTTTTTCCAACATCCAAACCGAGTTGCACCACCACAAGAACATTTTAATCAACCAGTTCCTCAAAACTCTCAACAAATTTCGAACGATTCGGTTGAAACAGATTCAAAGAGAGGCGACAAAAAGCAAGATAGAAGTGGTAGAGGCGGTAGAGGTGGTAGAGGTAGAGGTGGTAGAGGTAGAGGTGATTCAAGAGGTGGAAGAGGCCAAAGAGGCAAGCCAACCAATGGTACTTCAGAATAGTTTTTTAAAATAATTGAATAAAATTTCTATTATACAACTGTAATATATACAAGGGTCTATACAAGTAATTAAAATGATTATTTCTTTTCATCATCTTTGAACGGTTGGTTAACTTTTCTTTCAAGTAACTTTTCATGATCAATCGTTTTATCACCGGGTAAATTAACTAAACCAAGAGATTCCCATTCACTTTGTTCCATTAATTTATTATCCATTCTGCATTTTAAATAATCTTTAGCTAAAAGACGACAATTTGGAGCGTTTTTATTTTCTGTAAATTTCATACATTGAAGATATTTGGTCATATATTCTGTGCATTCACCGTAGTGATCGAGTGGGAACGACCCACGTTCTGGTGGAGTGGGAGTCCACGTTCTGAAATTACCACCTGGTGCACCGGATGCCATATTGGATGAATGTAAATTCAAATAATGATCCCACTTTAAAATTGATAAAAAAAACATTTTTGAAAAATATTAAAAATGTATGTCACGTGACCTCCAGCAAAGATATATATAGAATCTTGAGAAAACTAACTTTAAGAAAAATCCGATATAGTGTAACGGCTAGCACGGTTCGCTTTCACCGAGCAGACCGGGGTTCGACTCCCCGTATCGGAATTTAATTTTATTTTTTAAAATTTAAAAATCATATGAAAGAGTGTTTGCCTATGAAAGCTATGAATTATAAATGAAAGACGGGGAAGTATTTGATTAATATGTTTACGTAAAATATTCTAAATTCCGGAGGAAGAGGGGAAAGGTATAAATATGGATTTTAGTGCAATGAGGGAGATTATCCAAGGGAAGAAAAAGTACCGCATTCTATAATAGAACGAAAAAAAATGGAATTAAGGCGAGTGTGACATTATAGCGCATAAACGTTACAAAGCTCGTTTAATAATAATGAATCACGGCGAAGAAAATGAATAAATGACTACAAATAATTGCGAGGACAAAATTAATTTCGGGCAAACTGCCAAATGAATTTTCGCCATTTTTAAAATCTCTCGGATCAAAGGTTTCGGGTGTATGGATATTGATAACAAAATTGCATATATCAAACGCGAGTTATTCCGAAACTTCCAAAGCTTTTTCGCATACGGCATTAGATATCTTTCAAAATTTGACAATTAGTGATTATTTGTACCATGTAAATGTGGGGATTGAGTCATTAAGTTACATCCGCAAATAGACAAATGTATTCCACAAAAATAAAATTCACCACACTTAAATAGCTATTCTAGTAAATTAATACAGAGTGTTGTTTGTCCGCCAATTTGTAAATATTTACACTTGCACACTTATGCCCGACCAATGTGCGGTCGTTATTTTTTTTTTCTTTTTATTGAATTTTTTTAAAAAAAAATTCGGTGATTGTACCGATTTTCCGCTAGATTCATCCATTTCCCCACTTAAAAAGGTCTCACAAACCAATTAAAACTTTTGTTTTAAAGCCATTCGGTTTAAAACTTCCTTATGTAATGGCGTATTAATTTCGACTAACCGCTAAGAGTTTTTAAATTTTCTTTGTTTTCTTTTTTTTTTTCGAGAGTCGCTCTCTGTTTTTTAAACTATGAAGTGTATTTAATTAAGCGTTGTCTCATTTTGTTCAATTTTTCAAATACCCCAACATTAAAAATTTCTTCATATACAATTTTTTTAATAACGTAATTCCATAACTCTTGCAAGATGTCTGAAGTTAGGGCTAATGAGATATTCGAGCAGTTTGCTACTTATGATGAAAAATCACAACAAAAAGTTCTTACTTTAGGTAATTTTAACCATATTTTATCACCTTTTGAATCAGATATTCCAAAAGAAGCATATGGTTTATTATATTTAATGGCAGATTCAGATAAAAAAGGGTTTGTTAGTGAATCTGATTGGGTTAAATTTATCACCACTTTAACTTCAACAGATGGTGAATTTAAAGTGTTATATCAATTTATTAATGGCACACCATCTCTTGGACAAAACTTGAGTTATAATCAATGTATCGATGTTTTAAACAAATTAAATAAGCTGATTGATCCACAATATCAACAAAAATTGGTCAAGTTAAATTGGACTTATTTAACTAGATTTTTTGAACCAAATGGTTCAATTTCATATAATGATTTTATTTCACTTATCAATTATTTACCAGTTACAAAATTGATTGGTAATTTTGAAGTTTTAGCTGGTAAAAAAGGTACCATTAATGATGAAGAATTGATCCATTTAATACTGACGAATTTAAATCATAAATTGTCTACAAAGTTGAAAGGTAATTTGGATAACATTACTGATTTCTTTCCAAATGCTAACAACAAGTATACTTTATCAAACATTTTGTTCATCTATAATGCATTAAGCAAGGTTGATTTGATCAATGAAGTCATTGCAAACACTCCTCCAACTGCAAAGGAAAAAGATGACATCTTGATCAATAAACAAGATCTTTATAATCATTTAAATGATCATTTATTAAAATCTTCGAATTTTAAACCAATTTCAATCACTGAAATCAATTTGTTATTCCATTTGATTAATCAAAAATCTGATGATAACGTTTCTCGTAAAGAATTGATTTCATTTCTTAATCCAAATTTTATTATTAATAGAGAAAATTTGTTTTCAATGTTTGAACATCCAAATTCTGCACATGCTTCTACTTTGAAATTTGGTGATGATACTGATAATTTTTCACTTTGGCCAATTTTTGATTCACTTTATTCCTTTTTTTTGGGTTCGATTGCAGGATGTATTGGTGCTACTGTTGTTTACCCAATTGATTTGGTCAAGACTAGAATGCAAGCTCAAAGACATAAGGCTATGTATGATAATTCAATAGATTGTTTCAGAAAAATTATCAAGGCCGAAGGTATTAAAGGTCTTTACTCTGGTTTAGGTGCTCAATTAGTTGGTGTTGCTCCTGAAAAAGCAATCAAATTAACCATCAATGATTTGGTTCGTAAAATCGGTACTGATGAACATGGGAAAATCACCATGGGTTGGGAAATTCTTGCTGGTATGTCTGCTGGTGCTTGTCAAGTTGTTTTCACTAATCCTTTAGAAATCGTCAAGATTAGATTACAAATGCAAGGTGGTAATAAGTTGGTGAATCCAGGTGAAATTCCTCTCAAAAGATTAACTGCTTCTCAAATTATAAAACAATTGGGTCTTAAAGGTTTATATAAAGGTGCTACTGCTTGTTTATTAAGAGATGTTCCATTTTCGGCAATTTATTTCCCAACTTATGCTAACTTGAAGAAACATTTGTTTGGTTTTGATCCTAATGCCAACAAGAATCAACGTTTAAGTACATGGCAATTATTAGTTAGTGGTGCCCTTGCAGGTGCTCCAGCTGCCTTCTTTACTACCCCAGCAGATGTTATTAAGACTAGATTACAAGTTGAATCCAAAACTCACGAAACTAAATATAATGGTATTTTCCACGCTGGCCGCGTCATCTTAAAGGAAGAAGGGTTTGGTGCATTCTTTAAAGGTTCTATTGCAAGAGTCTTTAGATCTTCCCCACAATTCGGTTTCACTTTGGCCTCTTATGAATTGTTACAAAACTTATTCCCATTGAACCCACCTCTTACAAGAGAATCGAACTTCAAAACTATTAGTGGCTACCCTGGTGTTTATAACTTGACAAACGATCAAGTGTATAACTCTCAAGGAAAGAATGATAGAATCATGTACTTGAATAAGTCCGATGTTGTCCCAAACACTAATAAAGTCAGCGATGCCTTGGTGAAATTACCTGCTGAATACTTGTACAAGTCACAGGATACTATAAGATTGTTATTAGATATCGACTACAAATTTGGTCATTTCAACTCAACTGCTTATGAATCTTATGTCAAAAGCAAGTAAACGTAAAAGGAATTAATTACCTTTTTCACGAAAAAAAAAATCCTTTTTCATTTCATCATTCACTTCATTATACTCTATTTATTGTTGTATATACTGTTTGATTTAGTTGTCAAGCAAAATTAAGAATAGAAAACAATTCAAGCTTACAATATGCTTGTATTTATAAAGAAAAAAAATAAGCAGGTTAGACTTCGTATCTTTATTACTTTTGTAACACGCTCTAACCTGTAAAATTTTGTTTTGTGCACACGTACATTTTTTGCCAAAAGCGGTATTCCTTGAGCATTGATCAATTTTGGGTGCAAATAACAAAAAAGTAGTTCGGAACAAAAATCTCATAGCAGATTAAAGAATATAAAACATATACCAAAGAACAAGAAGTAACAAAGAAAAACTAGAGAATATAAAGTTTGCAGTGCCCTAGGAATATGAAAATTTTAAAACAATTCTCTTCTTCCGTTTCTCCTGAAACTGCTGCACCACAGAACATAGGTTCAAAATACCGTCGATATAAATTAACAGACCCATGGAGAGCCCATCAAAAAAGACCGCAGTTGCTTACCCCGTCAAATCCAGCGCCATTCAGGAATCCACTTCAATTAGAAATAACAGTAGTGCCGGCGAATCTAATACAATCGAAAAGGATTCCCTTACTGTGAGTCTCACTGCAGCATTCGAAGATTTTTATCATGCTTATTATGAGAGTCAAACAAGCAGCAATGATGAGACAGCGTCGACAACACTGTTAGCTAAAGATGTAACAATCATCCTTCCAAGTGAAAGCAAATCAGTTATATCTGGTTTGGATAGGTTTACCTCAGTTCTTCCTGAAAATTATAAAGAAATTTCCCCACCTCATCTCGTTCAAATAGTTTCAGAACGTGCAAATGAACTTGAGAAAGGCAATAAAAAACGAGATTACTTAGAATACAATTTGTTGAACCAATACGGTACTCCCGTAAAACTATTGGGATATGGCTCATTTGGTATGACGTTTCTTTTAGTTAACTATGATGAATCCAGAAATTATGTTATGAAGCTAACAAATACTTTCAAGAATACAAATTTACAGCAAATTTGTAGTGAATTCACTACTTCCAATAAGTTATCACTGAAATATGTATCTAGGTGCCTCGATATAATGGTATCTGATGACCCAGAAAATCAAAATGTAGTGTTGATTCAGGAATATTTTGACGGTGTTGATTTACGTGAGGCCTTTTCTAATTCAAATTTGTTTGACGACTTGAACATTGCACATAAGTTTACCATCTCATTATTCAATGCTGTTTTCCATTGTCATCAAAACAACGTTGCTCACAATGATTTGAAGCCTGAAAATGTGATGATAAACTTGGAAACTTTTGATTTAAGAATCATTGATTTTGGGCTCTCTTGTCATACTGATAATATCAACAGTCGCAAGGCGAGATTTGAGATATACACCAGCGGTACTATTGGCTACTTGCCACCTTATTTTGTGGAAGGTGATGACATTTCAACACCCTTCATCTTTGATCTTAATCTCATTCGTGCTGGTGTGGCTAAGGATATGTTTTCTTTGGGTTGTATATTCTACAACATTTTTTCTGATGGTCGCATGCTTTTCACATCTTGTGATGGAGAAGATAGCGATTTTTGTGATTATATAAACTTTGGGAAACCCATGAAAGTATTACAATTATACAGCGATTTAGATCCGATTCCCTTCATGAAAGTCATGCTGGATTTGATTGTACAAATGGTCGATTTGAATGAATTGACAAGAATATCGTTTGAAGACATGATGTCATCTGAATGGTATAAATATGAAATTGATTGAAACTGTCAAGTTTTTATTCAGTATATATGAACCTTAATGAATTATTATCTGTAATTATACCCGATAATCTAGATGCATTTAAAGGCATTTTTATTTGCAATCGTTTTTTATTTAACCCGAAGTCCAGCAGGCGAGATAAACTGTACACCACAAACGTATTCAAGTCCTCATTTAATATAATAAAGTCTTTAAACTTATGAACGATTTGTTTTGCTTTAGTATTGTTGAGTTGAGGGCCAACGTTGTCAATAACTTCGTGTTTCCCAGCTTTTACTTTTAGCACCTGTATTCGATCTTGCATCACAACAAAGAGATTATCATCTGTTGTTGGCACCACGTGTGTTATTGAGTTTGGATACTTCTCAGAGTATGATTTGTCCTTGATAAATGAGGCTATGAAGCGGTTTCCGAATACGTGTAAATTCTGCTTCATAACCAATTGAGTACATTTACTTGTAGGATTTTCAATAAAAGTTATATCGTGAAACTTTGGAGTGGAGACACTGTCTAAGGTAAAGGGTATTCTTAAAATCACATTGTAAGAGGATACAAGAATTATCAACTCATTGTCTGAAATATAAGAATCATACAATTCTTGTTTTCCATTTGAATCAGGACTTATCGAATATGCAAATTTTGTGTTTTCATTCTGGATTTTATCACAAAATCCATTTACAATCTGAATTGACCTTTCGTGATTGATTTTAAGTTTTTTGTTTGTCTGTAGTAGTAATTCATCCATCAGTTGTGAACTTTTATTGTAAACTTTGTAACGACCAAACAATCGAGTTAATAGTTTCCTTCTGTTTGGGTACTTTTGTTTAACCTTATCAATATGCCGTAATAAAAATGCCGTATAATTAGTAACCTGACAAGATGGTAATGTTATATGATATAGGTTGGCATAACCTTCAACGTAACTGAAAAGCAATCCGCTTGTTTTACCTTTCAATCTTTTGGCATTGTTAGAAAAAGTATTATTAATGAACTCGCCGAATTCAATGAAGTCTTGATCGGCTTCTGAGTTGACACACACAAGTTTCAATGAGTAAACCAACTCGGACCCATTGTAAAACTTTAGCGAGTTCAACCCTTTGTGTATGGAATGCGTCCCAAATGAGCCTAAATAAATATTCTTAATAACTGTTTGTGTGTAGTTTAAAGTTTCTGTTGATAAGATGTCAAAATTGTTACGGTTGTAATCATGAAAGATGTCATAGTGGCCCAATCTTAAATTTAGTAAATCGAATTGCATGTTTTGGTGATGAGATTCAAGGAGTGCATTGACCTTCAATATGACGTTTTTGGATGGTTTGGTGGCTTTGTTTATTTTCTTTCTATTTAACCTATCTTTATGCTTGTGGGCATGAACCTTTTCCTTTTCATGAAAGCTTTGAGCACGCTGTTGCACTTGAAGCGTGTTGTTATGATATTTGTTAACATGTGGATTGGAGGTATGTGCACCGTTGACCACTTTAAAGTACCTTCCTCTCTCTTCATCAAAGTAGTAAGACATGGAAGTGGAACTTATCAGTATCGATGACTTTGAAAATTGGGGTTTGATTTTCGCTTGAGATGAGACTGATTGTGATAAAAATCAATATTTGCAATCGCAAGTATACCCTCCAGTTGGCTATATGTCTACTGATGACTACTGTTTAAACCGTTATCCATTCTATTTACACAATATACTACACTCACTCAAAGTCCAACTCATAACCTTCATTGACTTTTGAGTCCATTTTTTTGAATTTGGCTTCTTCTTGCTTTCTTAATATCAAAGTTTCAAACCCGTTTGATCTATCAATTCCGTCCCAATGCATGCCAGCTTTTATTTCGAATCTATTAATTGAATTTATCCCCTTGGTGTATGTATATCGAGAATCATCGTCTGGTTGTTCATGTACTGGATTGAAAATAGCCATAGGATCGTCATAATCATGATTTCGTTTTGGTTTCAAAGGTTTCGACACTTCTTCAATCTCGGCATCAGTGAGTTTGACTTCTTTCAATACCTTTTGTTGTTTTATTTCCTCTTTTTGTGATTTCAATTGTTCTCTTTTGGATTCAATATCAATTACACGACCAGAGGCATCTCTATACACGGTCTTATTGATGCTCTCTTTCGGCGACTCTTTCGTATCTTGAATCACTTTTGGCACATGAGTCGTAATTTTTTTAACCTCTGCCCCATTATCTATTCGTTTGAACCCCTTGAACTCTCTCTCTGATTTGATATCAACTTTTACGGGTGTGTCTTCACTAAACATATCATCTTCGATTTTGTCTTCTTCTTGGTCCCCGTCAGTTGTAAACTTGCTCTCAACAATTATATTATTCACTACATCCGATTCCTTCTTCTTCGACACCTTCTTCTTCTTTGTCTTCTCTTTAGTCAAGTACTTTGACAAGTAATCTGCTCGACTCATTTGAACTACTAGTGTTTATTTTTGCTACATTTTTTTTTATCTATGCGAAACTTTATTATACTGTACAATATTTTCAAACAATTTTCAGTTTGACACATTTTTGCTTGAGTTGAAAATCACCTCATAAGCTCGTTAATTTACACATCCGTAGAATGGTTTGCCTAATTTTCCGGGATTACTTTGTTAACTTATTCACTTGTTGATGTAATTGAGCCATCACATCGCATAGTTCCATAAATAAGCCATATTGAGATTTTATCACTTGAACGATATTAAACAAATTACCAAACCCATCATTGCATGATTTTTCTAACCCATTTAATATACCTTCTAATTCACTAACCAAGTTTTCATAGCTACCCAAAATCTCATAATATTTCTTAATTTTCTTAATAAAAAAGTCATTCAAATGGAAACTCGATGATAACTTTGTACCAGGAGTCGATAATTCCATGATTAATTGCATTATCTTGGTGATATCTTCGGTCAATTCGTTGTTTAATGATTTTAATTGGCCCAATTGATTTATGTCGAATTTGAGTGCTTGCTTTGTAGACAATAATTTGTTTCGTAAATAGTTGATATCCTTAGGTATAGAATCGATTAATTGGTCATGCTTATTATAGTCCGACTGTAAAGTGGTGGCAATTAAATGTTGAGTGTTTATGTATTTGTCAAACTGTTCTAATTCTTGCTTGATTGCTGGCGGAAGGTTTCCAACTCTGGTCATAGCAGTCAATTGAGGTTGTTGCTGTTGCTGCTGTTGTTGTTGCTGATTTAAAAGACCGCCGGTATTGCTATTATTAGATCCAAAAAGACCGCCAGTAGTACCTGAAGCAGCATTTTTTGATCCAAAAAGACCTCCAGTAGTGCCAGAAGCAGCATTGTTTGATCCAAAAAGACCTCCAGAAGTATTGGATGTATTAGTGTTGCCGCCAAAAAGGCCGCCACCAGTGGTAGAGGAATTATTGCCGCCAAATAAACCACCTTGTGAAGCACCCGCATTACCTCCTAAAAGACCACCACTCGTGTTGCTGGTGTTACCACCAAACAAACCTCCTGTTGTACCTGTGGTGGCGGGCTTATTCCCAAATAATCCACCTGAGGTGTTGCTAGCTGTGTTTGTGGCTGTGTTACTACCACCGAAGAGACCTCCAGAGGTGGTACCAGCGTTGTTTGCAGTATTACCTCCAAACAAACCGCCAGAGGTAGTACCGGCGTTGGGGGCATTATTGCTAGCACCAAACAAACCTCCGGTCGTGCCGGTGGCTGGCTTGCTACCAAATAATCCGCCTGATGCGGTGTTTCCACTGTTGTTGCTGCCAAATAATCCACCAGTTGCAGTGTTGTTGGTAGTGTTGTTGGCGGTGTTGTTGTTTGATCCAAATAATCCACCACCAGTCGCGCCCGAAGTGGCACCGGCGTTGGTTTGACCAAATAGCACTCCCGCGCTACTGTTGGTGTTGTTACCAAATGAAGATCCAAACATTGAATTGATCCTTATTTAGATACGCTTTGTTGCAAGTTTTATTAGGAAAATTTTACGATGCAAAACAAGTTTATAAAAAAATCAAAACCAGAGCTATATGCAGGCCGCCTCAAAATACAAGGTGTTTATTAAATGGTGCTCTAATGACCAATAAGACAAGTCTACTGGGGGAGTTCATAGGACGTCTTACTAGCTTGGTGAATCAAGAAATTGGCATCACGCAGTCAGAAAACGAACGGATCATACGAGATTTACAAGATGAGAATGATATACTTAAAGAGGAGATATCAAGATGGAAGGTCAAATGTGAAGAGTTGACAAGACTCATTGGATCAGATGAAAAATTGAATAGAGGAGTTGATAAAAGTTCGCCTTCGAAGAAACCTCTGCTTCGCATGAAATCGTTTAGTGAGATGCTGCATCATATCAAGCACATACCTAGTCTTCGTAGCAAATCAATGTATGACAAAGAATCACATATTGAATCAGATGAAGATGTTCCATTTAATATGATTCCCACGCAATATTCAGACGAAGAGTCGATGAGCTCAATAAAGAAACTGTCACCACTCAAGCGAGTATCTGTATCACCGATCAAAGTATCACCAAGAAAGAAACAACCACAGCCAAAGCTTGAAGAAAGTGTTGAAGATAGTGAGGATGAAGAAGAAATCGAATTAAAGATACCTGAGATGCCCAAACCTTACACTATACTTCAGAGACGGGATTTCTTACAAAAATACTACATAGCCAAATTCCATAATCATCGAGATATCAAAATTAATTTAAGTGCCAATCCAATTAATGAAGTACAATGGATTATATCTGATTTCAAGCCGAATCCGAGGTACGATCCTCGGAATAACAAAATTGTGATTTCGAATGGTATAAAAAGACGCGTTGGATTAACCACAAAAGAGGAGGCAAATAAGAGGAAATTTCATCAATTAGCAGGTAATGAAAGCGAGCTTGAATTGGCAGAAGAAGAATATAATGATCAGCTAAGTCAAATATTTGATAAATTTCCGTCTCCGCCCGGGTTTATGAATAGTGAATTTCCGAATACACAGGAAAACCAAAGGCGTCGTCAATTAATCGAGCAAAGACAACAACGAAGGATCGAGAGAAGAATGAATGCTTGTGTCAGTGTTCTGAATGGTGTGCAAATAGGAGAGTTTATCTTCGTGTATGAGATTATAAACGAGTATGTTAAGGCCAACCGATTTGTTCAAAGGTGTGGTTTCACAAAATCATAGTATGTATATTAATAGAAATGAAGAGAATACGAAAACTGTAAAAAATAAGCTGAAAGCCCCTTCAAATTTATTGATCTTGTATTAATAAACGAGAACGGTTAAATCCTGAAATGTTCACACTAAAATGGTTTACTTTATTATTGTTCTTAATTGGATAAAGGGGCGTTAAAAAAGAGCTTTGCATAGGGAATGGAATCAAGAAAAGATGTAGCAAGTTGTTCTAGATGCGGTAAAGTCCGAAATTTACATCTGAGATCAAATGAGGGTTTTATGCAGGACGCCGCTACGTACTAATTGAGCAATCAACTAGATACACTTTGATTCCATCTCATTCTCACCTCTCATTAGATGTAGTTTGCTTGCATTTTGAGTGACGCAATATATGCACAAAATTTAACCTTCATATCAGGATCAAATGATTCGCCTGCAGATGGCGGAATTCAATGCAAAATTGAAACCTCAAACGACTTTACAGTTTAAGAAATTGGGTATTTTTTTTCTTTTTACGCGTTATTTTTTATGTAGACATTTTTTTTTTTTCTTTTTGGCACCCACTCCTGTAGCGACCAACACATTTCAGTTTATAATTTAACTTTTATATAAGTGGTGAAGATGTTACACACCATGTATGATTTAGGAGAAATAAAGTTTATCCCGGTAAGGTAGATTTAAAAATGTTTAATATAAATTTTCCATTAAAGGAAATATTTGCGGGTGATCTTCTTATCAGTACAAAAAAAAAAAAAAATCTCTTGCCGGTCAAACCTCCCCAATTAAAAGTAACTCGTTTCCCGCGACATCACCCTTCGTTTTTTCCCCAACTTTACAGTTTTTATTCAAATTATCCTGAATTTTAACCTGTAAATTTGTGTCAATGTATACTTTATTTATCGGCTATTAACCCTCTCTTAACTGACATCTCTGTCTGTTTCTTTAACCTTAATAATCCCTTGGCTTAACAATACAACACAACCTTACATAATTGACCTTCAAAATTACACCCTATTCTCTACATCTCCTCACTATATTCTCTATATTTTTCCTTTACATATCTTAACCTGCACTTTATCAAACCTGTTCTAACTACACTAATACTGTATACTCATTCCCATGGTTATTTTCCTTAAATTTCTTTATTTACCTTTTAGTATTTTTTTTTTTTTATTATTGTAATTATTTTCTTATATACTACGTAGTTACACACTAAACTTACTCACATATTTCATACACTGATTCTCTCACAATCTCTCTAGTTCTTTCATATAGGCCTTTAAAGTGAACCGGCAACTCATTTTTTTTACATATAAATTTATAATTTTACACTTGTTATTTCTTCTTCAGTGTATATTCACTGATCTGTATCAAATTCAATCAGATTATCAATCATTTTATACTACAACCATTTACTTTTACTTTCCCATTTTCAATCTTTTATTGCTTCAACTTTTGGGTTGATTTTTCTATAATTTATGAAAATCATGGCCCATAATCATAACTTGTCTATTAATTCAATCAATTCATTGGTTGAACCAACCACTCCTCCCAACATTTTACACAATCATTCGGATAAATCAGCGGTTACTTTGAATTCTGGTGCTTCAACCGGTGGGAATTTAAAAGGTTCCACAAACTTTGTTGGAAATAAGAAATTTTCTTCAAAATCGGTACTTTGGGATTCTTCCAATAAATTGAATCATACTTTGAACTTACCAAATTTCAATATTGATACTACTGGTTCTTTGTCTGGTAGTTTGAATTTGGGAGGTCTTATTATTGGAACTAATCGCAGTAATAGTACTAGTTCGGTTGTCGGTTCGATTTCGGATACTTCTTCAAATGTTTCATTTATTGAAGAATCAGTTACTCCTCCACCTTCTGATTTTACAACAAGTTCTACAATTATTGCTCCACATATCTCTCATGCTGGTTTGAATTCAAATCCTTCTTCTTCAGCAAATTCACTTTCGGGTGGCTCCCGTTCGGGATCTATTGTTGGTTCGACTTCAGGTGGTCCCTTATATCCTATTTCACACAATTCAAACAGAAATCATTCACGTCAAATTTCTACAGATTCTTTACTCGATAAAGAAAATTTAAAGAATTCTTCAAAGAATAAAATAGATAAAGAATATCTAGCACTGATCAATAAATTACCTTTGGTACAAGTTAAAACAGAAATTTTGAAATTATCAAAAGATCAATATGGTTGTCGATTTTTACAAAAGAAAATTGATGAAAACTTGATTTCAAATTATCAAGTTAGATTATCGAATTTCGAAATAATCTTTAAACAAATTTATCCTTATATGTATGAATTGATTATCGATCCATTTGGTAATTATTTGATTCAAAAATTAATCAATTATTGTAATGAACAAAATTTAAACTTAATTTTGGAGATTTTACAATATAATTTGTTTCAAATTTCAATCAATCAACATGGTACTCGTGCTTTACAAAAGATTATTGATAATTTGAATAATCAACATCAACTTGATTTGTTGACAAAGGGGTTGAAACCATATATTATTGAATTGATCAAAGATTTGAATGGAAATCATGTAATCCAAAAGATTTTGAACAAGTATCAACCAAAAGATTGTCAATTTATTTATGATTCAATTATAAATGATTTGTATATTGTTGCCACTCATAAACATGGTTGTTGTGTATTACAAAAATGTTTGAATCATGTTACTGAATCTCAATTGAATGAATTTTCCAATTGTATTCTTAATTTTAAGAATTTCCAATTATTAATCAATGATCAATTTGGTAATTATGTTTTACAATATTTGATTTCAATCAATTCATTGGAAATCAATTATAAGATTTTTAATAACTTTGTTCAATTTGGTATCAATAACTTGTGTAATTTAAAGTTTTCTTCAAATGTTATTGAAAAATTTTTGAAAAATTGCTTTAATAATGAAATTGTTAACCCTAATTTTGCAAATCTTAAATTTGATTTAATTTATAACATTTTAATTAATGATTTAAATAAATTAATTAATGATCCTTATGGGAATTATGTCATTCAAACATTGATTGATATTTTGGTTAATACACAAGTTCCATATGATAAATGTGATAAATTATCATTAATTTTACCACAAAACTCAGAAACAGGTGATTCATTACAAATCATCATTATTAAATATTGGTTCCTGAATTGCAGAATTATTTCAAGTTTTGGTAAACGTATACAATCCAAAATTAACACTATTTTGAATAATAATATTCAATTTTCTCATCCACTTTCTCAAAAAGTCAAGAAGGATTTGAAGGGTCATCAATCATCTCTGTCAATGAATTACATTCAAGGTTCATCACAAGATGTACTAGGTCCTAATCCTTCAATGGGCGGTATTCCACGTGCTCAAAACCAACAGCATGGTTTTCAAGCTTCTGGTATTCCTCAACAATCAGGTTATCCAATGGGCTTCAATCACGCTCCTTCGCATTCTTATTCTCATCCAAACAATCTCGCCAATACAAATGGTGAGTTTATGACTAATGATGGTTACAACCTTCCACCTCCACCACTTGCGTCTAATGGAGGATACCATTCAAACTACAGATCATTAAGTGTTTCTCTGACTCCTTCTAATGGAGACACGAAGCAAGGCAGTAGAAATTCTTCTTTACCATCTAATTTCTACACTAATGGAGGTAACTATATGATTCCTCAACATAATGGTGGTCCTGTTGGTCAAGGTGTTCTCGGTAATGGTCCAGAACCTTTGGTGAATGTTCCTGGTGGCTCACAATACTTTGTTAACCAGGATTACATGGTTAATGAGGTGCCATATGGGTTCCCACAATCAGTCCACGCATCTGAATTTAAGCATCAACACCACTTGCCTTATTCTGGGGGAATTCTGCCACCAATTGATGGGATTAATAACGGTAATGGTGGGTTTCAACATCATAAGCATCAAACCAGTGTATCCTCAATCCAAATGAACCAACCACAACCATTGAATCACTATACTACAAATGCAACCAATGGTGGTTCCTACACTCCTCCACCGCCACCTTTGCAACAACATCACCCTCAACAACATCATCAAATGATTAATGGTGGTTATTATGGCGGATCTAATAACAAATATATGCCTTATCATCAAATGCCACCAAACCAGTTTCAAAGACAAAACCAACAAATCGGGAATGCTATGAATGCTGGGAATGCTGCCGGGGGCAACGGACACATTCATACCAATTCCATGTCTTCCTCTACTTCATCGTTGAGTAACCCCGAGTTTTTCGCAAACGGTATGGTTACAGCTCAGCAAGGATTCAATTATCTTCATTAATTAATCCGTACTAAAATTTTTTGTCATGTTTATTAATTCATTTCGTGTCGCTCGGTTGTATTATCCACACTGTCATAAATAAAGACATCATCACAACTTTACTATTACTATTATTATTCCACTTTTTTTTCACCTTTTCTTCTTCTCCACTGTTGTGTTATAATTACTACGCTTTTTTCATGAATGTCATATTAAAACTAAACTAATATATCCCCAAAAAAAAAAGTAAACTTATCAACTGCTATGGTCCTAAGTATTATTTATTATCCGTTTAAAACATCAAAATAAAAAAAAAAGTTTAATCACCCAAATCAAATCAAAAAAAAAGGAAAAAGAATAAAAATAAAAAAAAATATAACAACAAAGGAGAAAGAGACGAGCTATGAATCGCGTTTTTTATGAAACGTCAAAACTAGTTGTATTTAATTCCATTCTAATTTTTTTTTGCACATTTTTTATCAATTCCCCCTGTCTTATCGTCCAATGATCGAGAGACAAAAAAAAATTCATCTTTGGGGCTCTAAGAGATCCTCTATGGTTTAATTGGACTTAGAGGAAACGTATATACGTGAATGTATCATTATTTAATAAGGTTTTTACTATACTTGTGTATCTGAATTTTAATAGATTTGTAAGCCATTTTTTTTAACCTGTGTTTAAATTTTTGTGGTTGTGCACCTTCCGTTTTCAAATGGCTGTGAAAAAAAAGCCCGAATTGCAAATTACCGCAAAACTGCAAAAAAGTATAAAATCGGGAATGAAAAATTTGCAACCACACGAGAAAAAATAAAATACAAGATCCAAAAATCATATTTTCGAAATTTAAAAAAAAATTGATCTAGCCGAGGATCGAACTCGGGGCCTTTTCGGAGCTTAAAGTACAAACGCACTTGTAAACGAAACGTGATAGCCGCTACACCACTAAACCAGATTGTTGAAAGTTTGCAGAAAGTACTTGTTATATTTCGCAGTTGACTTTTAGCCCTCCCCTACAGCAAACGGCAATCTCTCATTGAAACCAAACAAATCGGGACACCAAATAACTCAAGGAGTTTTCAGTGGGTAGACTCTCAGTTAGTCCCACACTACCCGAAACCCGCGGGTGTGCATAAATACGCATTTCCTTCCTACATTCTCCAACAAATCCATTTTCTATAGAATAGAAATACAATACAATATAAAAAAAAAATTAATTTTCAGACCCATTTACGGTTTGAAAAGTAGTAATGGCAAATAACAAGAATCAAGTTTAGTTTCAAAGTCCAATGATTCTGATTCTGTCTCCTGTTTAATACACCGATTGTATTGAGTCTTATTTCGCGCTTTCAGAAACTTACATAATCGCCACTTTGTGATTTTTTTAAACGTGTCGTGATCAAGAAACGATAATGGGGACGATAGAAAAATAAAGCAAACATTTTATCAATAGACAACTATCAATTAACATACAGAATGGAAAAATTAGGATTCCATAGAGTATCGAATAATCCTCAACCAGGCCAACCAAACATTTCCCACAGTAGGCCCAATAGAGCACCACCTGGACCTGGTTCGGCTCCTGGTAGCGCCCATAGCGGTCATCCAACTCCACCACCTCCAGGATATTCCACTGGAATCAGCACTCCGCATCAAGGTAGTAGTGGTGGCAGACTTTTAAAAAAAAAATTTAGAGCCGAAAACTGTCCTTCCAATAAAGTTGCCCTTTCAAATCGTATCGGAGTTAATCCAGGCGATTTCCAAGATGTTCCTAATTATACACCTGTCTTATTAGATGGTCACTACGTGTATTCCATCGATAAGGACGATTCCGTTGCACCTGGAAGTATCGGACTTGCTGCCAATGTGCGTACCTGGGGTAAATGGTCCCTTGGTCAGGATATCCTTGTTGAACCATATAATATTTTCCAAACTTCTCAAGAGCAACAATATCTTGGTGGGTTGGAGATCTTAATTGATTTTAGAAGCAGAAGTAAAGCAACTTCGACTCCAATCGACCATGAAACATTAGTTGATGTATTCACCAAATTTTATGAAAATCAAATCTTACAACCTACTCAACAAATTGTTATGGAATTTCAAGGAATGATTTTCTCTTTACTTATTAATACAGTTCAAGTAATTGACATCAATAATAAAGATCATTTGCCTCTGATTAAAGAGTCGACTGATATGTCTCTCAAAGGTATTTTGATCAAATCAACAGATGTCATCTTTTATCCACTTGAAAACTCACCAATCAATTTAATCAAATCTGCTGCATTAAAGGGTAAAAAGATTGGTGCTGGTGGGAATGGTGGTAGACCTAGAGCCAAGAAGCAAATCATCAACCCTGATTTCAAATTGGAAGACTTGGGTATTGGTGGGTTAGATGATGAATTTCAAGATATCTTTAGAAGAGCTTTCAATAGTAGAATCTTGCCACCAGAAATCGCTGAAAAATTAGACTATAAACATTGTAAAGGTCTTCTTTTGTTTGGTCCTCCTGGTACCGGTAAAACACTTATTGCTCGTAAATTGTCCAAGATGTTAAATGGTAGGGAACCAAAGATTGTTAATGGTCCTGAAATGTTGAGTAAGTATGTTGGTGCTTCAGAAGAAAATATCCGTAACTTGTTTAAAGAAGCAGAAGCAGAATATAAACAAAAAGGTGATGATTCGGATTTACATGTTATCATTTTTGATGAATTGGATTCCGTTTTTAAGCAAAGAGGTTCAGCCAAGTCTGACGGAACCGGTGTTGGAGATAATGTTGTCAACCAGTTGTTATCTAAGATGGATGGTGTGGATCAATTGAACAATATTTTGATCATTGGTATGACAAATAGATTGGATTTGATTGATACTGCCTTATTAAGACCTGGTAGATTTGAAATTCAAATCGAAATTGCTTTACCAGATGAAAAAGGTAGAAAGGATATTTTATTGATTCACACTTTAAAATTAAGAGAAAACAATATATTATCTAAAGATGTTAATTTTGATGAATTAAGTGTTATTACTAAGAACTTTACCGGTGCAGAATTAGAAGGTTTATGTAATTCGGCAAAATCGTTTGCTATTAGTAGACATACTAAATCAGGTTCGATTGCACTGATTGACTTGGCCACAATTGATAACTTGACTATTCTGAGAAATGATTTCCTTTTGGCCTTGAGTGAAGTAAAGCCAGCGTTTGGTACTGATGAAGCTGATTTGACAAGTGCAGCTCCACATGGTATTATTCAATATAATTCGCACATGAAGAATATTTTTGAAAGAGGTCAATCATTTATTGATGAAGTTAAAACAAGTGAAACCGAAAGCTTGATAAGTGTATTATTACATGGTCCTCCTGGTGTTGGGAAAACAGCAATTGCTGCTACATTAGCCTTGAATTCAGATTTCCCTTTTATTAAAATGCTTTCTGCAGAAAGTTTGGTAGGTATGAGTGAACCTGGTAAAATTGCATACATTGATAATGTATTTAGAGATGTTTATAAATCTCCTTTGAATATTTTGGTGATTGATAAGATTGAAACTTTGATTAACTATGTTCCAATTGGTCCTCGGTTTTCAAATGAAACTTTACAATTATTGATGGTTTATTTAACTAAAAAACCACCAAAGAATAGAAAATTGTTAATTATAGGTACAACTTCACAATATTCGGTCTTGAAACAAATGAACTTGATTGATTCCTTTACTAATACAATCGCCATTCCTTCTATTAAAAGTGTGGAAGAGATTGGTAAGGTTTTGACCAAGATAGGTTATATGACCCTGGAAAAAGACAAGCAATCGATCTTATCACAGTTGGCTGCTTATGAAATTAACATTGGTATCAAGAAATTACTTCAACTGTTGATGAATAGTAAATATTTACGCACTGATGCTAATGGTGTTGTTGAAAATATCATTGAAGCCCACCAAATGTAGAGTTTATGATATATAGTGACGAATGGATAAGAAAAAAATAACTGAGCGCAAAATTTGAAAAATTGATTTCTTGTTTCGGAGTTGTCTACTTGTAGCAAAGCCGCCATACAGGTGGAATCAGGTGTGAACGGAGTCAGATTTGTCTATATTGTTTTTACATGTTATCCTTCTTCTATTGTTGTTGTCTTGAAAAATGTCGCTCGTACTTTTGCATATTTTTTGAAGTAGTCGCTCATAACTTGTTAAATATTTTTAACCTACCACAAAAGCTGTGTAATTCTTTACAACGCTAATTGGAGATGATCATCATAATACGTAAAAATATAAGATCTCGTAAAAATAAAATATGTATGAAATCTAAGGTTCGTAACAATCTTCTTTGTTGATTTCCAACAGTTATATTTAGAATTTCAAACCGAGATAAGAGTACTACACTCATTTTTGTAAATCTTTTCTGTTTAATCGTTTAAATTGAAGTAATAAATAGCCATCTAAATTCGTTAAAGCGCTGAAGAGAGAACAAGATATCTTTGATTTAATCCCCTCGTCCCCCTTTGATCCCTGCATGCACTTTATTTTTTTTCGCGTATACACATGCATGCATATTGAGCAATTTGGTCTGCATATCACACACACCCCATTGCCTTATACACCGTTCACAGACAGAAATAAGCATATTTATCACTTCCAACAAGCAGTAATGACCTAGAAAGTAAGATTAAGACATAAAAATATTTCTTGCTGATTTCTTAAATGTACATAATCATCCCTTGCGAATTAAGTACATGTACCACAAACAGGGTAAGGATAAAGAAAAGTGTCAAGAGTATCAATTGTGGGGGAGGGGAGCTACAGCTTGAATGAAACTATAAATGAAGAGAAATTTGCCCCTTTGTTTTGAAGCTGGTTGTTTTATTTTGAAATTCGTCTTTTAAAACAATATTAAATATAAACTAAATATCAAAATTTTTCATTTTTTTCATTTATTTGTTGCGAAAATTAATTGATTTTGCTGCAAATGAAGGCTGATCTATCTTTTGATCTCCGTTTTTCGCTGCAAATTACACACACATCTGATTCTTTTGAACTTCACAAAAGTTGTGACAATGATCATCAAAGTCAATTAGCTACTCAATATGATATGTCAAGGTATATTAGAGATCCCGACGACTGCAAGAAGTTTGAATATAGCGAAGAAACTGACGATCAACTTCATTGTGACAGAGTTTTATCAAGTCCATTGAATGAGGAGATTATACTTGGCTCATCAATTGCAACTACACTTTCGTCAAAAAGTGAAATATCTACAGATTCTATTGTGTCCTTTTGTCCAATGAGCAATACTGACAGTCATAACCTTTCTAGTTACGATCATCCAAATCACACAATACTTCCTTCTTTGGAAACGCTACATTCAAAAATGATTAACAACTTCGATCAACAAAACCCCTTTAGTAGTCGACTGGAGCCTAGATCATTAATGAGTTTAAATCCTTTGCTTACTATTTATGAACAAAACGAAATTAAAGAAATGAAATCATGTATCCCAACATCTTCTTTTGGAAATTCTGAGTTTCAAACAGAATATGCTGTAGTACAGGATGATCCCAAGATCAACTTTTTCCTTTCTTCAATCAACGATGAACATGAATTTAGTTTATTTGGCATAGATGATACTGACTCAGACATAGGAGAGATTAGTTCGCAGATAAGTACTCGAGATTCTTTTGACACAACGCCTTTCAATGCCTTTCGCGAGGGAAGGGAAATTAATACATTCCAGAATTTAAATGACCCTTTTCTTGTGTGCGATAATTCAAATCACTCAATGACTATAAGGAAATATGAAAATAAATCTACGACGCCTATTCCAGAGGAACAAGAATTTTGCGCCAATCAACCACAACTTGCACAAATTATTGCAAAAGAAGATTCGTTAAAATTTGCAACTCATTCCAAAATAAAAATATCAAAACCCTTTGTAAAGGGATTGAAGAAGCAAATGGTAAATTTGAACTTGAGGACGTTACCAGATCCTAATACAGAAGAATTTAAAGAATTGGGCCGTACAAGATTTTTACCCTTGGAACATTTGAGACAGAAGTCAAATTACTTGCTAAAGAAGTCAGAATATGGATCCCATACGACAAATAATATGAGATCGAGCATGCTAGGAATTTGTCGCATACAACATAGAATTGGAAAGAATAAGATTGAACATGAAGTCACTAAACACAAATTTTGTGACCTGAAGAATGACCGCTATTATTCGCGGCTTAATATATATGAATTATCAAGGATCTTAGGTCTTGAACAATATCACATCCAATTAACCAAGGAAGTTGAATTCAACATATTGGAAATTTTCAAAAACTATTGCGATTTCCAATTAGGTTATCAAACTTGGATTCGCGATACAACTAAGGAATCTCGTATTGAATTGATCGATCAATTGTATAGCTATACATCACTCTTTTATCCAGAGTTTGATAAGTTTAAATTAGAAGTTATCATAAGACGCGGTAGTTATGGCTTGATGCAAAGCCGATTAAGAAGAGATAGACGAACGTCTTCGGTAAATTAATAATTTTCTAGAATCTTGCTCCGATTTATAAACAAAAATATTAAGAATTTAGTTACTATTTAGTTATATATATGGATACCAACGAAGAAACTTACGTATCAGCTGGTGAATGCATAATTTGGGTGACGAATTTCCCTGAATAACGGGTGATGCACGCCACAGTAAGTACATCATTCCTAATCGAAGTAGTCATCAAGTGATTTAAGATGACGTGATTAGGAATACTCAAATGATAGGCTTCTTTGTTGCTTGCATAGTACGAAGAATCTGCTCTACGCAATAAAGGTCTCTTATGAGAGTGAATTCCCAGTCCGCCAGTGCCAGCACTAGAGCTCAACATAGCATTATCCAAAAAACCGGCATTTGGTGGTTTATACTCTCCAAAAGAATGTGGAATGTGATTCATAGACGAGTCATTATATGAAGATCCAGTACCACCAGTGCTTTGTTGCGATATTTTGTTGAGTAAGACATTGTTTAAATGGGCAGGCAATTGAGGAGGCTCTGGTAATTCATAGTCTTCACCCTTATTCTTGAAATATTCATAGTTAACAAACATCTCAGGAATTTCTTTCGAATACTGAGGCTTGACCTTTCTTGTAGGGTTATGGAAAGAAGAAGATGTCGAAGATGTATATGGCACGTATCTATTGGATGTAGACGAGTTGCTTTTGTTTATATATGGGTAGTTTGGTGGATGTAACTGTGAATCTTGTTGGTGATCCAATTGCCGTGAAGCTGTATTGTCCTGATCCAAATACTCAACATGCTCGAAATTAGAGGTTTCTTTAGATAATTTTGTTAAGAAACTATTTGATTTCTGGTTGATTTTATCGACTTCATACTTTCCTGCTTGTAATGAGTTTCCATGATGAAAGTTATTATGGAAATCTGACGAAATGATGTTGGCATCGTAATCTGTCAGAGCATTCAAATGGTTTGGCTGGTTCAGTGAGTGGTTGAACAAATGGGTATCATCAATCACTTCAAACCAGTTGAAGAAGATCCCCTCTTGATCTGTCGCTGTGGGTAATTGGTCACTGACTCTGTATTCATTATTGATGATATACAATAGTTTGTGCAAACCCAAAGGTAATGAGAGTGTGGTTATATATTCATTTTCATGAAACGGCGAAGGCACCAACTTGATGAAGTCTCTCCAGTTGGAAAAAGAACCAATTATCGAAATTTTGTTTATAGGTTCTTTTGTCACATTGACCCATTTTATCTCGACTGCAATTGTCTTGTTCTTTTCAGAATATGATGATTTAAATTCAGATGAAGGAAGTGCAGAAACTATGTTTGTTGAGTCGCTTGTTGCCGCCAATTCAGGACTTTGAGGAGCATCAATATCCATATCCAAGGTATTTGAAGTGGATGGTGCTGTTTCATTATGTTGCTCAACATTGGTGATGGTAGTTGCATCGTTCATTTCAACGTCTTCATCATCGTTCAAGAAATTACGACTGATTTCTGTTGCCTCAGTTTCAATAAGCCCCAGATTGAGTTCATTGAATTCATCCTCAATAAGATCATTGGTGAATTGTGTTGAAGGGTAAGTCACGTATATATTGGACCCTGTTCCGACATTAAGCGGGATATCTGACTCGGCGGCTGCACCATTCTTGTTAGCAATCGAATTCCCATTGTTGATGGAACCAGGTACGCCAACGTCAGATGCCTTAGCATCCTTTTTCACTTGATGTAAAATCAAGTCGCTGAATTCCTCGTCCAAATTTGCGTTTGAAAATCCATTCGAATTGTTACCATTTTGTACTTTAAGTCCTGCAGTCGATTTTCTACTGCCCTCTCCAGTACCTCCCAGAATATTTACGGTCGACGTATTGTTACCCATTCTTTTGGTTAAGTTTAAAAAAACAACTCAAACTTGATCTTTGGGGGTTAGTAAAAAATTGATTTGGAATTTTAAGGTATATTCTATTCGAATATTTCGCTTTGTTTTGTAATTGTGATGCCAACAAATACAGAAATTACAGTTGTAAACAGGCTTATAAGTATCGAATCGAAAATATTTCAAATAAGAAAAGTTTGTTCAATGTATTATAAATTTAAGCTTTCAATACTATTATATGTATGCAACCGGGGTTCTCCTTGTTTGCTACTAGCTGAAAAAATATCTTTCGAGAATTCAGCACTTTTCCACAAATTGGGCTTATTGTAAATTGATTATATTTCATCAAGTTCGCAAAACGGATGTGATTACAACTGCGAATACCTAATATAAAACGGGATCACCCCACTTCTTTGTCCCACTTTAATGTTAAACGGCGGGGTATACATTGGCAATACCTTGTAAAAAGGGAAGTCCAGGGGAGCGTAAGGTACTCGGTAATCCATTACGTAATCGCTGCTACAACGCTACAAATTTTCCCGATATCCGAAAATTTAAAGGAGGGGTGAAACTATTTAGAAACATGATCCACAAACACATCAAACACAAAAAAAAAGCTTTTAATGTTCCAATTTGCACTCATTTTTAATTGTTAAAATCAATCATCTCAAATGTCCTGGAGCGGAATAAAAAAAGCAATTAACCGTGCTGGTACACAGGTGATGGTCAAGACTGGCCAGGTGGAACAAAGTCATGATAAAGAATATGAACATGAGGAGAAGAGGTTCAAGTTGATGGAACTGACGCTGGTCAAACTACATAAGGAATTGCGCAGTTACTTGGACTCTTTACGTATATTGTCGAATGCACAAATGAATATTGGTGAAGCGTTTGGTTCCTTTTATGGACCCCAAACATCTTCTATTTCAAGTGAAACAAATGAAGATACAAGGTCTCAATTATTCAAATACAACAATATATCACAAGAGTACTATTCCACAATGAAGCATATAAATGAAGAGTGTCTTGAAAACTTGCAAGAACCTTACAATAAAACCGTTCTAGACCCAATAGCAAAATTCAACTCGTACTTTATCGAGGTTAATGAAGCAATAAAGAAAAGAAGTAACAAACAATTAGATTATGATGCTATGAAGAATAAAGTACGCAAGCTAATTGAGAAGCCAAAGGAACTGCAACTGCAAACAACCACACCTTTTCTGTCAGATTATGAGACCAAGCTTCGCGAATCTAAAGAACAACTAGCCGAGAGTGAGGCTGCATACTTGGAGTTAAACACACAACTTAAACAGGACTTGCCCAAGTTGATCAACTTAAGGGTCCCCTTTTTGGATCCTTCCTTCGAGTCTTTTGTTAAGATCCAATTGCGTTTTTTTAATGAGAATTATGCACAGTTGAACAGTCTTCAAACAAAGTTGGATGCGCGTACGAGAGAAGATTACACAAGTGGAAAATTGGAAAAAAGGATCGATGATGTCTTGTTGAAAATGAAGGAATTGAATCTTACAAGTGTTTGATACGCTTAAAGACCCTGGATTATGATATATTTTGCATATAATTACGTAATATATTTATAATCTTACTTAATCAGTATTTCGCGGTGTGGCCAGAAATCCAAAAAAAGATCAACAAGATCAAAAACCAAAATAAAAGAATGTGGGAAATTAAACCCTTTGAAACGCTTAAAAAAATAACACTGATCCTTAAGCTAGAACATGTTTAGAAAGTTTTCGCAGCGGATCTCAGATTCAGATAAGTCGCCCCGGGTGCCGTTGGACGACAATTTCTGGATAGCCTACGTTGAGAGCTTCGATAGGTTTAGACCTCATAAAGACGGCGGCGGCCTTGCCCCCGAGGACACTGAATATAGACACAGTCCAAAAAAGTATACAAGCAGTTCTTCTGCAGTGACTACCATCATCAAATGGTTTGAACAGCAGAAACTTCCAGCACCAAGTGCTTATCAGGTAATAGCGCTTCTTAAATCGCCCTTCAGTCAAGGCGGTGATTTGGCTCGTGCTTATACCTTAGTACGCTTCTATCAGTTGAGTGGTATGGGTCATTTCTTAACCAATAGTACTGTCAATAAGTTGGGCCAAACCATACGTTATCGAGGCTCCGAGAATTGGGAGAGTGTGATGTGTTATATGGATGCTTTACTTTTTGCCATGTTTGCCAATTTGGAGAGCTTTGAGCCGATATTGTTCATTAGCAATCAGCATAATAACAAGTTGATCAACCAGTTATCGGCATTACTCAGAGTTTATGTTAGTTTATTGCGTGCGGGTGAACTTATCACAACCGACTTAACAATGCGCATTTGTGAAGTGATTCTGAAATTGGGGTTTGTAGAAGCGATGTCTCATAAACAGCAAGATTCGGCTGCATTATTTGAGTTCTTAACTGAGACATTATCGATGCCTTTACTTACCTTCAAAGTCGATATCAAACATGGGGGTAAGTTTAGTAAGGACGATGACCAAAAATATTCGAAGGAAAGAATGCTCTTTGTGAGTATTCCTGATCTGGAAGATGAAGATGAAGAAAGTAAGCTTGCTACTCTGATCGAAACTACTCCGGTCGAAACTACTCCTGGCGAAACTACTCCTGTTGAAGAAGATGACACCGAAAAGAAAAAAGAAGAACAAACTGACTCGGAAGAGGAAGAAGACAAGATTCTTTTGGAGGAATGTTTGGAGCATTACTTCAGCAACTCTATCAGCGTCAAGAGGGAGTTGGAAAGAAGAGCGACTCTCGAATCTCTCAAACGTGATATTGGATCACCAATTATTGCAGAGTATCAGGAATTAGATACAGCCCCAGTATTTCCAGTTCCAGTCACGCCCAACAGTGCTGGTTTTGCGAAAATCGACCCGATACAGGAACGTGGCGAAAGTTTGGACGATAAAATTGAATTAGAACATGATGTAATGCTGCCAGCCATCCCGCAATCAGGAGAAACCATCAGTAGACTGGATAGTAAAACAAACTCTATACGTGTAACTACAAGAACAAGGTCATCTACATTGTCGATTTGGACTCAGTCTACCAACGAAGGAACCCAAAAGAAAGCAAGAGAAGTCAATTTACCAGCCTGGATGTTTTTAAGATTGCTTCCATTTTATACAGATGAGACCTCAACGGCAACTTCTGCGGAAGCCAATTCTTCCAGAGAATTTGTAAATAGAAAGCCCATATTGCCGCTTTGTTTGAAGAGATATTCATTTGATTCGTCGAGCTCGAAGGCAAATAGATCGAGAAGAAGGATTATTATCCCACCAATCATCAATTTGCCACAGTTTGTTGCTGATGATGAAAATGACGATGCTCCTGGTAACTACAAATTAATATTAGAGAGTGCAGTTTGCCACAGAGGTACCCTGATCTCATCGGGTCATTTTGTTTCATTAATTCGTAAGGATACAAATAACATTGATGCTACAGAAGAAGAAGCGTACGATGAGAAATGGTATTTGTATGACGATATGAAAAAGCCAAGGTCAAAGGTAGTTGAAAAAACATTTAGAGATGCGTTCAATTCAGAATGGCCGTATATGTTATTTTACAGATTAGTTGCCAATGAAGACTCTGGAAGTTCGAATTCAAGTCTCAAGATCATTCCACCACATGGTTCCAAAAGTAAGTTTTGGATGGATGACACTTTGAGCCCAATTATGTCGGCCTCGGAGGAAAAAATCGAAAAGCCCTTAAATAATATTGACCATATATTAAAGCCAAATGATCCTAATTTCGTTGATATTCGTAACAAGTTCTTTTGGTATGTTACCGATAAAAACAAAAACTATTATAAGGAAATGCCGAGCCTTAATCATAGTGGAAAAGAACCGGGTGTTGGAAGAACCCCTCAATTCCGAAAAAATAGTCAATGGTCTGCTGATACAGAGAAAGAGGTTTTGAAAGAACATCCTACAAGTGATGTTCCTCGTAAATCCGTTTCTTCGGCTTCAGGTGACACCGAGATAAACTTGCAAGAGGTAAGTCTGGAATTAAGTAAGATGACTTTAGTCAACTCGTCGGAGATTCCAATTACCAAGAAAGCCGAAAGTTTACTTTCATTGCCTAAAATCGAGTTGTCAAGGAATGGCAGTAGTGTCAGTCTTGATGGAAAAGTACCGCCTGGCAATTTGGATGCTGGTCATCCAACAGCACAGGTGGAGACTAGCACCAACCGTAATGTGATCTCGAAAGATGATTCTCATAAAGAGCATCATCATCATCACCACCATCATAAAAGACGTAAAAGAAAAAGAGACGCCTACAAAAAAGACAAGTGTGTGATTGTATAGCTATTTAGTCACAGAAATAGATTTCTCCCGAAATACCAGCAACAATAACTTTACTCAGTTCTTTTGGATGAAACTTTATACAGTTGATACATCTGTCGCTTACTCTTAGCTTATTAACTAGTTTACAAGTTTTCCAATCCCAAAAGTAGGCAAATCCTGTAGAGTCTCCACTCATAAGTATTTTCCCATCGGGGGAGATATCGAGGCCAATTCCGTACCCAGCCACGTTGTGTCCCTTGAACACCTTTTTTTTGTTGAACTTGTACTTTCCTGTCCCTTGTATCACTTGAATAGTATTGTCCATACTTTGTAAAGCAATATACTTTTCGTCGGGCGGTATCACCACCGCCAGAGGCATCAGATGTTGAGCTGGATCCAGAATAGCCTTGACTGGTATATTGATCTGCCAATCCCATACACGCACCGATTTGTCATCTGAAGTAGTCATAAATCTGTTGCCGTTATTAACAAGTGTAAGTGAATTAATCGAACCCATATGATGATCGTAAGTTTGTACTAGTGCACCAGTAGTGATGCTGTAATGCTCAATGTTACTATTAGCTAAACCAACAATGAACTCGTCGTCAGTGTTGCTGAAACGGATGCAATTTGGGATTGCCTTTAGCCTAAAACAGCGCACTATGTCACCTGTTTCAGTTTTCCACACATTAACGACTTTATCATACCCACAACTAACAAATTGTGATCCGTCCTTGTTAAATGCAACATCTTTAACTGATTTATTGTGACCGTAGTATTCACGGATTAACGCTCGTGAGTTATATACGTCCCATAACTTTATTTTAGTATCGTTACCACACGATAAGAATAGATGTCCTGATTTGGGGAAGAACTCGACCTTATTTACCCCCTTATTATGGCCCTTCCAAGTATGAATTACTTTCTTGGGCACAAATCGTACATCCGCGTTGACTATATGGTTTGGTGGATGCATAAAGGATCTTCCTAAATAATCAAGTTTTTCCGACCCAAAGAATTCAGAAGTTTGCTCCGGTTCTTCTGAAACCTCTTGTTCTCTTTCGACATCCTGTTCTTCCTTTTCAGACTCGGGCTCGGTTGTTTTGGTTGGTTCATTCTCTTCACTTTCATAGCCACCCCAGGGCCCTCCGCCACCATTTTTCCTTTTCTTCTTCAATTCTCGGGCACGTTTTTTCAGCTCAGCATCATTCAGGCGCTTTCGAGATTGTCTTGACTCGTATTCAAACATGTCATTGTCATAATATACTTTGCTAATAGTGGCCCCAAACGTCTTTGTAGTATCCCCAATCGGAACATTCACATGGGAAATCCTATGTGGTTCAGTCTGTACATGTCCTTCATCCTCCTCGCTCAGTGAGTATCCCTGTATTAGTGACATTATTGTTATCACACTTGGTTGTGGGTTTGTACTTCGTTATGTTTTGGCAGATGTATAAGATTGAGTTAATTATTGCACTTTGGGTTTTTATTCCATCATCGGATCAATCGAAAAAAACGCTTCAAAATACAACTGAAAATAATTATCAATTTGAATAAATATACATAAAAAAAATGGCCAAGAGAAGAGTAGACGACGAAGATTCGGACATTGATGTCAGTTCAACCGACTCCGAAAATGAATTGGAACAAGAACAAGAAGAAGGCATCGAAGAAGGCGAAGAAATTGTCAATGTCGATTTTGACTTTTTTGACTTGAACCCAGAAGTCGATTTCCTTGCAACCAAAACCTTCCTTACACAATTGTTTGGTGATGATGCCAGCGAGTTCGATATCTCGGGAATGGCCGATTTGATTTTATCGAAGAATTCGGTCGGTACCACGATTAAGACTGACGGTAAAGAAAGTGATCCATTTGCACTTCTTTCCGTTATCAACGTTAATGAACACATTTCAAAGCCAAGCATCAAACAAATAATCAAGTATGTTCTCCGCAAAACTTCCAAACAAACCGAATTCAACATAATATTACGTAAGTTACTCGCTGCAGATTCAAAATTGAAAGTTGGACTTATCATCAGTGAAAGAATGATAAATATGCCTGTTGAAGTGGTTCCACCAATGTATAAAATGTTGCTTGAAGAAATGTCGCAAGCTGAAGATGCACATGAACGTTATGAGTTTGACTATTTCTTGATTGTATCAAAGGTTTACAAGTTGGTAGCGCCTAACGTCGAAGACGAAAGTACAAACCAAAACAAGAAGAAAAAGAAGTTGGGTGCTGAACCACAAGTTGAAATGGACTATTTCCACTATGAAGATATCGTCTTAGAAGAAAACGCCAACTATCACGGCCATTATGACTACACTCAAATCAAGCAAGATTCGGACTCGAGAAGAGTGTTTACAGAATACGGAATCGACCCTAAATTGTCATTGATTTTGATTGAAAAGGACAAATTAGCCGCATCGGTACCGCAAATGGAAGAAAAGTTTCCTCCTTTCTAAGTAATTCAATAAATTGGTGTATATATATATGTAATTTGCGCTACCAGATACGGCGTTGTATTTTTCTTAACCATCGCACACGACTCCTTCAGGAATATACGAAAAAAAAAATTTTTCAGTAACATATTTTTCATTTACAGATCTATAATCAACAAACAAAAATGGCTCCTCCCCATAAGAACCACAACTTCCGTCCGGAAAATGTGTTAAAGCGTGCTGAAGACTTGATCGCCGTCGACCAACGTGATGCCGCCCTCGAAACTTTGTACGAAATGATCACTTCAAAGCGTATCCGTTATTTGGCTGTCGCAGACTTGGAACCAATTGCTCTTTTACTCATTGAATTAGCCGTTGACTTAAGAAGAGGCAAGTTAGCTAAAGACGCATTGCATCAATATAAGAAGAATGTTCAAATGTCCGAAAACGGTTTGGAATCAGTCCAAGTTATTGTTCGTAAATTTGTCGAATTGGCCGAAAACAAATTGGATGAAGCACAAGCAAAAGCCGACATCAAGATCGACCAAGATGGCGAAGAAGAAGATTTGGAAAGCTCAGAATCTCCTGAAAGCATCTTGTTATCTGCTGTTTCTAACACTGACTCAGCCGACCGTACCGAAAGAGAATTGGTTACTCCTTGGTTGAGATTCTTGTGGGAAGCTTTCAGAGCCGTTTTGGATATTTTAAGAAACAACTCTAAATTGGAAGTCACTTACTCAGCAATTGTTAATCAAGCATTTAAATTTTGTCTTAACTTTAAGAGAAAGGCTGAATTTAGAAGATTATGTGAATTGTTAAGAGCTCATATGCAATCGGTTACCACTCAAGTTAAAACTGGCTCGACTCATAATGCTATCGATTTGTCCGATGCTGAAACTGTCCAACGTTATTTGGAACAACGTTTTGCTCAATTGAACATTTCAGTCAAGTTGGAATTATGGCAAGAATCATTCCGTTCGGTCGATGATGTCCATACTTTGATCACCGTTTCGAAGAAATCTCCAAAGCCAACTATGATGACAAACTATTACGAAAATTTGGCTCGTATCTTTGCCGTTTCTGATAACGCTTTGTTCCATGCTGCTGCCTGGAACAAGTTTTTCAACTTGTACTCACAATCACCAAATGCCACTAACGAAGAGTTGAACCATTATGCTTCCACTTTAGTTTTGTCGACTTTGGCCATTCCTCAAAAGTCCTTGAACACCAATGAAACTCTTGTTGATGAATACAAGACCAAAAACTCCAAGTTATCTTCGTTGTTGAACTTAAACGCTGTTCCAACAAAGAGTGGTTTAATCAAGTCCATCATCGGCAAGAACATCTTGTCCTATGTCGACCCAGCCGTCAAGGAGTTGTTTGATGTTTTGGAAAAGGGTGATTTCCACCCATTGACTGTCAAGGATAAGGTTGCATCTGCTTTCAAGGCAATTGCCGCCGATAAGGATTATGCTCATTATATTCCAACTTTGACCGAGGTCATTTTGATCAGAATCTTCCAACAAGTTTCTCAAGTTTATCAAACCGTCAGATTGGAATTCTTGATTTCTCTCGGTGTTATGAACGAACCATTTGGTTTGAACCACATGCAAGTTGAAGAATTGATTGTATACGCTGTTAAGGACGGTCACTTGTCGTTGACTATTGATCATGAAGCTGAAGTTGTCATTTTCAAATCTTCTCCATTTGAAGAATCTCTCAGTGATACTTTTGTCGACAACTTACAACTGTCCCCAGCTGAATTAGTTAGAACCCAAATCTCGAAGTTGGCTCAAACCTTGCACGAATCCCACAGTTTGATTAATGGTAAGCAAGTCGAACAACAAGCAATTGAACAACGTAATGTTGCATTGCAAAGAGCTGTCAGTGAAATGATCAAGGAACAACAAGAATTGGCTGACCGTGTTGAAGTGCTTGAAGCCCGTAAGAAGCATGCTGAAGAACTTAGAGTCTTGGAAGAAGAAGAAGCCGCAAAAATTAAGGCAGAAAAATTGGTTGCTCAAAGAAAGGCCGAACAGGAAAGATTAGCTTTGGAACAAGAAAAGAAGAGTCTTGAAAAGTTGGAAAGAGAAAGAAAGTTGATCCAAGACCGTGAAAAGAGAAAGATGGCCGAAGAAATTAACGCTAAGGGTATTATCAAGGTTGATTTGGACAATTTGGAAGAATTAGATACTGCTCAATTGCAACAAATGCAATTAGACCAATTAACCAAGGACAGAAAGGAATTGGACGAAAAGTTGAAGGCAATGTCGAAGAAGGTTGACCATCTTGAAAGAGCATACAGAAAGGTTGAATTGAAGCACTATGAAGCCGATGCAGAAGTCCAAAAGGCCGAAGAAGTCAAAAACTTCGAAGCCATGAAGGCCGCCAGAATTTCCAGAGCCAGATCAGAGCATGCTGAGGCCTTGCAATTGAAGGCTCGTTTCCAAAGACTCTTGCCTGACTACAACGCTTACAAGAAGGAGCTCGACGAAGCCAATAATGCTAAAATCAGTGCAATGCAAGCTGCTGCTGCTGCCAGACTTGAAGAAGCAAAGAAGCAAAGAATCGAACAAGTCAAGCAACAACGTATCAAGGAATTGATTCAAAAGCGTCAAAGAGAAAAGGAGATTGCTGAATCTCAAAAGAGAGCTGAGGAAGAAGCTGCTAAAAGAGCTGCTGAAGCTGAAGCTGCTGAAGCTGCCGAGGCTGCTAGAAAGGCTGCTGAAGAAGCTAAGGCCGCTAAGCCTGCTAAGGCCTTGTCTTTTGCTGAAAGACAAAGATTGAAGAGAGAAGGTAAGTTGGTATAAGTAAATAGAACCAATGTATTATCGAACCGTTTATGAAGTATCTGTAGTATTATCTCGAAGAATTATTAAATGCTTTCGTATAAAGCTTTAATTTTGAAGTATGGATGTTGAAAGATCGATATCTGAAGCACGGATGTTGAAGTATGGATGTCAATTTGCGGTTTGGATTCGCCGCATCTCGCGATGAGGTGGGGTTTAATTTTTCGACAGATTACGTAATTCTCCTATTACTCCACCTTTTCACTTTTCAAGTTCTCGAATATAAAAGCAATATGCTTCCCCCACACTCAATATTCAACTTTCTTTCTTAATTATTTGTTTTCAACCTTTCTTTCGCTAATGTCAACCATAACTGTTATCGGATCATTAAACTACGATTTAGTTACCTTCACTGATCGTGTTCCACAAGGCGGGGAAACGCTTCTGGCAAACTCATTCGAAAATCACTTGGGTGGAAAGGGCCTTAATGAAGCCATTGCATGTGCACGTTTAAGTGATCTTAGAAAGACTCATGTTCGTATGGTTGGAAATATTGGAAGTGACTCTTTTGGAAAAGAATTAAAAGGAGCTTTGATCGAATCCGGTGTCGACACTAAATACGTTGCTACCATTGAAAACGAGTCTTCTGGTGTTGCTGTGATCTTGGTGGAAGAACACAATGGTGAAAACAGAATCTTGATCACTGCTGGTGCCAATGCTCACTTGAAACCAACACCTGCCAATTATGCCGAATATTTCCCGGAGAATTCCGGCTCAAATGATTTTGTTCTCTTGCAGAATGAATACCCAGATACTAATGAATCGATAAAGTGGATCAAAAATGAAAGACCAAATATTAATATATGCTATAACCCATCTCCTTACAAGCACCTTGCCCCTGAAATCTTGTCCAAAATCGACTTGTTGATTGTCAATGAAGGCGAAGCGTTAGAAGTGGCTGAATCTTTGCTTTCAAGCGTCGAATTAGAGCAATTTAAGAAGGATATCGAGAATGACAAAAAAAATGGCTTCAGTGAATTGTGCTCTAAATTACAAAGTTTGATTAACCAAAATAATGTGAGTACTGTCATTATAACCATGGGTTCTGTTGGTTGTACTTACGCACACTCATCCGAAAAGCCAAGTTTCCATGCTTCGGCCAAAATCGAGAAAGTAATTGATACCACCGGAGCTGGCGATACCTTTTTCGGAGGTGTTGTGCTGAAACTCGCTAGTGGAGCCTCAATAGACACCGCCATAGAATTTGCTACGATCGCCAGTAGTTTGGTTATTCAGTCTAAAGGCGCTGCCGAGAGCATTCCAAAAAAAGATGAAGTTGAAAAAGTGATTTAAATTATATTCTTTAAAGAAAATAACTTGTTGATATTAAAGAAAAGAGTCCTATTTATATAAACTATACTTTTCTTGCTCTGACAGAAGAACCGTTCTTTTCTCTACCAGAGACATGGACGTATTCGTTGACTTGTGCAGCAACACCACCCTTAACACTCTTAACCAACTTAGACTTTGGAGAAGACTTTCTTCTGTAGACATCAATGTAGAAAGCAATGAACAAAACCAAGTATGAAGACAAAATAGCACAACCAGAGTAAGCAGCCAACATGGTACCTGCGCAATCGGCACAGAAAGGCAAGGTACCAATCAACAGAGGAAAGTGGGTGTACAAGATCTTTTGGTATGTGGCAAAGTAAACAAATCCCAAATCCAAAATGAACTGAATGATTTGGAAACGAGTAACCCATTCCTTCCACCAGACTCTGATTCCACGAGCAGCCAAAAAGTAGTACCAGTACATGACGACATGAACACCCAAGTTAAGAACAATAGGGACCCATGAAATCGGAGTTAACCCAATCAACTGGGTGTAACAAAGCAAAGCAGTAGCACCATGGTGGTAAGTGTGCAAGAAAGTCAACTTCTTTTGTTTAACAACAAGGAAAACAGTGTCAATGAATTCGGTAAATTTAGTCAAGTAGTTTAAGTAGTAAAGACAAACAAGCTCTTGAGTCCAGGCACCTTCGTTACAAATGGCATAAAACAAGCCTTTGTGGTAAATTATAGGCACTAATTGTTCAATCATCAAAATGTACAAAGTCAGCGAAAGTATGGTCAAAAAAAGGTTGTGGAATTGAAACAACCCATTAAGAACAAAAGGTTTGATTTGGAACTTTTTGAAGATATAATCACCACCGAAAATGACGGTGTAGTATACTGCGATTGCCGTGAGTGTTGGTGGTAAAGTACTCATTGGTAATTCGCCGGCGACAAATGCAAATTTCAGCGGCACAAAGGCACCGCTAGTTAATTTGGTAACAGCACAGTCAAAGTGCGACCACAAGTAAACACCGAAAGGTGTATCGGCGGTAGGGATAGGAAGAAAGGACATTTCTATTTCTTGAAATATTTAAGAAAGAGTTGTTGACTTTTAACTGAAAAAGACTATTTTATATTTGTTTTCAAAATCTTCACCCGCGCTACCGAAACAAAAACAGCCGAAACGCGAAAAATTTTCTTGAGTCAGTATGATTTTCGCGACTCATGGAGCGGAATGACTAGTGGGGTAATTTTGAACCGCGGAAGTGAATTTAAAGATTTAGAGAGACTGAAAATTGATAGAAAATATATAAGAAAATGTCATCTAGTAGCAGTAGTGGCAGCGAAAGTGACAGTAGTGATAACAGCTCCGATGACCAAATACTCGCAAAGCCTGTATTTATAAAACGCCGTGGTAATAGTGGAGTCACCTCCGGCGATAAAGTGAAAAACACGGAGAAATTAGAAAAGTTTTCACAGCAGGCATCGACGATTGAAGATGACAAAAAAATGAATGATGTCGACGATACGGACGATTTGAATCCAGAGAAAGAGTATGAAATGTGGAAGAAGCGAGAATTAGGGCGGTATGAGAGAGACATGGCCGTGCTTAAGGAGAAAGAAATGGAGACGGCGGCACGAATTGCGATTTCCGATTCTCGCGAAGAATTTAGTTTAGTGGAAAAAACAGTTAGTTCTACAACCAGGGCTACCGCGATAGAATCGAAAAAAGATCTTACCCACCGCGGCGCCTTTTTCCGCGACACTATCAAGCGAAACTATACACCAGACGAGGACGACTTTGAAAACGCAAAGGACCATTCACGGCCAACCAAGTGGAGGAAATGAAGTCTCTATTGTAAAGTTCCTTTGTGTTCAACAACAAAGTTTTGAGGACTTTAGCGAGATGGAGGTTTTATGAGCCTCGTGGTATTTTGACTGAGCCTCGCGACGGAATTTTCACACTCTCCCGGGAGAAATCATTTTTCTCCCCAGAAACTATTGTTCTTAGCACATCTTCTTGAACTTTGCTAATGTCATTGCTACCATTACCCGAATCACTACCGTCATTTTTGAGTTCCTATTTGCCAAAGAATGATTCTTCAAATAAGATCTTTGTGACACTTACATACGCTCAATCGCTCGATGCCAAAATTGCTGCTAGACCTGGAGTACAGACCAAAATTTCACATCTCGAAACCAAGTCAATGACTCATTACCTTCGTGCACATCATGATGCAATATTGGTCGGGAGCGGTACTGTGTTGGCCGATGATCCAAAATTGAACTGCAGAATTCCTGGGGCCACCCTGCCTCGCCCTATAATCTTGGATCCCCACGCAAAGTTCACATATGCTGGTTCTACCCTTGCACAAATAGTGAGTGAAGGAAGTGGAATTGCCCCTTACATTTTGGTAGATACAAGTAATTTCTCAATAGATTTGGACTCACAATTGGTCACCGATGGTGGAAAGTACATTCCGCTTGAATTGCTCAAAAATAGAGAAGACAACTGGAAACTTATCCTTGATGAACTACACAATGAAGGAATCGGCTCGTTGATGGTCGAAGGTGGTGCCGTCATCATCAACGAATTACTTACTTATGCCGAACGCACTAAAAGAAAGGAAGTCATCGACAGTGTTATCATCACCATCGGGCCTGTTTTCCTCGGAAAGGATGGTGTTACTGTGAGCCCAATATCTGAAGTGCGGATGAGCCAAATTTCATGGTGGCACGGTATCCAAGATGCTGTAATGTGTGCCCGACTCTCATAAATCGTTGACCTTTGATAGGTTCAAGATTTTATCAGCACTACCATACACTGAAACTTGAAACGTTGATTTTGATCTAATCAGGTGAGATATCACTTGTTTCACATGTTTGGGGCTGCTTGTCATTTAGGGTCAAGCAGTGCACTATTTTCACAATTCTTTTCTTTGACGATAACCCCTATCTAATGCGTACTTCAGATATTGAACTCTTCATTTACTCCATAATATACATTTTATTACTATATATAATACTGTGATACTTACAAACAAATTCTATAGGAAGCGTATCTACCCGAAGTTTCGGATCTTCTCACAATCTTGACCACTTCACCCCTCTTCAAACCCAAATAACGGGCAACAGGATCTTCTCTTTGGATTCTAGGTAATTGCGACTCTTTCAATCTGTATCTTTCCAACAACTCCTTCTTTTCGTCTTTCGACAACCTAAGGTGCTTAGGAACCAATTCATGATGAGTGATATTGACGGCCAAATCACCTTCTTGGAAGGTTTCTATGCTAGCTGGCGCCACAGTTGGGATCAACTTGTTGGCACTTGGTGTGATCGAGTTTTGATAGATGAAAACACCGGTGCTGAAGTTCTTTTCACTGATGTGGATACAAAAGTTTCTCATCGTTTTGATACCGACACTTTGCTCATCACAAAACTCGACCCATAAGGCACCTGTTTGAGGGAAGTCACGCAAGGTTTCTTCACTGGGGTTGGCTTGGAAACACATCAACTTTCTTTGTGGCATGCCCATACTATCACAAACCTTGGATCTGAATTCTTCCAAGGTCAAGTCGATTTCCAGTTGTGCGATATAATAGCCCCTGTCTCTGACCATTTCCTTGGTGGTTTTGTATGCCCTGAACAAACGAGAAACGGCTCTATTATTGTCTTCCATCTTGTATTGTTAGTTTATCTGTGATTTGTGTGTGTGTTGACCACTGACATCTTAAAAAAGCTTTGATGGTTGATGTTTTTTTCTCTCATCTTGAAAAATTATGCACGTGACTTTGCGCTACCAAGTTCTCGAATATTTCTACAATTTTTTTTTTCGCCTCTAAGTATTTTATTTTGCCTATTTACTCGTCATATTTCCTTCTAAATTGTAATTCGATATCTGTGTTATTTTTCCATATTCTTGTTTTTATGGTTTGTAGCGTCATGTTTACCGGCAACACCTGACCACGACACTCGAGCACAAGCCAATCGCTTGGTACCAGCTTCTTATCCTTCATTTCACTCGTTTTACTTTCAAACTTATCAGTCAAGTAATTCAAGATCTTAGACACACGCAACATATTGTGTGATGTAAGTTTGATGCCACTGCTGACAACAGGCAACTTTCTGATTTTCCTCTGTGATTTCCCGCCAATTTTGATCAGTGGGTCCAACTTGAAATAATCGTATTCGAGTAATTGAAACGTTATTTTGGGCAGTTCTTTCTGAGGAAGTCTATTATATAATACTGGTAAACCAATCCAATTTGGTAATTGTTTCCGTAAATTATAAAGAAAGTCTTGGTCGAGTTGTAAGCTCCTCAATTTACCGAGTTCAAAGCTAAATAAATCACGATAATTCCCCAAATCATGGGAATATTCGAAAATTGTGATATTCAAGTTCGAAGGGAATCTTGTAATTGGAGGACGCAGAATTTCCAGTTTGAAAATTGAATCATCCAACTTCCCCCTAACCCTTGAACGATCAAAATATGCACGTCTATTATTCAATAACAATTTCATCACCGAGTTTTGTTCATCCTCTACCGATTCCTCAGTAATCTTCATAAAATCAGCTAAATCAGTATTAGTTGTTGTTCGTGAAAGTGTGGCAGGACTAGGAGGTCCCGAACTAGTTGAAGTCACAGATTTTGACCTTGTTTTCCCAAAAAGTCTCTTAAGGTTCAGTTCATCAGATATGTCTTTTTTGCTCATTTTGATTTCATTTCGAACCATCTCATCAAACCCAAGCTCATACTTGTAATATTCATCAAATAGTGAGTCTAAGAATATCGCTCCAACGTAAAATCTGTCGTCAATATCGAATTCAGCCGAATCTGGTACTGCTATCGAATAGCTCTTGTCCAAATCATCGTAATAGATCTCTGTATTCATGTAACTCGACTCTTTCAAAGTGATGAGCAATTTACCTGCTTTGATTTCGACTTCACACCAATTGTTTAAAGTCTCATTTGTTTGGTACTTTTGAAATATTTGGTCCATTTCCTTGAGTCGTGCCTCGAGATCAACCTTCGATTCAGCTTTGAACGTACGAACCTCTTTACACGTGAAGATATCCCATATTGTGATGTCACCATTAAGATACATCACCAATATCTGTCTTTTATTATCGAAAAGTCGTTTTGAAATGATACTTTTCGCAGTAATTTGAGCCTCAAAACTTGGTTTCAAATTGTATGGAAACAACGTTATTTGCAGTTCTGGAATTGGGTTTAATAAGATTTCCACAGGTACATTATTCCTTACTGAATCTAGGACTCTTTGTTGGTCGTCATCTTTATAGGTGTTGATGAATTCTTTGGATGGACCACCATTTACATTCAAAAACATCGATGTATATTCTTCATCTGGGCCTATTGATTCATTCAGGTCTGTATCCAAATCAATATCGTCATTAAACAGTGACAAATCGTCATAATGTAAATTTGTATCGACTGATAAATGACTGATCAAGTCATAAAAACCCAGGTTAAGATCATCGACTGGATTATTAGGATTGGCATTCAACGTACTATTTGAATCCAGCGCAAGATCCTGTGTCGTTCCTGAATAATAAATGCTTTTTATATATTGATATTTCGACATTTGATTTGTATCTGGAATAATATATTTGTTCAACGAAGTATTATTCGAGCTAAAAAGCGATCCTTGACCCGTATCACAAAGTGACAAGATTGGAGAGTCATTTTGGGCAACAATTGTTGAGATCCCCAAGTGTTCTTCACAAGCATGGTCATCAACATAAGTCAAGTCAGTTTTTACGATATTTCCAGCTTTATCACCTGAAAAAACGGAACCAAAATGATCTTCATCACAAGAAGATGATACCATCAGATATACAGGGAAATCATGAAGATAAAAATTCTTAAAAACTTTAAAAGTTCTTAAATCCCAAAGTTTAATTGTTGAATCTGAAGATCCACTTAGAATATAATTATTGTTCATTAAAAGGCATCGTATATTGTCTTGATGGCCAATCAACTTACGTAGTACGTGGTTCGATCTTGTATCAAATAAGTTGATTGTGTTATTGGGACCTCCAGTACATATCAAACTCGAGGCATTATTGGCGAGTGAATATATCGAATTTGGTAAATTTATTGAAGAAACATTCAACATTTCCTGTTTTGACTTCAATTTTTGCAAATCCCATAAAACAACTTTCCCATCAAGACCAGCACTTACCAATTCATCATTATGAGAATTGTAAGCCAATCGTTTAATATAATCTGTATGAACATTGGGGAATTTATTGACGGTTGAATTTGATAAATTGATAAGTTTCATCAGCAAATCTGAAGAGCACGAGACTAAATGTGACTCGTTATTGACCAACTTGATGTCATTGATCCAGTCAAAATGGACATTGTAATTGTTGGTGATCTCATAATCGTTATTGTCATTGGTGGTATAAAACGGCACCGGTTTCGATGAAATGCTAGTTTCTAATTTCAATATTCTCTCATCCATATCATCAAAATATTCATCGTCTTCTTCTTCGGCTGTATTGATTACAAGGGGCTTTTCATGATTCGACCATTCCTTTACGGTACCATCTCGACTTGCAGTATACAATTTATTTGCCACTCGAGAGTATTGGATCGAATTTATCGGCAAAATGTGATTGGAGTATTCCAAATTCTCCCCAAGAACATAAGATAACCCCCTTTTACTCTTTGCCTTGGTCATGTTTGGATGTTTTGTAGAGTTAAGGAACAATTCTCGGACATATAATTTTAACTAGTATTAAGTTACGGAGAGCGCCGGAAAAAAAACCACAAAACCCAGACTGCAATAGATAAGCAGTCGTGGGGAAAATTTTTGTATGAAAAAGAGCGGAAAAAAAGATCAATCAACTAACAAAAAAAGTTGAACCAATCATGTCTTCAGAGAATACTGCACAATTGAAGTCTGCCGTCTACCTTATGGTGGCGAAAATGGTTGAGGAACAAGTGCAGAACCTCAATGATGAAAACAAAAACAAAGATGACACTTCGATAATTTCGGCATCTCCTGTTTTCGTTGCTTCTGTAGTTGAATTGGTGTTTAATCAACTCATCAATGTTGGTAGTGACTTGGAACTTTTTGCCAATCATGCTGGCCGGTCCATCATCGATACTTCTGACTTGTATATGAGCATACGAAAGAACGAGGTCTTGACACAATATATACGAGATTTGGAAGCCGAATTGAATAGTAAGTGAAGTTTTGAAAGACTTTTCAATAAATAAAAGACTTGAATACAATGTAGATTTAATCCTTAATCGCGTCTTTACCCTGGTTACTTGTGTTTATTTGACATTTGTGAACCAGCAATTAGACTTCCTAATCGGGAAAAATGATTCGCGTAATAAGCACAAAAAATCGACGCGTCAGACGTGTTTCGCATCTCATATTTCACTATATATATATCTATATGTCTGTCTATATATTGCTTCTTATTCATACATCACATACATTATTATCATATACAGTATTATCATGAACGTATTAGCAGATAAATCAAACATCGATATTCCAAGAACTCCTTCTAAAAAGAGAATACGAGAAGACAATAACATTCAGTTGTTAACTCCTCGAACCACACCATCAAAAAAGCTAAGACTCGATGGACTTTACGTCGATTCGGTTTATTCAAGAGCCAAAGCTTTATTTCAAAGAGGAGGTTCTTCAAAGAATGAAGGAGCTCAGCTTCTTAGTAGAGATACCGAAGCTCAAGTCTTGAATCAGTTCTTATACGATAGCATATCAGAACGCAAATGCAACAACCTATACATAGCTGGGCCACCCGGTACTGGCAAATCAGAACAGATAAATGTCTCATTCGCCCATTTGAAATCTAAATATGGGAATTTCAGTGGAATTGCAAAGATAAATGGTACTCGTGCAAAATTAATTAAAATAAACTGTATGATTATCAACAACCCACAACACATTTTCCATGAGATTTTCAGTTCAATAATAGGTAAATTATCTGTCTCCTCATACAAAAGAAAGACTGCGACCGAATTAAAAGAATTACTCATTCAAGGAATCGATGATTTAGATTCGGTGGTTGTAGTATTGGATGAAATGGATTGTTTGATTACACGCAATCAAGAGATTCTTTTTGAATTATTCCTGCTTTCAGCCCTTGTCGAAGTCAAGTTAAAGTTTGTGTTGGTTGGTATTTCCAACTCACTCGATTTCACAAATAAATTCTTGCCTAGATTGAAAAGTAATGGTTTAGACCCTCGATTATTGCAATTTTTACCATATACTTTTGATCAAGTCAAACATATAGTGGCTTCAAAATTAAGGACTTTAATATCAACTGAAGATAAAGAAAATGAAATTGCATCGAGTGGAGAAATCCCATTATTCCATCCAGCAGCACTTCAATTATGCTGTAAGAAATCTGCATCGGTCACTGGTGACTTGCGTAACGCATTTGATCTCTGTTATAAGAGTATCGAAATGGTTGAAAACTCCCTCAAGGCTAGTGGTAAGGATATTGGGAATATGACAATTGGTCAATGTCCAAAAGTGATGTTACCTCATGTTGCCCGTGTTTGTGCTTCTATTGCAAACAATTCACAAACAAACAAAAGTGCAACCTCAAATGCAGTTAGAAACCTCAATTTATTACAAAAAACCATCTTATGTTACTTGTTCAACTATCAAATGTTCAACATGAGTAACAGTATGCATTCTTCTACTATAAACTCGTTCTACGACTACTACCTCATGCATAATAATTTGGATAGATTGGTAGGAACAGTCAAAAAAGGTGAATTTTTTGAGATCTTGTCGGCTTTGGAATCGTCGTCACTTGTTTTACTCACCAACAATAAGAAGCTCAATTTACATGACATAAGCAATAAACTTATCAAGCTCAATGTGCCTTATGATGATTTGGTTAAATCTATCGGAGACGTTGGAGTCTTGAAAAAGATCATTAAAAGCAACTAAAGCGTTGCAATCAGCATACTATTATAGACTAATAAACACAACGGATACGATGAATTGTAGTCAACTTTTGCTCTCACCTATTGAAGTACTAAACCTGATCAAATCACACCTCAAGAATTGATTGATAAATAACAATGTTTTCTGGTTATAACAATTAATCTTCTTTAACTCTTTATTTATTCTTGGTGTCACATTAGTTGGTTGTCTCTCTATTGATCCCTACTAATTATTTTGCTTTTCAGTTCTCTTGATTGACCTGCATATAATATCTCGAAAAAAATCCAAAAACAAAAAAAACCTGTTAGAAAATTTTTAGAATTTAGTTTTACATTAACAACAATTTCAAATTTATAGTTAAAAGATAGCATTAAGCAATCAATCACTTAGCTCTGCACATGTACAAAGCGTTCTCTTGTGAGGAAACTGCTTAACTAAAAGACACGAAAGGGAAGGTACAACCAAAGAGAAACAAGAAAGCCAGATATATAGCTCAACAAGGGGATAAAAACATCAATATATCTATAGTGCCCGTCAATACAACATTAAGATGTCATCATCTGGCTCTCGAGGGCCTCCTCCTAATAGGTATAACGACAGAAGCGAATATACTGATTATGGGAAATCGCGAAGGAAGAATTTCTACTCATTAAATAGCGCTGGCAATTCGAGTTCTGGAAATCTGACCACTGGTGGTGCCAATTTATCAAGAAGAGACTATAAAAGTAGTGGTCCTGGATCTTCTTCACTCACACACTCGAAATTGAACAATAACCCGAATAAAAAGGATGGACCAGTGGGGTCTAGTTCATTAAGTCGAAGTGGGTATAATATGAACTTATCGTCCGGGGCAGGTAACAGAGATAGTCGGTCATATAGCTCGTCAAAAGGGTCTGCTGGCTCCAACTCTGGTGGTGCAGCCACCGGCTCAGGTGCCTATTCATCGTATTATTCGAACTATGCCTCATATGGAGGAAACAATTCATCAGGTAAGGGAGCAGACTCTTTTTATGGATCCAACTGGCGTATGAAATCTGCTGATTCCAGATTGTCATCCTCATCCAATAAGCAACCATCTTCTTCAGCTGTATCTAATTCATCTCAGGGCTCTGCTCCGGCCTCATCATCATCGGCAGCAAATGCCACAGCATCTGCATCAGTACCGTATAATAATAGATCGCTTAAAGATAGATATGAATCATATTCTGAAGTACCGAGTGGTTCAGCCGATAGCTCGACAAACAAATGGAAAAACGCCGCGTCAACTTCGGCGTATAATGCCAACAAAGTACCCGTGGCTAGTAATAGAGGCAACTTGTCTGGTTCCTCACGGTATTCGGCGAAGGACCGTATGCGTAATAGTTCGTATTCTGGGTCTCTGTCCTTGGTGAACAGTGGCGTTACTAACGCAAAACGGATATCTTCAGGTGGTGCTGTGAATTTAAATTCAAGTGCCAATGGAGGAGACACTTATTACCCTAGAAATTCATATGGTGCTTATAATTCGAACACAAATACTGGTGGAATAAATAATGCAAATAATATCTCACCTAAAGTACTTGATCGCTATTCGTCACATAAACAGAATAGATATTCCGAATATCACAAACCCAGAAATTACAGTTCAAATTCATATTATCATGCTAATAGCCACCCGCAACTGCATCATGCTGGACAGTTTAGTAATAATCACGATATTAGCACCAGCTCTGACGAACCAAAACTCAAAAAAGGGAATGTTCCGGATACTTTGAAGGAATCAGATCAGTATCACGATGAGATGGAAGTCGATGATAATGAGGAAGAGATTACGAATAAGCTAGATAAAGAGGATGATCTTAAAGCAAAGCACGAAGAACAAGATGAAGAAGAAGAAGAAGAGGAGGAGGATGAAGATGAAGAAGATGAAGAAGACGAAGAAAATGAAGAGGAAGAAGAAGAAGAAGAAGTAGTAGAAAAAGAAACCAAGGTCGAAAAACTAGAGACAGTCGAGCAGAAATTTCCTCAAATCGAACCTACCACAGAAGATACCGATGCGGAATCCGACCCCTGCATTTTCCCCGCCAACAAGCTCGAATCTGACTTTATGGCTTTAGAGAAAGAGTTTTTAGCCAAAACCAAACATGGTAATGGTTTGAACTACTTGAAATACTCTTTAGCACGTCCGGTTAAAGATTTGCACAGTTATTCGTTTTATACCCAAAATGTTGAGCAGTATATGGAAAACAAAGACCAATTGATCAACAAATTGGATGACAAACGCAAACAATTATTCAAGAAGAAGGTACAATTGTGTGACACATATTCTAAGGGCTTGAAAGTTTGGGAAACAGAAGGGCAAAAGATGGCTCAGCAATTGCGTTTACTTCATCCTCCTGATGACGATATGAGACGTGAAATCGACTGGAGTGACTTTAAAAAGCAAAATCAGTTCCAGCAAACAGGAGGTCCACAATCACCTAACAGTCCACACTATCAAGGTTTCTCTCCAACTCAAAATGGAGCAGACCACTCATATTTTAGCGAAGCTGCAGATGGTACAGTATCTAATACGTCGACAGCATCTGTGTTTGCCTCGGTTCCGCCTCCACTGAGTCGACGTGCAAGGAGACATGGTGACTTGGTAACAACTGAAGCCGAATTCCAAGAAATCTTGGAATCCCTTGGTAAAGAGCAAGAAAAAGATCCGTTGATCAGAGCCGAACGCGTCGCTGCAACAATCCCAGACTTAATTTTGGATCCTACTGAGCGTGATCATATCAAGTTTATGGACTCAAATAATATTGTTCTTGATAAAGAGCAATTTGCACTGCGTGTCAAGACTGATTTTGCCGACAACTTCTCTCAGAGTGAGCATGAATTGTTTTGTGAAGGTTTTTGTCATCATCCAAAAAGGTTTGGCGCGATTTCGAGACATATGGGTGGCCTTAGAACGCCTAACGACTGTGTTATTCACTACTATGTCACCAAAAAGGCAGTCAATTACAAGCAATTGTTGGCTCAACATAAGAAGAGAATCAGCAAAAAATCTGGTCGTCGTGGCAAACAGGGAAGGTCTAGAAACGTTTCACAATCTCAAACACCCGTTGTTCAATCTCCAACCGAAGAGAAGGTTGCTTTGGATTTCAAAGATGTTTCCGATAATATTCTGATTCCTGTTAGTGTATCTCTGTCTGATTCATTTGCTGAAAATACCGCTGCGGGAACAATAGCCAATTCAAAGCCGTTTGCTAACGTTCCTCCAGAAGCGATTACTTCTGATCAGCTTGAAGAAAAGGTAGTGACCATTCCAGTTGTTCCAGTTTCACAAGAGGCAGAAGAGTTGTTCACTGACACAGGAAGACGCAAACGTGCTGCTGCACCAGTCTTTGAAGGAAAGCCAGTCCGAAAACCAAGTGATGATGCTTCAAAGACAGTAGATTCTGAGAGCGGTGCCCCACCAAAGAAGAAGGCAAGAAAGAAGAAGGAAGAAGAAATTGTGGAGAAAGCAGAAAATGGAACAACAATGTCGGTTGAACCAAAACAGGAACAGCAAATTCAACCAACAGATATGAAACAACAAGTGCAGCTGGCTCTGTCTCCTACTTTTGCATCCAATGGTGTTGTCGACGAAGATGCTGGGCATCCTGTGAACGGATCACAAATAACTTTTGATTACGAGATTAAGGAACGTCGTAAGGCCATTTCAAGCTATTGGAGTATCACCGAGGTCAACTTGTTTCCTGAATTGTTGCTGGAATATGGAACCAAATGGACCATCATTGCCGATAAGTTGACCACAAAAACGGCAACGATGGTGCGCAATTACTACCAAAGAAATGCGGAAAAGAATGGCTGGACAAAGGTAGCAGAGGATGCTGACAAGCGTTCTGATAAAGAACCGGAAGACAAGTTTGATGAAGCAGAACCTCTGCAACAGCAGCAATATGTCCCGATAGGAACATTCCAGCATGCCGTATCGCCATCAAACTCACACAGTGCATCACAACAACCTTTCAAAGCGACCATGGGTCCAACAATCAACTCCTTGTTGTCAAATAGCTCAGCTCAAAATACCAACAAAACGCTTCATCAACCTGAGCCACACGCAGTTGGTTCGGCATCTGCCCCTCCCAGATCTTCAATCATGAGTCTACTCAACTCAGAGTCTGCCCCACAAAAAGACCTGATCGATCCCACTGTACATAGAAACAACCGTTTGCACGATTTGCTCAACTCCCCTTCCACCGAAAAGCCGCTTCAAGAGCAACTCCCCAATACCTCCGGCTTAAACAGTATTGCTGAAAAAGGTCCGAATCCCAAAAGCAACCGCATCTCGAGCTTGCTTTCTTCGGGCCCTTCTACCGATAATTGATTTTGTCGGAATTTGTACTATATATTAATGTATTATTCACGTTTAATGACAGTTGACACTTTTATTGTATATATGATTATTTGGTAGCGCGATGAATTTGATTTTTTTCGCAAAAGTCGTGTGCGCCCAAAAAAGTTTTCAACCAGTGAAAAAAAATCACCAATTTTGATGTGTATAATGTATACACTACAACAATAGGCAAGATGTCATTAAGGCACATAATAAAGAGGCAGCTAGCCACTGGAAGTGCTGGCAGTGCCAGGGCTTTCAGTCAGAGCACCATTTTTCTCCAACAAGAGATTGTTAGAGATGAATCTAGACCCGAAATTTCACTCGCTCTTAAATCTCAAGTCAAGCCAATCAAAAGACATATCCCTACTCAAGTGAGCTTATTGGGCTTGAGCAACCCTGAAATGGACAGATTGCGTGTGGTTCCAAAACTTAAAGCCTTTTTTGGCGGAAACCCTGTTCACGAAGAAAATATGAATGAATTGCATGCCGTTTTGAGAAGACACATAAACTTGCCCACCCGAGTTTTGACCGATGCTGAACTTCGTGCACTGAAGTTTATTTCGTTCGAAAAGTATAGAGAAATGACCCAATCTGGTACCAGATTGAAAGGGTTACATTTCAAGGAACTCACCCAAGTTTTGCACAGGTTGAGAACTATCGATGCCCAATTGATGCCAGAAGAAGTAAGTAACATATTAGCAAGATACACCCACACTTCGAAGGAATCATTTGTGATAGAACACAAGGTAAAGACCGTTGATGAGTTTGGAAGAGCCCATGGCAAAGCAAAGAGAAAAGCATCGCTTGCTGAAGCTTATATTGTCCAAGGTGAAGGTCAAACGCTTATTAATGGCAGATCGATCACAGACTACTTCCCTCGTGACACAGACCGTCGTAAGATCATTCATCCTTTCAAGGTTGTGAGCCAAGAAGGTGCTTATAATATCTTTGCCACGGTCAACGGTGGTGGTGTCAGCGGTCAAGTCGAAGCCGTCATGTATGCGATTGCAAAGGCTCTCGTTGTGGCTAATCCTTTACTCAAACCTAGATTGAAGAAGGCCGGTTTAATGACGAGCGATGCTAGAATCGTCGAAAGAAAGAAGCCGGGTAAGGTCAAGTCGAGAAAGCTGCCTGCTTGGGTCAAACGTTAGTGTACATATTATCATTTTCTTATACATAGTCGATCAATTTTCATGTAGATAGTCAAGTATTCAACAGAGTTAGATTTTATGTTGAGACTATAAAATATAAGATGCGACGTGTGTCAACCCCAATCTCAAAAATACTGTCATAGTTTATCCAGGTGAAAAATAAGTAGGAAATGGTAACTTTTTCGAAACTCTTCTACAAAAACCTGAATTCAATTCAATTCATATCTAGTCTAAAACCTCTTTTCAAACTTTTGGATGGTCTTGTAAAATTGACTATCTTGGCTTTGAGCAATTTCCAACTCCAAGTTAGATGGTTTTCTAGAACGGTCAATACTTGTCAAAGTACCAGTACCCCATGGAGATCCACTGTGGATTTCATCGAAAGAAGTTAACTTCGGGAATGCTGGACCATAGCCCAATGGAACGTAGCTGATGCCGTGGTGAAAAGGAACGACAAAGAGTTTGCGATGGTGACTTCTGGACCACCACCCATACCGTTAGTCGACACAAAGAAACCAGCAGCCTTACCAAACAAAGCACCATGAGTACATAAACTTACAGTTGAGTCGAAGAAAGCCTTCATTTGACCCGGAAAATTGCTGAATCCGATTGGTACACCAAACAAGAAGCCATTGTCAAAGTTTTAGCAGTGGAAATTGGGTAATCTGGTTTGCCTTGAGCACGTAGGTTCTTCAAAGCTTCTTCAGATAAAGTTTCAGGAACTTTGTAGATAGTAGCAGAGCCACCTACAGCTTCAGCACCGGCCTCCGAAGCTTCTGCTATCCTGGCGATGTGGTGGTACATAGAGTAGATAATAATTGCAACTTTTGCAGCCATTTTGCATGTGCATTTCTATAATATTTTAAAAACATTTCTAAAATTAACTAATTTGGAGTATTTGTATACTCCGGATACCGCTCATTAAATCTCTCTTCACAAATATGACAAGACTTTATGAAACTAAGCTTACTAAAAAGTTGAAATAAGCTACTCATATGACTGCAGTAATTTCGCTAATTTTTACTGAAGCCTTTCGTAAACGCAAAAAGTGTTTTGTGTTGCGGAAAAAATATGTCTCAGTAAGCAAATTTTAGATATTACGCAAATACTCCAAAACGTCCTCCAATTCATTCTTCTCATAGTTTGTAATCTTACCTTGGAATGTGGCTCCTTTTCCACCACCTTTTAAGTTAGAAAGCCTCAGTTTCAACTCCTTTTGTATTTCCTCTGCAAGTGGCCCCAAAACTTTGACCATACCACCGGTTCCAGTTTCCCCACAGAGAAGCACAATGGTGTTCTTATCCGAAATATTGACTTGCTTAGTAATATCCTTGGAAATGAGTGTGGTCAACTCCTTTTGAGCCTGGTTGAGGAATTCAGGCCCATTTTCATCTCCTGCTCTATAGATAAAGTCGACTGACTTTCCTGATTTAAAGTTGATAAAGACCTTACTGGCTTCACCAGCGGCAATCTCTTTAAGAAGAGAATTTTCACGAGACCCAGATTTACGGTAGTTTAACAGTAATTGTTCCACCTTATCAGAAACCTCTTCAATCTGGCAAGACAAATGGTTGCCGGCAACTTGTTTCAATATGGAGTGAGTTTGGCGCAAGTATTGGTGGACACGCGACCCGCAGACGAAATAGACTCTGCTGTGCCCACCACGGACATTGGCCTGGTGTAATATTGAGACCGCTTGGATTTGGCTAGTCAGGGACAAATGAGTACCGCAACAACAATTATGGTCCAAATCACCAATCTCAACTATACGCAAAACACCACCAGCTTGAAAATCGTAGTCTTCGGGTAACTTGGATGTGTCGTATTCACCTTCGGTGGGAACTTTGACAGTGATTGGTAAGTCCTCCAAAATATGCTCATTAACCTCCTGTTGCACTTTTTCAACCAACTCGGGAGAAACCTTTTCAGGAAGTTCGACATAATTGACGTAATCGGTGGCGCTACCCATCGACCAACTCAAGGTGGGTAAATTATACTTATCGAAAACAGCAGACACCAAGTGCTGACCCGTGTGCTGTTGCATATGATCGAACCTGCGTGCCCAGTCAACTTCCATGTGTACCTTGGTACCAACTGGAATTGGTTTATCACAAACATGTACAGCACTCAATTTGTCCCTCAAGACTTTGGTCACTTTGACCTCTTCTCCTTCACCAAAAAAGAGTTTGCCGGTGTCATATGGTTGACCGCCACCTTCGGCGAATAAAACAGTGTCACTCAACTCGAGGGCATGGACTGGTTCCACTGGAGCTGCTTTGGCATTTTTCTTTCTCTGCTCTTTGTTCTGTTTTTCAGCCATCGTCGCTGGTAATGGGAGGTCAAAGGATCTGACAACGGTTGCATCAAGCGATTTGAGATATGAGTTCTTTTGGCATGCTAAAGCGCCGACAATCGCTGCTGATTGGACCGTCATTTTCTTTAGCATATAAAGGGTAGTTATATTGAATAAGTTGTAAGTTCGAAACAAAGTATAATACTCTGTCGTCTATAGGTAAGTGTCTACTGGTAGAAGTATGAGAACAAAAAAAATGAGAATAGGCAAAACTTCAGATCCATACAAAGTGGGGTGCGTCGAGTTGCATAATTTTTCACTAAGGAAGATAGGTCCTGTACAAATATCACAAACAATAGTTTTCATCTATATCCTTCTACAAGTAATTTAATTACCGTCTGAGAGCAAATATCACGACAGCAGTCAGTGCCAAGAGACCCAATGCACCCGTTATGAGGATCCCATTTGGTATTCCCGGCACAAGGTCACCACTATTGCCTTGGCCACCTTTTGCGCGCCGTGCAGCATTTCTTCTTCCTTGTTCTAAATCAACCACTGGGGCTGGTTCATGCGGATTGTGAATATATAAGTCCGACTTGTCGTTCTGTAATTTTTGATTAATTCTAATACATTCAATCAAGTCGTTGTCAGAAGTAATCGAGACAACGTCACCTTCATCGTCTATATAACTGATGGCGTAGATCTCGTCAGTTGCGGCCGAAATCACTTCTTCATCCCCTTCCTCTTCAGCTAAGGTGGAAGTTGGAGTTGGTACTGATACCCTTAAAAAGTCAAAGTCTTTTTGGTGCAATTTTGCATCCATCAACATCCTCAATGTAGCAACACCTTCACTGGGTCTCACAGAGATCCGGTGGACACGTCCTTCAATTGCAGGGGACTTAAATTTGAAAGTAAATGGAGCATCAGTCGAAGAAAAGTCGGTTGGTGTTGCCGAATGCTGGTTCAAAAACATTGCCGATTGTTTTCTATTCAAGGACCCCGAAGGAGCCTCAACATGAGAGATTGAGTCCGATGGCTTAATGTCATAAGTGTTGGACTCGGATGCTGGTTCAGGTGCGCTTTCTGTGATCGAGTCAGAGTGCATGGAATCAGCGTCTTCGTTGTCCAAAGAAGTCCAAAATTTATTCCAAGCCGGACCTTCACCGCCCAGTTGTGAAGGTTGTGATTGCTGTTGTTCTTGTTGCTGTTCCGCATTTTCGCTATTTTCAATCTGCTTAATCTGATTCAATGTGGCGTAAGTTAACTTCAACACATCAACGATACCGACGATTTCATTTTGGTCACCAATAACAGGCAAATTCAAATAGTGACCTTCAAACATTTGTCTCAATGCCAGTTGAATAGGTAAGGAAACTGGGGCTACATCGGGCTGTGGAGTCATAACCCTCACAATAGAACAATTCTTTGGGTCAAGACCAGATGCAATCACCCTGAGGACGACATCCTTCGAGGTGAAAATACCGGTAACTTCGTCGTTGTTATCCCTGACCAAAACAGCCGTAGTTCTATTTTCCTTCATCAATACCGTAGCTTCGTATACAGAAGCCTTCACATTAGTATATACGGGTACTGTGGATGCTTCCAAAACGTTTTCCAAAGTTGGCCCGTTCATCTTATTCTTCAAGTTCTCAAAGTACTGGAATATTTGTAAAGGTTGTTCGCTCACACCCATTTCAGAATGGACAGAGTCCAATGCTTCGTATAATTTCTTCGATGAAGCGTGCATTCTCTCTAATTTTTCCATCTGTTGAGCATAGCATTTGGTGATATCTAACACACCAACAATTTGGTTATTATCGTCCAAAACTGGCAAATGTCTGAACCCCTTTTCAACCATCAAAGTCAATGCCTCAGATGCAGGAGAGTTAGCGTTGGCACACAGAGGGTTTGGAGTCATGATCTGATCAATTGTGACGGTATTAGCATTCAACCCAGAACCGACAATTCTAAATGCCAAATCCTTTGCAGTGAAAATCCCAAGCAATTCACCCAGTTCATTAACAACCAAAACACAATTCTCTCTTTTTGCGGTCATCAATTGCGAGACTTCCCATGCTGTAGCATTTGTTTTACAAATAATTGGCTCAGAGGGCTTTAAAGACAAAACTGTCCCAGGAGCACCCTTTTTGTTTCTCGAAGTTCTTGCACTCTCCTTCTTTCTCTTATTCAAATCATTTTCGATTTTTCTTCTAATGGCGTCATCTCTCTTACTTTGTCTTTTTCTCGATTCAGAGATCAGTGTATTTGTACTAGGGCTATCTATACCGGTTGCAGTTGAACTTGCAGCAGTAGATGAAGATCCCACCGATCCACCTTGTTTCCTTGAGCCTGATTTTAAGGAAGACATGAATCGTTTAAAGATGTGGGGCTTCGTTTTGGGGTTATTCTTAGTTATTTTGGAAAAAGAAAAATATAACAATTAAATTTGGTGAATCCTTAGAATTAAATCAAAACAGAATTAGCACAAATCAAAACAAAAACCTAAAAGACAATTTCTTTTTTTTCTTTTGTGTACCGAGCTGTTATTTGGAAGAAAAGTATACCCAATTGTAGAAGCCTATGATGTGAAAAATGATACCTCAAGTCTTAGTCCATATAATTTGGAGAAATAAACATGTAGTTAAGTAGGCAAAGCAGATCGTTTTTATATCCATTTTGGTGCGGTACTGTTGTTTGGAGTTTGTTTGATTGTCGTCACAGACAAACCGAAAATGAAAATTATCTGCGAAATAACCTTGAAACAAATTGTAAAACACAGATGACACAGTTTGAACTCACACCAAAGCTAAAGCAATTGATACAGGGACTGTCTCTAGATAGACATGCGGTGAAGAAAATCTTGGATCTGAAATATATCTCGCACACTAACTTGGTTAGAGTATATCAGCTCACCAAACCTGCCGAATGCAACACTTTGGTGCAATTCATCAAAAAATACGAAACCAGGCTTTATATACCGAAAAAAGAGGAACCACAACCTAAGCCAAAGACAAAGGAGTTCATTGAATCGATGAATAGACTCCGTAGACAAGTGAAGGAAGAAGAATATCAGCGTTTGCTCAATACGACACCAGTATATGACACTTTATATGAAAAGAAACATACAGAGCATGAATTGACACCGCTTCAAGAACACAAGCAATTGAAGAGCCATATAACAACCATATTCAATGTCTTTGTAAGTGTGGGGAGTGTTGTGTACGCAATTTGGTATTGGACTAATTCTTCATGGAAGTTGCAAAACAGTCACCGTGTGCTTCTTTGCTTGTTCTTTGGAATTTTGATTCTTGTGGCAGAGGTGGTGGTTTATATGAGTTATTTAAATAAGATTGAGCAAGCGAAAATAAAGGAGCGTAACAAAAAAGAGGTTAAGAAGGTTATTCAGTCTGTCACACTAGACAAGAGTGACTGATACCTTTTTTGTGCTAGCGGCGGCAAAAAATATAGTGATAGACGGCAAAAAAAAAAACTTTGCAGCCAAACATTTTTCTATAGTTTAACAGCTACTTGCTTCTGTTACTCATACTAAAATGACTCAATACTCCATTAGATACTCTGTGTATTTTAAAAGGATCATCGATGCTGTTTTGGCCTTGCCTTTGGTTGTCTACTTCGTTAGTTTATTGAAGGGATTGACGATCAAAATCATGAAAACAGGTCCTGTTCCGAAACACATTGCCCTAATCATGGATGGAAATAGAAGATTTGCCAAAGCTAATAATATTGCGTTGAAAGACGGGCATACCGCTGGTGCTGAATCCTTATATCAAGTATGTATCTACTTTTAATTACACTTGTTTGATGCAACTAACAATAAGGTGTTGGAATGTTCTTTTAGACTTGGTGTTGAACAAGTAACCGTGTATGCATTTTCCATCGAAAACTTTAATCGTCTGAAAGAAGAAGTAGATACCTTATTTAGTTTACTTAGAGACCGCTTAAAGTTTCTTTCTGATAATGAATCAAGTTTTTCTCGTTTTAACAGCGTCAAAATTAGAATTATTGGAAATCGAGGTTTGATACCACAAGATATTTTAGAAGATTTGGAGACTATTGAAGCCAAAACGGCGGACTTTAAAACTAAAAAGATTCTTAATGTTTGTTTTCCATATACTTCTCGCGATGACATTACTTATTCAGTGAAACAAAATATTCTAAAGTTGCAAAATAAAGAGTTGAATTCGAAAAGCGAAATCACTTTGAAGACATTGACTGATAATATGTATTTAGGGCCAGAATCCATACCTTTGGATATATTGATCAGAACCAGTGGTCATACTAGATTAAGCGACTTCATGTTATGGCAATGCAATACTTCGTGTACTATTGAATTTGTTGAAACTTTATGGCCCAACTTCAAGTTTTTCTCCATAACAAAAATTCTATTGAAATGGAGTTACAATAAAACTATTCACTCAGAACACGAGAGAAACAAAAAATCTGATTTATTAAAGCCAAAGGAAGCGTTCAATTTACTATTAGCTTTACCACCGCCTCCAGCCTTCGCATCCGTTTCTGATCGCTAATCCAGTTCTACATCAATATGGTTACCTTTTTACAATTGCTTTTATAAGGTCATATATATACAAGATTATGTCTTATTTTCCATTATTGTAATTCGCTTTCTTTTCTTGCCTTTTCAGCAAGGCTCTTGAACAATCTCTTTTGTTCCTTTTCAGAGAGCTCTTCGTTCAAGTGAACGTTACCAGCCGTGAAGTCTTCTGGTCTCAAGGCAATGGCATTTGGGTTTCTTTCGCTGACCCACCTTGCACCAATGACCTTGCTCACTTCGGTGTATAATTGATCTAATGTGTGGGTCTTACTTAATGTATAATCGTTGATATCAAAACCTAACTTTTGTTGTAAGCTTTTGGAGAATTGAAATCTGAAACTTAAATCATGCAAGTTAACTTCAGAGTAGTTTTCACTTGAGACTTTTTCACCCTTCAACTCTTGGTAAGTCTTATTAATTATTTTTTGTAACTTTTCTGGAGTATAAGTGGATTCAATATTCTTTTTAGTGACTTGTATGTGTTTCCATTGATTGATTTTAAAGTCTGCCATGTCAACTTCAGGGTTGAATGGTTGATATTCTGGGGAGTTTTCTTTGTTTAATATGACAATCTTACTTTCTGGGTCTGTTTCGAAATCATCTTGTTTTTCAATGATCTCTTGTCTCTTTTCCATGTCCTTCTTACCGAAAAGGTTGAGGAAGCCATTTTGACGGGAGCTACTAAGTGACCTTATTTGAGCTCTACTTTCAGGCTGTATTCTAACGATACTCTTTGATATTTGTCTAAACATTTTTTTGTACCTGTTCTATAAAGTTGTAAAGCTTTTGGTTCAAATGTACGACTGAAAATTTTTGATAGATTCTTTTTTTTTGGTGTGTTTTGAAAAATTTTACCCGGATAAAAAATTTGATAACGCTGAATCGCTACTCGAATTACTGCAAAAAGACAAGAATTAGTTCACTATGGGGACATATTTAGATTTTGATTGATTGAACTCTGTTCTCTTTGCAACAAATTCTTCATCTTACGATTGTAAAGCGTTTGATCTTGTCGGCTTATGAAGTAACGTGTCTCTTCATACCAGCTTTAAGGAAAAGCCCGTGTGCTCACTCTGTTCCAGTCATTAGTTCAACTCATTTCACTTGCAAGGTCCAGCAACGATATTTTCAAAACACTTGCCCTTTTTCTTTAAATCATTTACACTATTTCTTAGAGTTGATAATTGAACTACAAAATAAATTTCAAAAATTCGAGTTAATATTAATGCGATCGTAAACTTCTTATTATGATTGTAGGCGAGTTCGTCCTGAAGCAATAGCCCAAAATGTGTAGTCGATCCACATACCAACGGCTATCAAAATTCATATTGTCGTTGAATCATCACACATGGTCTTTTCCTTTGCTTCTTACGAAAAAGCAATAGGTTAAAAATGCAATTAAAACGTAGAATCCCATCCCCACATTTTGCGAGTGTAAGAATTCATCCGAAAGCTCAAGACGCTTATTGTTGTACCCACCATTATTTTCTATGCTTGAAGGAAGGGGGATTATGCTAGTAGCTGGAGAAGTTGACTGCGTAGCCGTCGATGAATTGGGTATAGTAGTTGACAGTGGGGAGCTGACGGTCTGTGTATCTATTGTAACTTCACCGATGTCGCACCATCCATGCACGGGAATGCAGTTGATATACTTGCACCATTTGCAACTATCATCTGATACGGCATCTTTGACAAAGAAATGTTTGGCTAAAACAACAAAGTACACTATTATAAGAACGAAGGCAACTATGCGGACACCGCACCAAACGTAGAAAATAGTGGGAACTTTATCTGCAAAATGGAGCATTGGATTCCATTGATTTGCAAATTTTTGCATCCAACTAATATGTCTGGATTGTTTTGTAATAATACCATCAACATAGACAAAAAATGGGTCTGGCAATAAAAGAACTGAACTTAAAATTCCAATTGCAAACCCACCAATGTGACTAAAGTTATCTAGACCTGGTAGAAGCCCCAAAACAAACGATACAACAATTTCACCAATCATTAAGCAAATAAATAATGCGTAATGTTTGGTACCGTATAAATTGCTATTCTTTCTACCACTGTATATGAACAATATTATGTTTGCAGCCACAATACCAAATAAAGCGCCAGAAGCACCGGTAGAGGCGATCCCACCTGGAGTGTAATTTGCACCCAACAAGAAGCCGCCAATGCCACTTAAAAAATAAATAAGGAAATACTTGACGATACCGATATGCTTTTCGATTGCAGATCCCATTGTTATTTGTAATAATAAGTTAAAAATAATATGCAAAAACCCAGCATGTAGGAAGATCGGTGTAATGATACGGTACCATTGATGTGGGATGAACTTATCATCTGAAATAGGAATACCACTTAAGCCACATAATTCGTTCAAATTACAAACATTTGTATCGATTGTTGTTGAATTGGGGCATGGGAAGGTTATTGACGTATCGTTTGTTAAGCTGATGACTTGATGCATACAAGGCACGTAACGTGCACCCATGTTAATAAGTAAATAAGTTGATGGCCCCAACATTGGGTTGAAGTATGGCTGTGTTTGAAAAGCCGAACCTGTAAGCTTTGACATTTTGATCAATTCGGCTATAAAAACACAAATTTGAATCAAAGATATCAAAAGCGTCAAATGAGGTAGGTTTGCCGGATGATATCTTGAACGTCTTTGTTTTCTTTTTTTATCTTGTTTCACTTCCTTTGGGTCATCAAAAGGATTAGGAATGCCAGTATTCACATTCATATTACTTATATTATTCACATTATAATTGCTGAAATCATTATTATTCACATTGTAATTGCTGAAATCATTATGATATCCCACAAATGATTCATTATTGCTATATAGGTTCGTCTTGGAAGTATTTTCTGAGTTAAAAGGGTACAACAAAGGTGCCTGAGGAGGAGAGTCAGGAATATAGGACATTTCGTATTCGTTTGTATTCGCCTTTTCTGGAGCCCGAATTGTACTGAGATATGCTTCTTGATTTGGCTGCAGGTATTGTGGATGCATTTGCCGCAGCTTTGGGGGCACTTCTGGAGGATTTCCCTGTTGGAATATAAAGTCATCTTCATCATTAATGTCAGATATATCACCATGTCCATTTATTTTGCTACCTCCTTCGCCGTAAGCTGGAGAATAGTTGGGTGACAGAAATGTCATTCCATTACCATATGCATACGAGTTGGAATTCAGCAAGAACTCATTTCTTCGTCTGTTTGGGGAGTCTGACCTAGACATTTCTCACGTAAATACAGATAAACGTTGAAGCAAATGAAAATAAACAGGATAATGATTAGTCTTCGATGGTAGTAAATAATTTTCGTATACGAGATATAAAAAAAGATTTGTAAAGAAAAATCAAGTAAAGTTTTATGGTATCAAAATGTTCTTTTTGATCCAAATGCGCCCGTACCTGAATCTCACCGGTTACTATAAATAAGCCAAAAATTACGCGTTGCGAGAAACCGATTTGTGCGCGAGGGGAACGATCCCTATCAAAAAAAAAACACCTCTTTCGGCGCTATTGTTACCAAGTAATAGTTGATGTTGTTACACAATTCGAAATCCTTCAAAACAGGCAAGTTGTGTTTCGAACACTCGATTACTCAAGGAGACGAATCGTTAAATGTGTTCGGAGCTCTTGCTATCGCTCAAATAAGCCTTGTTAGTGGCGAAGCCTATTTTTTTCCGCCCGCTAAAATGCGGTTTCGAATACCGACAAAATATGTCAATTCGCACTGCGTATCAAATCTTACAATTTATACTTTTTGAATGATTGATGCTATATAGTATACACTTAGATTATTCCTTGAACAATGTGTCGTTAGACAATGGGTCGGCGGCCAAGATTTGCAGTCTCTTCTTCAACTTTCTGTCCAAAGCAGCGTCAGCTCTAGATTTGGCTTGTTGAGCCTGTTGTTGTCTCATTTGAGCTCTGACAAAGTTAGGAGAGACGTATTCCTTGTTTTCGTAGATCTTTGGACCACCAAAAGAGCCTTCCAAAATGGTGATGACCGTAAGCACGAATCTAGGACCGATTTCAACCAAGTTCAAATCTTCTTCATCGAGATCTTTAACGGTGGCACCTTCCTTAGCTGACAAAGTTTCGTTAATTTGGAAAGTTCTAATCCAGATCTTGTTGTCAACAATAGAAAAGGTCATCACATGATCGATAAAAGGCTTTGATTTTCTTGCATTTGGTGGAACACCAAAACTGTGTGTAAACAATTCCTTAATCAATCTATGGTGCTCAGAGTCGTTGAAAGACTTGTCGAAACTCAAGATTGGTCTTGAACCCTTCAAACAGTTACCGGTGAAATTCAACTCGTCCAAAGTATGCAAGTTTTGGATATGGAATTTGATAGTTGGTCCATTAGGTGGTTTGGTGACCCACAAGTATAAATCTTGATGCTTTCTGCATTCAAAAAAGAAGATATTATTACAGTTGTATAACTCAGCAACTTCGTTCAATTGGTACAAGTTCTTCTTCGAGTCGAACTTAGGTTCCTTTCTGGCGTGTGGAAGTAAAGCTAACAAATCAGAAATAAGATGACGATGTCTATAAGTGACACCACGCGAGGATATCACGAGCAATCTTTGTCTATTTATGTGCTTGGCCTTTTCAGCGGTATCCTTACTAGTCTTGCTCTGTAAAGCTTTGTAAATGGCAGACATTTCAATGGATTTATTACTTTCTAAATGATAAAGCTAATTACTCGTTTTGAAAAATTGATCAATCTCATCTCATCTGTTTTTTTTCCCACAAACGAAAAAAAAAAGAACTTAGTATATATTACGTAATGATTATGTAACATTATGCCACAAATTTGTTTAACCTTTTCTTACTATTATCTTACAAGTTTCAATATATCCTTATTATACATCTATTTCTATACATATATTATGTATTATAAATAATCTAGTGCTTTTCAGCATGCTTTGACAAGTATTCCTTGACAAACTTTTCTTCTTCTGGAGAAGAAGCGTTGATAGCTGGGTGCTTTGGAGCAGCAGCACCACCCCATGGCTTTGGACTGACGATGAAAACGACAGCAGAAAGAGTGGCAATAGCCAAGTGGTGTGGAGGGACAGATCTACCCAAGATGTTGTATGCGGCACCCATTTTTGTCTATATGTATGTGTCTAAAATGGAAAGGAAAGTGTGAATCAAAGTTTCGATTAAAACTTTTCAATTTTTCTCTAGGTAAAAAAGATTGTGATTGGTTCTTAGTCACGTGCGTTATCGTGTGAGTATTGTCACGTGCAAGAATTTATTATATTCAATTCCTTCAAGCTAATTATTAGTCTTCCATTTCAAAAAGGTATATTATAAACGATCTTATGGCAAGTTACTGAAAACTATCTTTTTAACCATCTATTTCCTCTTATCATGTAACTATTCATGTTCGTCATGTAACTATTAGTTTTCGTTTCTTTTTTTGTCAGTTGTCGCATTTTTTGCTTTTTGCAACTATTCATTTTGTGGTGCTACAAAGTACTGTTGGATCCACTCTTAGAGCCTAAAGATGGAGATCAACAAAGTAAGTATACATATATTGATAATTATTCTCCTGTAGTGCTCAAAAAGCTAACAGCAGAGCTATACAGTATTGGCGGCCTCACTTTTGCCTTAAATAATGACCTTTATCACGCTGACCCGGATCAACATTTGCAATTATTACATGTGAAGAAGAATCTTTCGAGATGCAATCAGTGAATCAGGCTCAAATGTGGATTCTTAAGAACTAACCAGAAGATGACAGGCCACTCAAACCTTTCAAAAAGTTAAGAAATGAAACTACTCAAACGGTATATCCGTTCTATGTAAACTTCTATATAAACTATATCAGAAGAGTACCAAAATCAATTAGATCGTTATTCAGAAAGGCAGAATACGAATTGAGCACATGTATTAAGAGTTGAGTGATACGGGTCGATTGCAGGAAGGTAGAGCGCCTATTGTAAGTTCTTCTTTAATCGCAACGATTGAATATTTGGATTCATTATATCCAATAAAACTTTGCTTTCAAGGCTTGTTTACCGTTAATCAGAGCTCCTTGATTCAGATTTCATCAGCAATATCAATATCACAGAAAAGAAATCACAAAATTGGAGCACTGTGATAAGTATTATAAGTATTAAATTATTATTTGTTAGTTTATTAAAGAAATATCGGATGAGCCGAAGTTCACATTATAGACATCTCCAGCAAACATTCATTTCCCCAGAGACTTCAAAGTCAGAAGAACTTGTTCGCTTCATTTCATCCGTTATTCTTGATGTTAGTAGTTGGGTTTGATTCCACTAATATTTAAGTAAATTTTTGAGTATTTAACAAAATTTCTGAAAATATAGACAAAATAGTAATCATAAAAATCACCATTACTGAGGAAGGATAGAAGAGCTTACAGCATTCTCTTTGAAATTACTCAGCCTCATAAATTGAATGTAACTGTGTGGAAGAATGGGGTTCTCTAGTCGCTCGTGCCTCTTTCAAACATTCTCCTTGAATATTCAATCTTTAAGGTCATTCTATCTTTTTTTTTTAACATTATCAGAGCCCAAATGACTCGTTTAAATGGGCCAATTAAATGGGAAAACTTATCGATTCTCAAGATACTATTTTTATTGCAGCCATCAATGCTTATTTTGCAATCAATTTTATCATCTATTGCGCTACCAGAAAAAGAGAAGGGCAAAAAAAAATATACAGCAGAAAAAATGAGATGCAACAAAATTATACAAACCACATCCTCACCATTAATAAACCACAGGCATGATCTCTAATAGAAAAAGATTATCCGATGGATTAACTGTGACTTCAAAAGTCTTTGTAAGGTCCAGAAATGGTGGTGCTCTTAAAGTTGTTAGAGAACACTATTTAAGAAACGATATACCTTGTTATTCTAATGCCTGTTCAACATGTAACAGTATACTAAAGGCTGATGCTAGTGGTAATCTTCCAAAACTTATTCTTTCAGAAAAACCATCTAAAACCAAATCTGGGTCGAGACACTATATCGTTTTGGATACCAACATTGTTTTGCACGCCATAGATTTGTTGGAAAACCCTGAATGTTTCTATGATGTAATTATTCCACAAACTGTATTGGATGAAGTGAAAAATAGATCTTATCCAATTTATCAAAGATTAAGAAACTTGGTTAAATCCGAAGATAAAAGATTTATTGTTTTCCATAACGAATTCAATGAAGCAACATTCACTAATCGTGAAAAAAATGAATCTATAAATGACCGTAATGACCGTGCTATTAGAAAAATCGTTACTTGGTTTGACAAACATTTGAATGGACAAGACAAAATCAATATTAAAATAATTTTTGTTTGTAATGATGCAAACAATCGTGAAAAGGCATTGGCAGAAAAGATTGACGCCAGATCTTTAGCTGAATACATTGAAGACTTACCAAAGGCTGATGATTTAAGAGATTTGATTCCAAACATTTCGAACAATTTCGATGGTCAAAGTGGGGATAAAGAAACCACATTTCCTGAATATTATTCTGATTCTAGAATTTTGGCTGGTGTTAAGAATGGGACATTATATCAAGGTGTTTTGAACATTTCGACGTATAATTTCTTGCAAGGTACCGTCCAAGTCCCTGCTTTCAAAAAGCCTTTGTTAATTGTTGGTTCTAAGCATTTGAACCGTGGTTTCAACGGTGATTCTGTTATTGTTGAATTGTTGCCAAAAGACAAATGGAAGGAACCATCTTATACCATTATTGAAGAAGAAAATATCGGCGCTGATGATAATGCTGATGACAATGACGATGATGAAAACGCTAACGGCGTTTCTAGTGGAAGCAACAGTGTTATTTCTGACAAGGAAAGAATGTTATTGGCACAAGAAGCCAGAAGAGAAACCACAGCTCAAGTTGACGGTACCAACAACAGACTTCAACCTACAGCTAGGATTGTGGGTATTGTAAGAAGATCATGGAGATACTATGTTGGTCAAGTCGCACCAACGTCTGTTTCTGATGATGATAGTGGTAATTCATCCAAAAGTTGTTTTGTTATTCTTATGGATAAAGTTTTACCAAAGATTAGAATCAGAACAAGAAAGGCCAAGGAATTATTGGGTCAAAGAATCGTTGTTGTTGTCGATTCTTGGCCATCTTACTCTCGTTACCCCAATGGTCATTTCGTTAGAGCATTAGGTAAGGCTGAAAGTGCTGAAGCCGAAACAGAAGCTTTGCTTTTAGAACATGACGTAGAATACAGACCATTTTCGAAAAATGTTTTGGAATGCTTACCTAAAGATGGTGATAATTGGACTGTACCAGATATCACCAATACTGATGATCCACAATTGAAAAAGAGAAAAGATTTGCGTCACAAATTGGTTTGTTCTATCGATCCACCTAACTGTGTGGATATCGATGATGCCTTGCATGCAGAACAATTACCCAATGGTAATTATGAAGTTGGTGTCCACATTGCTGATGTCACCCATTTCGTGAAAGCCGGTACTGCGTTGGACCAAGAAGGTGCCAGCAGAGGTACTTCTGTTTACTTGGTTGATAAGAGAATTGATATGTTACCCATGTTATTGGGTACTAACTTGTGTTCTTTGAAACCTTATGTCGACAGATTTGCTTTCTCGGTTATTTGGGAATTAGATGAAGATGCAAACATTGTAAAGGTTGATTACATGAAATCTATAATCAAGTCGAAAGAAGCATTCTCATATGAAAGAGCACAAAATAGAATAGATGATCCTTCTCAACAAGATGACTTGACCCAATCGATGAGAATTTTGTTGAAGTTGTCAAAGAGATTGAAGCAAAAGAGAATCGATGCAGGTGCATTAAACTTGGCTTCTCCAGAAGTCAAGGTGCATATGGACAGTGAAACAAGTGATCCTAATGAGGTTGAAATTAAGAAATTGTTAGAAACCAACTCTTTAGTTGAAGAATTCATGTTGTTTGCTAACATTTCTGTTGCACGTAAAATTTATGATTCTTATCCTCAAACTGCAATGTTAAGAAGACATGCTCAACCAAACCCTCAAAATTTTGAAAAACTCAATGAAATTTTGAATGTTAAGAAGCCAGGTATGACTATTTCTTTGGAATCTTCAAGAGCGTTGGCAGATTCTTTGGATAGATGTGTTGACGAAAAGGATCCATACTTCAACACTTTGTTACGTATTATGTCTACAAGATGTATGATGGCTGCCGAATATTTTCCATCGGGATCTTATGGTTATCCGGAATTCAGACATTATGGTTTAGCTGTTGATATTTATACCCATTTCACATCTCCTATCAGAAGATATTGTGATGTTGTTGCCCATAGACAATTGGCTGGTGCCATTGGATATGAAAATTTGGATTTATCCCATAGAGACAAATCTAAGATGGAAATTATTGTACGTAACATCAATAGACGTCATAGAAATGCTCAATTTGCTGGTAGAGCCAGTATCGAATATTATGTTGGTCAAGTGATGAGAAACAATGAGTCTGTGCATGAAGGTTATATTATTCAATGTTTCAACAACGGTATTGTCGTATTAGTTCCTAAGTTTGGTGTCGAAGGTTTAATCAAGTTGGAAATGTTGGGAGATGTCAATACTGCCGTTTATGATGAAGACAAATTTGAATTAACTTTCACCGACAAGCTGGGTAAAAAGAGAGTTGTTTCTGTTTTCGACAAGGTTGAAGTTGATGTCAAATCGGTTAAGGATGAAGTTAGTGGTAAGAGAAAGGCACAACTTTTGTTGAGATAGAGTTTTTAGAGATATCGACGGTTTTGTAAATTGTCATTAATTCATGATTTATATAGAATAAATAATTCAAATTAAAATTAGGATTTGCTTATTCGATGTACTCAACAAGCTGTTTTATGTTTATAATCTTAACATTGTGCTTTTCGGAAAATTCGATACAGTCATCCAATCTCAGCATCAAGCCATCCTGGTCTCTAACCAATTCACAGATGACAGCAGCTGGTTGTAAACCAGCCAACTCACAAAGTTGGACACCAGCTTCTGTATGGCCTCTTCTACTTTTCAAAAGACCAGGCACGGCTCTCAATGGCAAGATATGACCTGGTTTAATGAAATCATCTGGCTTTGAAGAAGCATTAGCCAAGCTTCTTGCAGTCAAGGCTCTATCATGAGCAGAAATACCCGTAGTTGTGCCGTGAGCATAGTCACATGTGACAGTATAAGCAGTACCATGTCTATCAGTTCTATCAGCCAACATTGGATGTAAACCCAATACATCGGCACGTTCAGTCAGCAAAGGTACACACACATAACCAGAAGAATGACGCACCAAGAAGGCCATCTTTTCTTGTGTCATCAATTCGGCGGCCCCGATCAAATCACCTTCATTTTCACGGTCTTCATCGTCCATAACAATCAAAAATTCACCATTTTTGAATGCTTCTATAGCTTCGACAATCGGAGTAAATGTAGTTGTCATATTAAAAATCTATTAAATAAGATAAAAAAAGTCTATCAAAGAATACAATTTAGTTTTTCAATATTGAAAAATTAAAATTGTTGTTTAACGATACTATATGTAGTGTTCTTGATTTAGTGCGAAAGAATTTTTCACACTTATTACTAATTTGTACAAATTACATCATTTTCGGGTGGAGTACAAAGGTGTCATATTTCACGGTTGTGATATTATGACTAAAAGATAGTCATTTGACGTCGCGGTTAAATTCTGCTAAAGTGGGCTGTTACTAAGCATATGGTTGTGATTTTCAGAAGTGTAGTGAAAAAGTGGAGTGAGAGGTTTTACGTCATAACCGCAAGAATAAATGGTGTGCTTCTCTAATCTGGATTCCTGGAATTTTGATTAGACCGTTAATCGATCACTCAAACTTTTTTTGCTATGTGCTTTAAAACTGCACTGTAGTCGTTCTCTATATACTTTAGTACTGATAATCATTCTCTAAACAATGGAAATGTATTTGAGTTGAAGAATTTGGCTGCTTGATGATGTATTTTGAGTCCCCCGAAAATAACTGCTCCAAAAATATAAACGTTAAAGGAATAACGAGATAATGACCACACAAATTAACAAGGACCCTCTGGGTTTCAGTGCGGCCTTGACTACACATTATACTGATGGGACCGAATTCTTCATCCACAAGATAGAACTAGCAGATAAAATTATACTTAATGTCCAAATTGATGGAATCATGGACACGACGTTTGAAATACCCGTTTCGCAAAGAAGAGCTATAAATCATGATATGGTACTCGAAGAAGAAGGTGGAGATAACGGAGTAGAGCCCCAATTGGTCGTTGGAAGTCACGCAAATATGAAAATACTGATTGTTGCCGGTGAAATTGGTAAGATCGTGGCCAAGTTTGCTGCAAAAGATGTGATTTTATCGATAGGTTCTAAATGGTTTGGTAATGGTGATCAAGTACAAGAAACAGACTTTACAAAATTGATGTTTGTGTTGCAAAACATTAAAGAATTATTACAAAGCAAATAAATCTCCGTTGTATCTAACTCGGTTGTATCTAATATATAGAATTATAGAAAGAGATCATTACTTCTTCTCAACTTCCTTGACTGGAACAAGTCTCTTCTGTTGTCCATAAACCAACTTGTGAACCTTCATGAAAGATTCAACAGTGGCGTCATCCACCTTGCTTCTTCTTTCTTGATAGTCAGCGATAAAGGTCTGTAACAAACTAATACATTCTTGTTTCATTTCACCCGACAAAACTTCACCCTTTCTATAACCTTCTGCCAAAGCTTCCAATTTTTCATCATCGTTTGAGAAAAATGACAAATATTGGTAAGCAACATCGACATCTGGATTACCACCGTATTTTCTGTGTTCTTCAATACTAGTCTTACCACCGGAAAAGGCGTACTTGTTGATCTTAGTTTTGATCTGTTTGGCAGTATCACCCATGAAGATCGAGGTTGTTGTATCGGAAGCAGACATCTTTGTTGATGCACCTTGCAAAGCAGGGAAGAATTTGGCATGGATCAAAGCTGGCTTGCCAAATTTTAATTTGTCTGCAACATCTCTACACACCCTAAAGTAAGGATCTTGGTCGATTGCACATGGAATAAGACATGGGGTCTTTGGTGGTAACCCAAGGACATCTGGGAACGAAGATGGGAATGCTGTGGCAATTTGAATACTGGCGAAATGCAACTTACCGATACAGTCAGAATCTTGGAATCCAAACACTGATTTTGCGGTTGATGTGGTGATTTGTCTTGAAATTCTAACAACATTCTCGTAAAAAGCACCTCCCATATAATCCAAATCAGAAAAGATAAAGGTCTTTTCAGGGTTGAATCCAACGGCAATGATATCTTTAGCATTTTCTATGGTGAATCTTCTAACATCAGCGATGGTCAACTTTGGCTTAAATAAGAACTTTTCATCATCGGTCAATTCAATGACAAGTGGTGCATCAAAAACATCCTGTAACCATTTGGTGAAAACGAATGGAACCATGTGACCCAAATGCATCGAGTCAGAAGATGGACCTCTACCGGTATAAAGGAAAAATGGTTTACCTTGTTCGTACATGTTCAATATTTTGGTAAAGTCTCTTTCGGAGAAGAAAACACCTCTCTTTAAGAAAGGGTGAGGTTCATGACCGGTGACTTCCTTGAATCTAGTCAAAGTTTCTTCACTAATTATTCTAGTACCGAATTGTTGGATCAACTTATCGTAATCAATGCCTTGAGCTTGACCGTCGACGACGGCACCTTCAACCTCCCATGGAGTAATCTTTTGCTCCACACCGGCTGGGGTATCCTTAACGGTTAATTCGGCAACGCCTTGTTCGACCTTTTCAGTAGACATTCTAAATCTATACTATCTATTATAAAAGATATGAGTCAGTTTGATTTTTTCAAACAAAATCAAAAAATAAAAAGGTTTGATACGATAATAAGCTAGTGTAAAAAAATATCATAAAAATTTACGAGATTCGATGACATTTAGTTTAACAATTCAGTTAAATAGATAATATCGACGAAACTAAGTACTACAGTATTCATCCTCGTTTATACGTTTATTAAATTTAAAAGGTTTTTATTTTAGAATACACAGGAGTAATGAGATAATCTAAAAGTGGAGCTTTTGGAAGAACCACTTGTTCTTACCAGCTTGGTGCTTTTCTTCCAAAGCCTTCTTGATAACCTTTCTGGATTCATCCTTTTGGGAAGTTTCAGTCAAAGATTCTTCAGTGACAGCAGACTTGAAGGATTCAACGTCGAAGGAGTATCTTGTTGGCATCAAGTGGTTGTAGTTAACCAACTTGACGAATGGCTTCAACTTGGTCTTAGAAGCGATCTTCTTTTCGCTCATGTTCTTGTGAACCTTCAATGGAGCAGATTCAATACCAACAACAATGGCGTGTGGGAATTGGTGGGACTTGGTACCTTCATCGTAAGGCTTAACGATGACGACCTTCTTACCAGCGTGACGACCTCTGACGACAACAGCTAAAATATTGTTAGTATATGTTAAATAATATGATTTCTGCCCTTCCATTTTATTCCATCTCATAAAGTATTATAGTTGATCATTTGAATACAATTATACATTCATGATTCCAAATATATAAGTAACGGAACGGTAATTCCTTATTTGTTCATTGATTCTTCTACTTCAATTTATATTTCTGATTCCTTCACACGATCTCTAACTTCATTTCACAAGTTTTAAAAACGAGATCATAACTCATTCACAGTTGGACTCGAGGTATGGAAGGTGGCAGGGTATATTCAGTTCGACTAGATACATACCAACTTTACCGGACTTGATGAATTTAGCCATTTTTCAATATGTGTTGATACTAACTTCGAAAAGAAAGACTTGTGATAACTGATTGAAAATTTTTATTATAGTCTTTGAGACTCGCGCAAGCTCAAAGGGGGGTATTCAAAAAATGAGTGCGGGAAGGGAAGAAAATTTTTCCAATTGTTAGTGTCTGCGCGCGCATCGCTCACACAAAATAGAGAATATTCAATAGGTGTGCACATAGCTTCGGGGCGCGAGCCCTAATGGACTAGTATAATATGAGTACTTGGCACCTGATGCAACGATTGAAAAATGAATTTTTCAGTTCTCCACAAAAGAATTAAAAAATAAAGAGAGCTTCGGAGATATGTATTGATAAGATTTATACAAACTTACTTGTTCCTTTGACTTCTAGCTAAGAGTTTCGAATTCTTCGAAGTAACGACTTGTGAGCTAGAGGATGAACCGTTAGTGTAAGCCCTAAGGAGCGGAAGCCTATTACTTCCGGATGATGAAGATGATTCTTTTGTAATGCTCGGACTGTTTTGAATACGTGGTGAAGCATTTTGTTGACCATGCGCAACCGCAATCATTGCCGCGTGTAATGTAGGATCGACATGAGTGCCATCGGATGACTCTGAAGCCAATCCGGTAGACATATTAACGTGTGTTCCGTTTCCGCTTTCATGTGCTGAAAGTGGTGGAGGCGGTGGTTTTCTTCTTGTGCTTGTACGAAGCTTAAATTTGGCAGCCATCATTGAATGGTGTTGGCTTGGCGAGCTCACTTGGTTTGGAGATTGGGATGGTCCCGGTGAGCTCCGATTGCTACCTTCTTGAGCCAATGAAGGACTCGAAGGAGTCGTCCGTTTTGTAGTAAAGGAAGGCGATTCTGCCAAACGTGAAACTGTCGAAGAACTTCTTTCTGCCTCCCATTTCTCCAATCTTTCTCTTTCCAATTGATTCCATTTAGACTTGGCCAAACTTTCGGTCCATTGGCCGACATCATACTTCTCAACCTCGAATACAAATGTAGTTACACTTGATTCGATAGCGAAAATCCCGGTAGTGGGCATCAACTTCTGGAACTTAGTACTGCTGCCAACCAACTCTTTAAACTGGATAAACGGATACTTCAATCTAATCTCCGAAATCAATTTATAAGTAGAAGTAGAAGAAGAATCGGACTTTTCGTTTCTGGTCAAAATCAAGCATCTGCCATGTGTGGTAATAATAACAGTACATTGTCTTGATTTATCCAAGGGATGATGGAAAGACAGATCGTTGGCAGTTTCCGAAGAAGAAGTCTCTTTATCGGTGGAGCCACTTCCGTTAGTCGACAATCTAAACTTCTTTAAGATCGATCTGTGTTTTGGAGTGGGAGCTGTAGTTGAAGGAGCTACCGCTTGCCCTGCACTAGAGCTTTTTTCGTTAACTAAATAATCGATTATAGCAGCTTCTTCAACATTTTCCAGCTTGTCTGATTCGCTAGATGCCACACTTCCTCTCAAGCCACTGGCAGAGCCATTGACTACTTGTGAGAGCAATGTGGATGAGCTGCGGCTGCTATAGTTCGAAATATTATTGTTGAATGTTTGCAACTTGTTGACAAATCCCAAAGGAGAATTGAACAATAGGCCCTTATGTTTCTTTTCAAAAGCATCGGTAGCTTCTCGGTGGGCATAAACTGGACCCAATCGAACAATACGTTCGTCGGGGCCATTTAAATAGGGGCTCCAAGCCACATCTAAAGGAGTCATCTCCGTGACTTCAATAACCTTTGGTTTAGGTTGTTTAGAAGTAGTGGTGCTCTTCTTTTTAGAAACCGCATTCGAAACGTTATTTCTCGAGAATGATCTAGTATTGATGGTTGGTCTTAAAATATTGGTACCAGGAATATAATCAGGACCTGTGGTAGCCACACTCGAACGACTCGACATTCTTGAAACCGAAGGCTGGGTCAAGTCTGTCTCAGAATCTTCGAAATCGGCGTTTGACTTGTTAAGAACAAAAGCAGCAACACTTGCTGCATTTACATTGGCTCCGCGTGCACCACCTCCGGGCAGAGCACTTCCAGCGCCGGCGCCAGGAGTATTACTTCTTTTGGCTGGCTTTTTCGCAGAAGGCACCGCAAGGTTACCGGCCGATTTCCCCTTTTCGGGAATTTTCAACATCGATTTTGCACTCATCTTGTAAGGCCCAACTTCAGGTGGTTTCGACCAAAGCAGGTCGAAATCGTTGAAATCGATCGACTCAAAAAAGTAATGCTGCTGAATCATACTGATTTTCATTCTTTTCGATGGTTGTAAAACCAAGATTTGCTTGATTAAATCACGAACAATCACAGGAAACCCGGCACTAAATGCATACTGAAGTTTGGTGATTTTTTGAAATGTAAGATACTCGTTAGTTGCTTGAAATGGTGGCTTACCCGCAATCATTTGATATAAGATACACCCAAAGGCCCAGATGTCACCTGGCTTACCACAGTATTTGCTATCCAATAACTCTGGAGATACATACTCAGCAGTTCCTACAAAGGACTTGGCTCTGACATCCAAAGGATATTCCTCAGCATCACTTTTTTCAAGAAGTCTGGCAGTTCCGAAATCGGTGATTTGTACTCTGTATTTATCGTCGAGCAAGATATTTTCGGGTTTGATGTCTCTGTGGATCACACCATTGTCATGCATGAACTTAATAGCATCCAAAATCTGTGCCCCAAAATGTCTTACACAGTCTTCATTTAAAGATCCATATTTCTTCAATAATGAAAGGAGTTCACCATGCAGGGCATAGCTAAGGACAAAGTAAAGTGATTCCTCGTCTTGGAAAGTGAAATAAAGCGAGATGATCCCCATTCGATTAGCTAATCTATTCAATGCGTTTTTTTCGATATTGACATATCTAACTTTCTTTTCTTTGGTGATATGTCTTTTATTTAATATTTTGACTGCATACAGTAGGTGGGTGTGTTTATCTTTGGCAAGAACAACGGTTGAATAGGCACCTTCGCCCAAAGTGCGGCCAAATTTGAAATCAAACACGCCTCTTCTGACGACACGAACAGTATCACCTACGTCTACTGTTTTGACAGCAGCACCTTTTTCGTTCCATTCTCTTTCGGCAGCCTTTGCAATCGAAGACAATTGAATCTCGTCGCTGTCGACTTCGAGCTCGTCATCGTCGTCTTCGTTGACCCTTTTGTCGAAGGAAACGGTTCTTTGCATGTTGATTCCAGCGCTAACTGTTCCTCCGGGAGTCAAATCAAGTGCTGAAGTCGAGGTGAAAGGTTCTGAGTCTTCATTGTTGCTTTCCGAGCCGATTAGCACGTTTAATGATGAATTTGCGTGTTTTTGAATACTAAAGTCGAATGATGAGGTTGATTGTGGAGTTCCAGGAAGACCAAGCCTTGCCTTTGCCTCCGAACTGCCAAAGTCTCTGGAATCATTTACAGATCCAGCACTACCTAGCAGTGCCTTCTTTTGCAAGTGCATTCTATATATCGGGGTGATCGGAGCTGCATCCTTTTCAGAATCAAGTGTTTCTGAACTTCCATTTGTATCTTCCATTCGAGTGGCATATGTGTTGTATATACTATCCAATTCACTTGCCAAATCGGTGAACTGTGTCGGACTCGTACTTCTATCATCTATCTGCGACATTCTTTAATCTATCTAAACTCTGTCAAGTAGGGAATCAATCGTGAAGAATCTTAAACTAATTCGTGAATCGAATCAAAAAAAAGGATTGTAAATCGTTTTGAAGCGTATATTAATGTCAGTTGGATATTCTTGTTTTTCACTACTACCTTTTTCTCTTTCTAGTTTGTATTCTTTTGATAGAGTTTTTAGTGTGTTTGTTGATCAACAAAAAAAAGTGTACACAAATGAGAACAAGTATCAAAAATAGCAATATCAAACTATTCAAAGTGTTTGGTTAATTATGTGTTGAGAATCGACTCAAGGTGCAAAAAGAAATAAGAGTGGAAAAAAGAAAAGACAAGCAAAAGAACCGAAATACATTCTGACTCATGATTAGAAAAGTCAAGTACAATTAATGTTTCGAATATTAAATATCTATTAAGCTACAAAATGAATGTAAATTTAGTATATCCAACTAAATTAAACCATCTCTTTATATGTCCTAAATGTAATAATCGATGTTTACTCTTTTCTAATTTTGACTAGATTGTTGTGGGGGAAAAAAATGGATATTCCTAAAAGATCCTTACCGCTAAATCGGTGATTAAAAACTCAATCCTTTATCAAGTCAAAATTTGGTTGCAGCAAAACAATGGCCTTCCCATTTGAAAGCAGCTCGCTAATTGCAAACCTTCGAGCGTCATACCTTGCACTTGCAGACGATGATGGCTACTCAAAAGGGATTATCAAGCCAATTCTTATAGAGGAAGGCCTTTTTAACCCGCTTCTGACAATCAAACTAAATATTCCCGATTCTCCACCAATCACTTTCCATGTTGCAAGACATGTTCAAAAGTCTTTAAATACAACTCGTACCAATCATGGCAAAAATACAACGCAGAACCTCACATATAATCGCAAAAAAATAGGTTCTGGCATTAAAGACAAGAAATCAAGCCGAAGAAGAAGAAGCATGCGTGAAAAATCGGATCTAGATCAACCTATGGATGAAATGGCAACAGAACTCCTTGAGCTGCCTGATTTGACTACAAAGCCTAAAGAAATGCACAATTCAGGATTATCATATACCAAAACCATTCGAGGAAAGAGTAAACTTACACCGAATATCACCCGCTTTTTCCAATCCAAAAAGGATAACCATGACTCTGGAAGTGATAGCGACGGCTCAATTAAAACCCTGACCTTAAATTCGACAGCCAGTAAGTTTGAAGATGTTCCAAAAGCAGAAGATGTTCATGAAGATATAACAGATGATGGTGATATCACCGAGACCGAATCTGTCCGTTTAAATGGGGGGAAAAAGAAGTACTCAACTCATCATGTTGCAGACACTAGTGATGTGATTACAATCGATAGTGATTTTGGCGTACCTATAAATGCCAACGGTCAAGTAGTACATGATTATCACCCTCAAGATGACATTCTTAATTCTGACCTAATTAATGACAAAACCGAGGACCTCGATTCTGAATCGATCGATGAAAATGAAGAAGAGGATTATGAAGATGATTATGATGATTACGACTACGATGATGATGTTGAAGAAGATGAAGATTACTTCTATAGTGATGAAGATGATAATGATCTCGATGAAGGTTCCTCTGTGGACTCGGCATTCACCGATATTGAAACAGACTCGATCTTGGATTCGTCGATCATGATGGATCCCTACAATGGCAATTCTGGCGGTGATAATGGCTATTCATTTGACCCTAATAATGGAACCCTGGTTAGTTTCAAATCGGACCAGAAAAGAAGTCGATCTCGTAAAAAGAAAAGTAATCCATTTGATAATCAAAGTCCCTCTAAAACTGTTGGAAATAACTTGAAAAATGTTTCTTATCAAGCCTCGACGTTTCCAAACCAACAAACGGCTTTCGCTGGTGATTCGGGGAATCAACAAGTTTCTCAATCACAAAGAACTTCAATAACACCATTACGTTCGAGATCGGGGACTGGGTTGACCATCCGAAAGGCAAACTTAAGTTTTGAGAAAATTGATCCATTAAGACAATCTCAGACAGCAGATTCGAATCTTTCATCAATGATCCAATCCAAATTCAAATCAAGCAATGTTAACCCACTCTTATATTATTCATTTGTCGATCCCAAATCTTTTGGAGAAGACGATGCTCGATCGAACGTAGAAATCAACTTGTTTGTCGCTCCTGAAACCAAGCCTACCCTAACTAAGCTTCTCGTTAGTCAAAAAATTGCAGTTGTTGATTTGATTGGCTATATTCTTTTGAAATTATCGAACACTTTCGATAAATATAAAAATATGTTGGCTGAAGATCCTGCCTCATTTACAAACCCAAACCATTGGAGACTAGAGCTTGTTGATGACGATGGAGAAATATATGGTCCTTTTGGCATACTTGATAGAACCAGAAATTTATCTTCTTATAACAATCCGACGGATTTGGCTCTTGTGAAAGTGGCCAACAATGAAGAAATATCACGAAATACAAAGCAAACGCCATTACCAATGGAATTGAGACAAAGCATTTTAACATATAGTAGAAAGAGAAATAGTATTGGTCAAATATTGGGTGAATTTTCAAAGTCGATAGACGATGATCTGTCGACGACTGCATTGACCGCAATCGACAGTCTCACCTCCAAACAACTTCAGCAGTCGAATATCGAGCTAAAGATATTATCAAGGCATCTGAATGGGTCTCCAGTCACAACGATGTTCAGTGTTCCAACTTCATACACAATTGGGCAAGTTTTAAAAGATTTTTGTGAAAAGAATGGCTATAATGCCTCTAAATACAAATTGAAGGAAGTTTTGCACAAAAGTATGATGGATATTGCACAAGATAATAGTCGAGATGAAGAAAATATGTTAAATGGAACGATCCCATCGAAATCTGCTAGCACAGCGCCTCCAGGAACATACACAAAAATATTGAAAGATGAAGATAAAGTCGTCGATTTGCCATTTAACACAACTTTGGAGTTGGCCCTGATTGATTGGAGACTCAATTTGGACAATATTGGAAGTAACAATGATAACCTGTTGATGACTGATACAATTACCCCAAGTGATTCGACTTTTGCTATCACGCCTGATAAGAAGAATTTGGAAGATAAGTTACAAACGTTAACGCTTAATAAAGCTGAATTGACTTCTTCAAAGTCTCCTCAACAGCCACGTTCGAAGTCAAAAACACCGGAAACTTCAGCCTCTTTTGCTGCCGAAGCAAGAGCAAAGAAAGCTACAAATTCTGTCAGCAATACCAGACGAGAACTCAGCTCGAACAAATATTTGGATGATATAATGACGGGCAAAAATCCACAATTACCAACTAACTTGAACACCATTTACTTTAAATGGAAAGTTTTCCGTAAGAAAACTACAATTTTGAATAAAATAGAGAAATCATTGATTTTGGATGGTGATTATATTCACTTGACTCCTTCGGATGATATGGTTTTCAAGAAAAATCCAAATGATAATCCCTTTACCAATCAAAGTGCTGCAGGACAACTGCATCATCACCATTTATACCACTATAACTATAACAACTACTATAAGGAACTGATGATGAAAACAAGCTCTTTCCATATCACACAAATCATTAAATTGAAGCAATATAAGGCTAGCAAAAACCCAAATCATTTCAAGATTGTTATAAGAAAGCAAGGTGATGGAACAAACCCAAAAGAAGAAATCAAAAAAAAGTACGATTTAGAAGCTGTTAACGTTGCCGAATGTCAAGAAATTGTAGATAAATTGAAATGGGTGTTACAGGTTTACACTATTTCAGGATGATTTCATAAATAAAATGGTATATACTATAAGATGTAACCATAATTAAAATTCGATGATTGTAATTTTGTATTTATGTTCGCAGCCAAAAGTTGGAAAAAATCATTTGTTAGATAATTGATTTAAACCACATATAATGACAGGGCTATCACTGAATTGGAATGCATTAAAAAAGAAGCTACCAGTTCGAAATGAAGTGAAAATACATAAGAACAAAGTGGTCAAAAGGCGAACGGCGCAACCCAGTAAATCGCGGATAATTTCAAAGCCAGTTGAATTACCAATACAACTGCCCTTATATTTAACATTATGGAACTTTGAACGACAAATAAATGATCATGACATCGTTCAAAGTCAGCTGGTGGTTTTAAAATCAACTTCTCAAGACTCTAGAAAGCAAGAACCTGGTCGGTATTTAGCGATTGATTGTGAATTTGTCGGCGTCGGCTCGAAGAATGCTTCAGCGCTTGCTCGTATTTCGATAGTTAATTACTATGGGCACGTTATATATGATAAATATGTAAAACCACAAGAACGAGTTACTGATTGGAGAACTTGGGTGAGTGGAATCGAACCAAAGCATATGAAGAATGCTGTCACTTTTACTAAGGCACAATATGAGGTCGATGTTTTGTTAAAAAATAAAATTGTAATTGGACATGCTATCAAAAACGATCTTAAAAGCTTACAGTTGACATATCCTCGATCTTCTATAAGAGACACAAGTAGTTTACCCGAATTTCGCGAAATATCGAACGGCCGAGCTCCTGCTTTGAAGAGGTTGGTGGAGAAGTATTTACAATATAAAGATTTTCAAAATGGTCTGCATTCTTCAGTTGAGGATGCTCGTGCAACTATGGTACTTTATAGGCTACGTCAAAAGGATTTCGAACGTTTAAAGTAAAGAATTAGAAAATGACTACAGTCAAAGATTGAAATAGTTCTAAATATTCATTAAAATATAGATACTAATAATCATAATAAAAATGCAAATCATCAACGTCATAACAATTAAACAAATAAAATAATAATAATAATAATACAAGTTAAAAGAAAGACAAATATTTTATAGGGAAAAATAGAAATTTTATTCTTCCAATGAATAGCCTTCAACGTACATGCTTGCACTTCTGTATGCCATAGCTTGCAATCTCATCACGTTACCACTCAAATATGAGCTTGAAGCTGTATCGGGTGCAAACTTATCACTAGGTCTCATATCGTCAACTCTAGTGAGTAACCAAACATCATACTCATTCAAAACCTTTTCTATCTTTTGCTGATGTAATTCAGGAGAATATTCATCGGATTTCAAGCAGCTTGCCAATATTTCAGAACTTATCTCAACAGATTCTATGTGACTTGAGTTGATCAACTCTTGTTCCATTGTAGATTTAACAACGTGGAAAATTAAAAGTCCCAATTCTAAATTCTTTTTGAGGAGCAAATTATAAAGGTTCAAAAACTTGATTTTGAAACTGCTATCTATTGTTTCACTGATATAGAAATGAGCTGCTAATATTAATACCACATATGCAGCGTAGTCATCCCTCAACAAATAGTCAACAGCCACCTTTGGAATACGAGAATTTGCATCTTCAAAAAATTCGGTAGTCAAATTCAATTCTTCCAAATAGTCATCAAAAGAAGAATCATCCATACTCAAATAAATGAATATTAAATATCCACAAAAGTCCTGTGCCACAAACTGGTCCAAAGTCCCGTCATTTGGGTCTCTAACATTACATCTAAGCTTGAAGAATTTTTTCAAATATGACAAGGAGCTATGCTTGAAATGTGACACCTTAAGACCTCTTGTCAAAATGAAAAGAATATGCATACCAAAATTCTTTCTTGTGATTTTAAGATTTTGTGAATCTTCAAACTCACTAATGTATGGTTCTAAATGTGGACGTTGTTCAAATGCCTTATCAACATAATCGGTACCTACTGGACTTAAATTCATAACCGAATTCATAAGACAAAGTACCGCCGTCTGATACAAGTTAGAATAATTGAGCAAACCATAACAAAACTGAGGCCATAATAAAACTGAATGTAACATAGAAGCTTGAGGTAAACCTTCCAACATACGTGCAGTGGCAATGCTAGCACTTGTCAAGTATTCCAAATTAGACATGTTGTTACCAGCCAATAATTTCAAGCACTTGCTAACAGTGGAATTATTAATCCCACGTTTGGCCAAAATACCAACAACCAAGATGGCTCTACTTTGAAAAACCGAATCTGACGAAAATGCAACATCTATTGCATTGGAACACCAACGTGATCTCCAATTGGACTTATCGTCACTAGCCCCCAATGCAGTAATAAATTCATTCAAATATTCACAAAGGACTTCAAAATTAGTGGCCCTGTTGTATAATTGCACGCTGTACATTGCAGAAAATGAGATATCTCTGGTGAGACCAAATAACATTTTAGCTCTCTGGTCACTGAAATATTCAATTGTGTTGTCAACTATCAAATTTTCTTCGGCAGTCAAATCGGGTTTATGTAAGAAAGATTGGATCAAATTGACAAACAATTTTTGCAAATCAGCACCAAAATCCAAATAAACATTATCAATAAACAAAGTAGCCAAAAAGAAAATATCAGCAAGGTACAATCTAGCAAGAACATAAGAATTGAAAAACAATGAAGTACAAATCTTAACCAACACTTTAATTTCAAACAAGTTACTCTGGGCCGCAATATTAGAATCATTCCTTTTAGTCTTGTTTACACAAGCTATCAATCTTGAAACAACTTCACCACAAACTTCAACTGATGGACAGATAACTGCAATAATAAAAGACCAATCTGGTCCATCATTCTTATTATCAATAGCAAACGCAACAACTTCATCAACCAAAATTGAAATTAATCTTGATTCAGAGAACAATTTCTTCCAAATATAATCATTTAAAAATGAGATATGTTCCTTGTTCACTGCAGACATTCTGCAAAACTGTCTAATTAGCTCTGCTACTCTATCAGGCCCACTCTCCTCATTTTGAAGATATATATTTTCATAAATATTGTCAACCCAAGGAGAAAGATAAATACATGAGCTTAACTTGTTCTTCTTTGACAATTTTTCGAAATTATCAAAGAATGCTTTGAAAAACCTATATGTCAATCTTGGATAATTTTCAGCCAAATATTTCGAAACAGAAACAACGAAATCCGTAGTATTGGCGGGGAAAGCAATATTCCTAGCATGACTTGCTTTGATACCAAAATCAATACCAAAATAATTAGAAAGTGAACCAAATAATAATGCTGAAGCAGATTTAACTTCTTCATCAGCACAAAGCAATCCTTGAAAAACAATGTTGTACAAGCGTCCAAACCAAGGCATATAATGTTCACCTTGTTCTGTTAATTTGTCGACATCTTGATAATCATTTTGCTTTTGTAATCGAGAAGTTGTAAAATACAAGAATCTCAAGATCTCTTGTCTGTCCGTCGAACTCAACGTTACTTCATAACCATTATTTAAGAAGATGGTGAATTCATCTTGATGGCCACTCACTCGAGACACCTCACATTTGGTGATATTTGCCAACCGATACAGATCCACAAGTGCAACTTCCTGTGTACTTGTGTTAAAATCTAAAAACTGAGTTTTGTTTTCTGAACAAATCTGAAGCCATTTACGACCCATTCTCAATGAAACAGGTACAAAACACTTCTCCATAGTATCGTATATCTTTACGTTATTAAAAACAACCCTTGTGTCATGACCAATAGCAACTGTAGATGGGTCCAAACATAAACTATTGACTATTTCAGCGTTATCCACTTGCGAATAGGTATAAACACTCAAAGTCTTAAAAAGAGAATACCCTCTTAATTCCCTCATAGTTTCAAAAATACTTTCACAATGACTTCTAGGAATATTGAAATAATAGATACGAATACAATTGTTGAATAATTGCTTTGGAGCATATGCTCTAATGATCGCTTGATATCTCCTACCCATTTCTTGAGTATACATAAACTCAGTAAAATCAAAAACAATATAAAACTTGTTTTCCCAAACTTGAGAAGCAGTTTCAAATAATTTAAAAACCAAATAATCGACATCATTATCAACTTCCTTTAACCTCTTGAAATTTATAACTACAATAGGTGAACCATCATTGAAAATAGAATTATTAACCAAGTTCACTTCAATTCCCTTTTCAACATAAGCCATCGACATCTTTGTCATGAAATCATTATATGGGTTGTTCATATTGCTATTAGAATCGACTGCTTTAAAAGAAGAAGTCAATTGTAATTGAACTGATGATTTTGCTAAACCCATTTCCTTCAAGATTTGATCAAATTTTTTATAATTTTGAATCCTCTTGTGCATCGTTTTTGGATTAGGAACCGATTTCCCCAACAAATATTGTATCTTAATGTTGACATTGTAAGTGTATAAAAACTTATGGAAATATTTCAATTCAGAAACTGGCTTGGCTTCATTAACTTGGAATGGATATTCTGTAATTGTTTCTGTTGAGATAGAATACATAAAGTGGGTAATCTTTTTATTAGCCTCATTTAATTCATCCATTTTACCTACCAAGCCAGGCCATTTCAATAAAGAAAGAGAACCATTGGCCATGTTCTGTAATACTTTAACCAATTGCATTAATGTTCTCTTTACTTTAGGATTGATAATAGTAATACTAAAGAAAGCCTCTGGACTAATAATAGCTGGACACAAGAATCTTAAGAACAAAAAGGAGCCAACTGCAACCAATGCAGCATCTTCGAATTTTAACCTGACGCAATTATAAATTTCTGCACAAATAAATTTGAAAGATAATGGCATTGCATCAGCAGAATTCCGAATTGTGTCAACCAACTTATTAAAATATTTCATGTATAATTCTGTATCTTCCGGTTCAGCTGCTCTTTCAACCTCTACCATAATCGAATCTTCAATCAATTCTTCAATAAATGGGAACAATGTAGTTTTCAAATATTCTTTCCCATTGTCATTTGCAAAATTGGAAAGTAACTTGGTCAATGTTGAATTTCTTCTAAACATATCGGTTGATCTAGTGATTTTATCGATTTCATGATGCATCAACTCATTAAATAATCGATCCAATTTCTTAGTATAACCGTAAATTCCAAACATTGATGAGGCCAATAAATTATGTTCTGTTGAAGTTGCTACATCAGCAATTGTACCAGTAATACAAGTGGCGTCTGCTAATCTTTGAACTAAATGTTCAGGGAATTCTTCCTTAATTTTCTTTAAATTTCTTGAACTCAACATGTTTGAAAAAACATTAATAAAAAGAGATCTGATCTTTGTATTTTCATGATAACCCAAAAGTAAAACAAATTGCATTCCAATATCAGTATCATATTGTAAAATGTTTGAAATACATCTCAAGATATTATCAATAATTGAATTGATTTTGTTCTTCGATTTACTGCTTACCTTAACAATTGTAAACTTTTGAATGATCTTATAAAACAAAGAAAAGTAATTACCGAATGCTAAATCCTTATATTTCTGTAATTCAGAATCCTTTGTACCATCAGGAACTTCCAATTTTAACTCTTCCAATTGTAATGCTAAAGCTTTTGAACTTTGTGCAGCCAAATCAATATTAAGGTAAAATATTTCTTGTTCCTTGGAATTAAGAGATGATTTCGAAGAGCTTTGTTCTTCAAAATCTGCATCATAAAAAACAGCCTGTTCTAACCATTCCAATGATGATTTTGCTAGGAAGTTTCTAATCTTATAACTTCCAGAAAGACCAAACCCATTCTTATCTGCCTCAATAACTTCTGCTAATTTACAGAATCTCAATTTCAACCTCAAAGTATCAACAACATTTTCGATGGTATTAACGTATCTAACAAAGATTTGAGCAATATGAGGTATAAGTGCAACCAATATAAAGGCACCATCATGCTTTGCTGAAACCATACCTGTAATAATTACCAAAACCTGTTCAATAAAGATCGTGCTTTCTTCAGTAATCAATTTCTTCTCAGTGTAAAGATTTACCATATTTGTCAATTTTGTTGTTATCATTTGATATACGGCTGGATGTGACTCATTAGACAAGGTTTCTTTAATGACAACTCTAAGTATTAACTCTGGCGAAGTCAATAAAGAGATACATTTATCAAAAAAATCAGATATAAGACTACTTGCCTTATTCTTTTGATCCAAATCACCGGTGAATTGATCAGACAAAAAACAACCAGATGTAGATACCAAGAATCCAACATAGTGTCTAAAGATCATATTTCCATGGTTGATGCTATAATTCTTTTCCTCTAACATTCCTGACCAGCGATTATAAATAATCAACCAAACTTGGAATAAAGACTTTGTAGGCTTAGCATCTCTCAAGATTGTACGAAACTTCTTATGTAAGGAAACAAAACCTGTAAATACAGAATCATCATTTCCAACACGCTCAAAAGTGGATGCCATGTTTTCTTCGATCTCTTCATCATTGGCTTTACGAATTTTCATGTCATTACAATACCATTGCATTGTCACCTTAGCTGTATTGTAGAATTGAATATCATGAGTACATAATGACAACAACAACACTTTTTCAATAGCATTTGATGCACCACGGCCGAAATCAATGAATTTTCTAGTAAATGGGTCCTGCAAAATTCTGTTAGCTTCAATAATTGGCCTGAACACATCACGACATTGTAAAAAGTTCTTCACCAAGATAAAACAAGCTCTGAAATGTGAATTAGTTAATGATAATTGTAAACAAGCTTCACAAATGGATTGAATGATCAAATTAGAAACAGTATAATTCGAAAACGTAGACAAGGTGGTGTATTCTCTAGCAATCAACGAATCATTGTTAACCAAAATAAATGCTAATGAACAAGCCGAATCAAAAAGATCATTGCTATTTTTGTGGACTGATTTACTCTTGAAAGCATACCTAATTGGAATCGCGATTTCATTCGAAAATTGAACAATCGAATGTAATAAATCTTCATAAGGATAAGCTTCGAGATTAGATTCTTTCATCAATTCTGAATCATTAAAATACAACTCAGGAGCAAAAATAAAGATTTTAAAAATTTCAGCCAACATTTCCTCGGTATTAAGGGCTAATTCGTATCTACTTTTAAAATGATTGGTTGTACTAGTGGTTGAAGCAGCAGATGAGTGTGAACGATGAGGAGATGGATAATATTGGTGCGAACTTGAGGATACATGTGAATGAGCATGTGAGTGCGCATGTGAATGAGCATACGAATGCATATATGAGTTTGCACTCGAATGAGATTGGTGATGCAGGAGCGCTGTGTTTGCTGGGAAATGGCTTTGTTCATCATTCTCGAGGTCAAACAGAATCATTTCATTAACGTAATGATCGATGCAAGTTTTCTGAAGTAGATTATGTTGTTCAATTCCGGCCAACAGTGTAGAATCAAGGCTATTTTCTGAATAGATTGAAGCTGTTGAAGAATTTCCTGATGTGATCATAGTGGATTGTTGATATTGTTCATATTGTCGTAAAATCTTTACTGCGCCAAAAATTAATGATTTCAATGGGTGAGCCAATTTTTTCATCAAGCACTGAAACACGTCCTTACAGATTTGTGACTCAGACAAAGCCTTAAGAACTTTAAGAATAAGTCTCACTTCTTTAATGTTGTCATTGCTCTCGTGGAATTTACGTACAACAACTTCTGTATACTTGCTCGGGTTGATCATTAATGCAGCGGTGCAAAAATTGATGTAGATTAAGTTGTACTTCTTTTGAGCAATTGGGTCGTCTGCAAAATTGTTGACACTACCATATCTTAGTAAGTTTTTATATGTAACATCCAAATATTTCAACGCAAATTCGACAATAAGGTGATCGTTCAAATTCGTGTAAAGTAATCTAGCACCAAGATGGAATAACTTGACCAATGAATCAAAGCTTTCCAAATTAGCCCCGGTTTCGGTGTCTTTTAAAATAGTAATGAGAAAATGTAATCCCTTTGAAGATGCACTTAACTTTTTGAGCATCTGCGGGGTTCTATCTTCTCTTAATAACTCGTAGAAATCTTCAAGACACAACATGACCAACCAACTAAGTACAAATGAAGAGCAGTCATTTGAAGGGATCGAATTTTCGAATGCACTACTCGCTTGCGCGAAAAGCATCTTGCATTTTGCCTGGAAAGCAGGATCTTCATGGCTTATTATTAAGTTATAATCTAAAGGCCTTGAAAAACTCTGATCTTGTATGCTGCTAGTAATGAATATTAAAAATGCACGTTTCCAAGTATTTGATTTTATACATGGCAAGATATTAAAATAGTTTTGGGCGGCCATTTGTGCATTAGATTCGACGTAAAACATAAACTTGACCAAAGGGGAATACTTCCTTAAGACATTCAAAGGTATAAAATCTGTTTCAATGTGCTTGAAAATTTTTGATTGAAGGTATTCGGCATAATCCTCTGGGCATGCTGAAGCAATGTAACGTAGCACGAAGCCAATATGGTCATCTATTTCGTCGAGGTAAGCCGATATGTCATGTCCCAACGCGCTAGGTGAATGGTAAGGGCTTTGTGCAGCATCTTCCGTAACTTCAGATGCAAATGTTGTTGCTGGGAAAACAGTGTTTAGTTGTGCGCTATTTGCTGTTCCTATTATAGGAATGCCTGTTGATGTTGATAGAGAGGCGATGACGGTCGTGATTTGAGGATTTGAGTTGGAACTAGTTGACAAATTCTGTTGTTGCTGAGATGAGGTTGTGATTTGTTGTGAAGCCGGAGAATTCGAAGATACTGAGGATGCAGCAGCAGATAATATGTTTGTATTAGGTGGACCCGAGACGCTTGCTAATTCCAAAACTTTCTTCACTGTTCTTGGTGAAAGAAGATCGGCATAAACATCAATAATTTGAATGAAAATTGATGAATCTATAAAGTCGGGCTGATCAAAGAAACGAAAAGTTGAGTTATTTACCATAAACCCACTGTGTGGGTCTCTTTTAGGTTTCTCTCTATTCCAGTTTTCCTTTAAAATCAGTGACAAGAGCTTACAAATGATTAAAGTCGATGCAAGCGAAGCTTCCCCTCTTTCCTTTAAGGCTATTGTGGGTGCTTCTTGATTTATGGTCTCGAGAATTTTAGTGAAACTCAACAAAATAAAGGGTATTATTTGAGGCAGTTTTCTTTGATTCTCATTGATGATATTCTTTGTAAGAATAAACTGTGGATCGATTTCAACTTCTTCAATTGTTCTTGTGGTTCTATTGGGTAAGAGCGAAAGAATTCTCTTCGCTAGGATATCGATGAATTCCACTCGCGTAGATTCAACTTTCATCTTTTATTATTGATTGATATAATCGTTAATGATAATTGTTTATTGGGATAATCAATCAACTAATACTTGAACTAATATTGATAAATATGTCTGTGTATCTTACCAAGAATGAAGTTAATTGTTTTCTATTAATTATATATTTCTCTTAGATTATAATATTCTTTATTATCATACGTGAATTAGCTATACGTCTATAAAACTCTTTGGAAGTATGCTAATTGTGAGAAAATGGTTGATTTAAGTAAATAATAAATGTTTAATAACTAACTAGACCAAAAAAAGGTCAGGATTTACTAACGAAAGGAAAAAAAAATGTACCGAAAATTTTGGTTAGGAAAAAAAAGAAAAAAATGGCAAAAAGAAAAAGAAAATGGGTTGGCTCTGTCTCCGTGCCGGTTAAAGATGCAGCGAAGCACTGGTATTCTCACCGCATAATAAAGTTTCGCTACTAACGAAAACTTAAGGGGGATACATTTTTCGCCTGCTGGCTGAGGAGAAAGTTAACGGCGGTAGTCTATTGTTCGCACAAAGACAAAATAATAAGTCGTTGTAGGTCAATTTCGTCGGGATTACAACATGATTAATTTGACATATTATAAAATAACAATCATATATTCAAAACAAGTTTGATCGACAGGTCAAAAGAAAAATTCTTTTCTTGCATTAAAGAGTAAGTTGTAATGTGACAGTATGAAAAAACTTGTAATGATCAGTAAAACTGCAAGCAATCTGTTTCGAATAAAAGCCATATTAAGTACCGCTTGTGCATCGAAACAGTACCACGATAAAAAAAAAGGTGTGAAAAATAAACAAAAATACACAAAAATAAAAGGTTGAAAAAAGCATACATGTCTACGAGTACCACCACAACGGCCAAAACCGTGGATCGCCGTTTTCCCAGTGCTTCCTGGAGACTTTTTTTTTTGAAAGAGACTACCTATTATGAATACTTAAGTTGGTTGTTATAACTAAAAGAATAACTATAGTGCTGTCTTATAACTCTTTTTCATCACAATTAAGAAGAAATCGGATTCTGGGGTTCGCCAACTGGTGAGATCGGCGTCGCCACTGGCTGCCGCAATTGTCTCGTAATATGCAGGCATGCTTATGCACTA